>LPNX010571020.1:125964-251430 GCA_001517045.1 Pseudotsuga menziesii
CATCATCTGATTACCGGTCATTAATGTATACCGTTAACAGATGCGAGATCACCCATCGATAATGAAAATGGGAATCAAGGTACTAGAGTGCAAACTAACAAGTGTGAATAAATGTGTTGAGGTCGAACACTTGAGAGGATCCATCGATCAGGGGACATTGATGTATTGCCAAAAGACTGTCGATGGCGAGAGAACCTGCCACTGATGACTACAAGTCTCAAGGCACTCAAAATGACTCTAGATTCCAATTCCAAAATAAATGTGTGAAGTTGATGGGATGAAATCTGCTGGAAGGAGGGAATTAAGGCATCCCCCATCATCCAACACGAGGTACTCAACAAAGCTGTATAATGTGGAAGGTCTTGATCATAAGGTGCACGAACCAATAACTGTACCGGGAATGGCCAACATGAAAATTCAAGAGAATTGAGGAATGGCCGACTCAGGCTTCAACTTCCTTTGAACAAGAGCATAATGGCGTATGGTGACTGAATAAAGGCAGCATAGACTCGATATACAAACTGGGACATCTCTGCGAAACATGAGGCATCGATAGAGGCTCCATGGGGACTGCAAGATTAACCAGTCAGTGGAGATAAACTCAGATAAATAAGTACAGCTCCTAAAGTCAAACTATAACCCAACCAATCGATGTG
Organism: Pseudotsuga menziesii; assembly: GCA_001517045.1. Lineage (NCBI taxonomy): Eukaryota > Viridiplantae > Streptophyta > Pinopsida > Pinales > Pinaceae > Pseudotsuga > Pseudotsuga menziesii. The sequence goes on from LPNX010571020.1 coordinate 126,621, forward strand.
ATATACAGTGCTCTGTTCGAAGGCGACATGACTCGACAACTTCCAAAGATAACATCTTTCCTTGTCCGAATTTTTGGTTTTTTTATTTTTTTGGACTTTTTCAGTTATTTAAAAAGCTTGAAAAAGAATAAAATGGCTTTATAGTTACAGACTAGGAGGAGACGAGTTTCATAAGGGAAAACAAACTAGTTCCAAGCAGTGGAACATACCTATGCTCAATGCAAGGATACATGTGTAGGATATCGACACTCGGGGGAAAATTCCCTCCCGGTAAAAAAGGGAAACAAGCTGCGAAGGATATAAAAAATGGCTCTGCATGGCTAGACATGAGACAAGCTCGGGCTATATGGCTGAAACGCAATGTCAGGGGAGCTGGCATAAAGCTCAATAAGGCAGGAAAAGTTCATGAAAATGCATTCACAACTTGATATGAGGGAGTCCTGAGGGAAATAGGCCAGCAAAAGATCAATAGGAGTATGAGGCTCTTGCGAAATGTCATGGAAATACTATACAATGGACTCCCACACCCTAAAGGAGAAAACGTCAACATGGTCACCGAATGCAAATAAGGCACTAACTAGGGTACCCATGTAAGGTGAAGCTCTACCACTCATATCATGCCACTTCTAAAATAGGAAGAAGGTTCCGTGACATAATAGAGTGGGTTCGTACCTAAGGTCATGATGAGATGGTCATAAGGTCATGCAAAATGCAAATGGTGATGAACCTATATGCCAGTTTAGATATGATACCTGAGATCGGCATGAACGGGTCAATCCAACAACACTGAAAAAGGTCCTCTACAACATGAATTATGTAAAAAATGGTCCAAAATGGTTAGAAAATGTTGAAACTATAGGAAAGGGGGTAAAAAATTTCAAATATTTGAAAATTTTCTATAAATAGTAAACAATTCAAAATATTATAAAATTTTTGAAACTTTTACCCATTTGAGCTCAGATTTTCAACAGCGAATTCCAGGAGATCCAGCTTGCGGAATCCACTACCGTTTCTTCCAGGTATTTACCCATGCTCTTCTCTTCCATTTCAATGCAAATTTAATCAAATTCCATGGTCAATTAAGCTTTCTAGGCCAAACTAAAAAGGGTGCTGCGGCCCACGCAGAAATCGAGGGTTTTTTCATGTATAGAGCTGGATATACAGGGAAAATGCCCCCAAAGCCACGTACATACGTGGCTGTTTTGAAAACAGTCACGTATGAGGCCGCACATAAGGTTTTTTCAATAATCTAATGGAAAAATTTGCAATTTCTTGTGCAGGATGGTCCTAGAGTGGAGAGAGCATGAACATTGTGAGGTAGAGGAAGTAGTAAGGGCCGATCTAATGGCTCAACAAGCTCTACATGCATGCAGACTCTACAAGTTTTGGTGTCTTGGTGGTTTGATGGCCAAACCAAGACTATTACAGATGCTGGTGGATTACTTGTATCCAGACTTAGAGTCCTTCCATATAGATGGGATGTCCCTCACTATAGAGGTGGAGGACATATAATTCATTACAGGGATTCCTCGAAGGGGGGAGGTAGTGAACCTTCGGTCTCGTGGTGGGCCAGGAGGTGGCCTGACTATCAATGAGTACATTGTGGTGTATTTCTATCCAGACACAGAGAAGGTGGGGAGTCAGGTCCCTACCAGCACTATACAGGTGTTGGGCCTAAAGGCCATACTATTGAAATTGGGCAGGATAGCAGGCTTGGCATCACTCCACCAGGCCTCGTGGCCTCTGATGTTCTATGCAGTGGAGTGCATGAGACCCATGATTTATGATTGGAGCACTACACTACTAAGCAAAATGAAACATCAGCTTAGTGAGCGTAAGGTAGACAGAGTGCGAAACTTTGGGTTCAGCAGTATACTGAGCACATTTTTCTTCGAGCGTGTTTTAGGATTGAGCCCCATAGTGGACGTTCCTCTTCACGGGGTTCGATATCCGGCCCAACGGCATTGGGCAGATGCTATGCGCAGACTGGGGGGAGGTAGGGTGGCCAACCCCTATCCAGCTGACTTCTTTCTGTGGTGGTGACAACAGATAGTTTCCATCGATGACTAACCCTATGCAGGGATACATTTTCGGGGGGACCCTGAAATGCCGCTACCACCAGGATCGGCATATGGCGATATAGGTAACGAATCTCGACCCTCTCTTTTTTAATTTTTGAGTTATTTAATTTTTTTTGTGTTTTATGATTATATGGAATCAAAAAGACATATTTTTGCATGACAATACATAGTGACATCTACCATTTGTGTGTAGATGTGGGACCACGGTGGCCAGAAGGCTTCCCTCATCATAGACGGAGGGGAAGAGGAGATGATATCACAGGTGTGGATGTGGAGCAAATTCTCCAGAGCATTCATAGCAATTTTGTGAGAATGACACATAGGGTTCCCATGGCGCAAGTCGAGGACTTGCCTGAGGCTATGCAGTGCTAGGTGGTGGGTGTACCACGCGCATGGGTGCGATTATTCTGACAGCTAGCTAGAGCCGTAGTGAACTTCCATGATCACAACCCTCCTCCTCCTCCTCCACAGGATTAGATACCTGGGAGTGTATACATTTTGTACTACTGTGTATTATATGTTGGTGGCTCGAGAACCCCAATTTTGTATCATGACACTATGTATTACCACATTTTGGATGCTATATAAAAAGTTTTATGGTGATCGGTTTATTTATTTACAAGTGTAAAAATTGTGTTTGTGATTAATTTATTGTGAATGAAACAAATGCCAATCTAACACGTAGTTAGCATATGAGTCAACAACTTGATTATTATTTCTTGGAATATGTATGTATGTTATATTATCAAATTTCCGTTCTAATAATCTCACACATGAGAATCTTCTTAGTAACGTCGGATCTCTAATATGGTACAAACCATTAATTTGTGACACTACTAACTCCGAATCAAGACGCACCTCAAGAGAGAGAACACCATGTGAAATGGAATCCCGTAGAATCTCAATAATGACACTATATTCAACAACATTGTTGGAAGATGGCTACAGACATACGCCTCCTGAAGACAGTACCTGACCCATAGGAGTGTAAATCACCCAAGCAGTAGAGGCTGAGTGTTGAGTGTGATAGCTTGCACCATCTGCGAATCCTATGCAGGTGGAAGATTCCATTGACATCTGCCAAAAGAAACGGAAACTAATCACATATGCAAAACTGTACAATAATATACAATAACCAGCCTTGGCTAAAAATCATGCATAGTACTTCTTGAGATAGAGCCCATTTCTAGGCTCTGCCAAGGCCAATCCCTCATAATCCACTAACTCATAAGCGCCCTTCTCTAAGACACGTTTGACCACGTAAGGACCACACCACATGGGATTAAATTTTCCTGCGCCCAAGGGTTCTTTCGGTTGATCCCACAAAAGGACCAAGTATCCCTCACTAAACCTCCTTGGACGGACCGACTTATCGTACTAGACCTTTACACAATGTTTATTGACCTCTAGAGCCACCAAGGCATCTCGATGCTGCTCATCAATTTTCTCAAGGTGGACCAAACGCTCCTCCAATGGTGAAGTGTCTGGTAAGAGTTCTATAGCTAGCTTCAATGAAGGAATCTTGCATTCAACAGGCAATATTGACTCCACTCCATGTACGAGTTGATATGAAGAAAAACCCGCGGCAGTCTTAACAGCGGTTATATATGCCCACAAAGCAGGATATAACATGATGTGCAAATTATTCTTGCTTCGTGCGATGGTTCATTGGAGAATGGATTTGAGTGATTTATTCACTACTTCTACCTGTCCATTCGCTTGAGGGTAGTAAGAGGAGGAATGCTCTTGCTTTTACCCTAACTTTGATGCCAACTCTTCCATCATACGATTCTGAAAGTGTGAGCCATGGTTAGTGACAAGCTCTTTCAAAATTATGAACCAAGTAATAATTTGGTTGAATATGAAGTGGATCACTGTCTCACCATTGGATTTAACTGTAGGCATAGCCTCAACCCATTGCATGAAGTAATCAACAACCACTATAATATGATGGTGCCCCCCAGCCGAAGCTGGGTTGCAATCCATAAAATCGAGCCCCCACTTAGTGAAGGGACCGAAAGTGATAATGGGATGTAACGGGGCAGGTTTTGAGCGCATATTACATGTGAACACCTGGCAAGGGTGGCACCTCTTAACCGCATCTACACAATCCTTAAAGATTGATGGCCAGAAATAACCTGCTCTTAATATCTTTTGAGCTGTGGAAAGCCCAGATAAATGACCACCACACGCCCCTCCGTGGAAATCATTCAGCACTACCTCTACCTCTTCATGAGTTAAACAACGTCGTAAAATGGAACCTACCCCACTGCGGTACAAAGTGTTATCCACTATGAGGTAGTTCTTAGACACGTGACGTAATTGTCGTCGTTCATCTCGCGAGAGGTGAGTAGGGACCTTCAATGTTTGTAAATATATTATGATATCCCCATACCATGGGTCTAAAGTTGATATTAAGAAGATGTGTTCATCGACAAACGTATCTTCACAAACCAACTCCTTGGCCTCGCTTGGGAAATCCGATATAAGCTCTGCAAAAATTAAAGACTTCTTCGATTTTGCTGAAACAAATTTGAGATCGAATTCTTGCAGAATGACAATCCATTTATTATATTTTCCCCCAATCATCCTTCGAGTGAGGATGAATTGAAATGGATTGACATGGGCTACAACCAAGGTCTGGCGAAGGAGAATATAATGTCTCAACCGCTGAACCGCATGTACAGTAGCTAAAGCAAGCTTCTCGACATGAGAATAACGAATCTCTGCATCAATAAGGTTCTGGCTCAGATAGTATATGACATGCTCTTGGAGCTCCTCATGCTCTTGAACCAAAACCATACCAATCATCTCTAAGGACGTGGCCACATATAATAGAAAATCACGGCTATAGTCCGGGGGACTAATCACCGGGGCCGATGCTAGGGCTCGCTTGAGTGCATCAAAGGACTCCTGGGCTCACTCATCCCAACAAAAGGGGGTGTCCTTCTTCAAGAGATGCATGAAGCCTTTAGTCAAATTGGCAAAGTTGACAACAAATATCCGTAAGAAGTTTTCCATGCCTTGCAAACATTGAAGATGATGAATATTCTTCGGGGGAGACAACTGAAGTATTGCCTCAACCTTCAAAGGGTTGACTCTTATGCCCTCTTTAGAAATGATGAATCCTAACAAGTGACCTAAATTCACACAAAATATGCACTTATGAGGATTTAATCTAACCAAATAGTGCCGGCATCTTTCGAAGACCAATCTCAAGTGATAGGGATGACGCATTCTCATATGAGAATGAGCAGCAAGGTCATCCAAAAATACTTTGATAATCGACTTGAGATCGTGGAAGATCAAGGTCATTTCCCACTGAAATGTAGCTCTGGCATGTTTAAGGCCGAAAGGCATTTTCCGATATGCAAAAGTTCCCCAAGGACAAATAAATGCAGTCTCAAGCATAAAACACATATTTCAATAAATTTGGAAAGATTTTATTACAAGAACAATGCCAAAATTGATTTTTTTGGTTATTTTGGAATTCTAGATCCACTGTTTAATTCCAAATTTAATGAAATATGTGTTATAAGTTCCGGCAACAATGGACTATAGTTTCCTTGCTCTCAATTCTCTCTTATGCCTTCAATGTACCAAGGAGTTCCTTATATAGCTTTTCAAAGGGGTAATAAAAGGTCGAATCCGAGCGATCTCAAGGCATAGGGAAGGCCAGGAGTCAAGTGAGTCAGATCCATATAAAGGAAAACTCCAAAAGGATTTGGATTTTGTACACATCCCGAAATATGCGGTTTTAGTGTTCAAACCCACGTATATACGCGATTATGGGTTTAAAAGTCATGTGTATCATTTTTCACATGTATTTAGGGATGGTCAGGAAAACATCAAAGGACAAAAAATGGTCCAAGGGGTCTAAGGAGTTTGCAGCAGGACAGGGGAAGGCCATACAAAGTGTGATTCACATGGAGTGGTGAAATCAGCTATAACATATATTCAAAGGAATGCTTGTCTTCAGGTGTCTACTTGGTCTCTTTGTCCTTCCCCATCATGTTATTTATACACCTTACCATCTTAGTGAAACCAACGATAACCCTTCTCAGAAAATTCAATTTTCCCAGAAAGGACTGAACCTCAACCTTATTTCGAGGGAGTTCAATTTTATGTATTGCCTCAACTCTCTTTGGGTTTATTTTGATTTCCTCCTGAGAAATTATGTGCCCAAGAAACTTCCCTTCCTTCATAGCAAAGTATGACTTCTTTGGATTCAGAGAGATGTCGAACTTTCTGAACATTCTTAGCAGGTGTGCAATGTGTTCTTCATCAGACTTTGAAAAAATAGTGATATTGTCCAAATAGATGACCAACATCTTTCCCTTTTCGTCAGCAAAATCTATGTCCATGGACCGCTAGAAGGTTTCCCTTGGATTCATGAGTCCGAATGACATTTTTGTGTACGTAAAATCTCCCTTGGGCGTGGTGAAATATGTCTTTTCTTGGTCTTCTGGGTGCACCATGATTTGATTGTAGCCTGAGAATCCATCCAAGGTGGAGATCCTTTGGGATCCCACTACACTCTACAAAATGTGATCCATATTAGGAAGAGGATAATTATGTTTTAAAGAAACTCTGTTCATATTTATTAATTCAATGCATATCCTTATCTCTCCATTCTTCTTCCTCACTGGGACCAAATTGGTCACCGATCTTGAGAATATAAGGGCCACAATGATTTTTTTCTCGGATAGTTTCTTTATTTCTTTTTCCACCAATGGTAGCAGCTTGGGGTTCATTCTCCTTAGCTTATGTTTGAAAGGAATTTCATCCCTTTTTATTGGTATAGTGTGTTGGATGATATTGGTATCATAAGCCTTTAGATCATTGTAGCTCCAAGCAAAAACACCCGAGTATTTTTTCATTAGTGAGATGTATTTATGCTTGGCCTCAGGTGAGAGTGTTCTTGATATTTTTATGACTTTTGGATGATCTTCAGTCCCAATATTCACATATTCAACATCCTCACAACTTGGGACAATATGAGGTTCCTTAGCAACATCATTTGGGTCAAAGATATTTTCCAAAGGAACTAAAGCCCTAGGGATAGAGCTACTTTTGAGCTACAGTATCTCCTTTCCACAGAAATTGTTTAGATATTTTTTTATCCCATTAGTCCCCTACAACTTGGGCACAATAGCTTCTTCAGTTATGCAGGCCTCGACACACTCAGTAGGGAAATCAATATAATCCTTCTCTTTGGGCATGGAAATATGAATTTGGGGGGGTTCTTGGATGAGAGTAGGCCCTTCTAGGAATACATTATTTTAATCAATGGTCAAGCCATCAAATTCCCCAATGGGAGTGAGTAAATTCTGAATCTATTTTTCATATTCAAAGACCTGCAAACCCTTAACAATTTCTTGGATAGAGGGTCTGTGCTTAACTTCAACCTCATATTTTGTATTAGGGTGCATAGGAATCTTGAAAAAAACAACCAAAGTGGCCAAAAAATCAACTATATAATTCTGTAACCTGAGAATTAGATTAAACTTGCATTCCTCAAAGAATTCTACCAACTCTAGGGAAACATTTATGTAGCTTCTCATCCTGGGATGTATGGCTTGATATTCTCCCTGCATTTGTTTAATCACCATCTCTGAGTCCGCATGTATCACCACCCTCCTGACCTGGAAATCTTTCAGGATCTGAATTTCTAACATCATAGCCTCATATTTAGCCTAATTATTTTTGCAATCGAAGGCCAATTTGTAATAATAATTTAAGACTCTTCCCTCTAGGAGTTTCACCCAAACTCTGAAACCTACCCCTTCTTTGCATGCCACCCCATCAAAGCTTACATTCCACACTCTTCTCATCCTGGGATGTATGGCTTGATATTCTCCCTGCATTTGTTTAATCACCATCTCTGAGTCCCCGTGTATCACCACCCTCTTGACCTGGAAATCTTTCAGGGTCTGAATTTCTAACATCATAGCCTCATATTTAGCCTAATTATTTGTGCAATCGAAGGTCAATTTGTAATAATAATTCAAGACTCTTCCCTCTGGGAGTTTCACCCAAACTCTGAAAACTGCCCCTTCTTTGCATGCTGCCCCATCAAAGCTTACATTCCACACTCCTTCCATCTCATCCTAAGTGGGTACAAAGGCAACGTTCCGTGAACTGAAATTGTTTTTCCCTCCCTCTGTAAAGAAAATAGCCGATCCCATATCAGTATCCAACAAATAAATGGGATGATTGTTTGGCCTCTCAGTACTGGTCACCATGTATGCTAACTTCAGCTCCCTAAAAATCCTTCTCTGCACCCCAAAGACAGGTATGGTGGCATATGACATATCCATTTGAAGAGAAACTTTGAGTTTTTCCTCCTAGGATCTTGATAATAGCATTGCAAACTTCAGAGGGATGTCAGCCACAACTATGTCCATGATAAGGGTATTAGCAGGGATCTAGGCCAAAAAATGACCAAAGATTTGATCAATCCTAGGAACTTAACTTTACTAGAATCAAAGGAGAAAAGGTCTTTGTATGGTTTGGTCACTTCCAGCCCTAGATTATCCATGATCATCCTGGCCATCAAATTAGGGGAGGATCCCAAATCAAGCATGGCATTATGTAGAATGAAATTATGAATGTTCAGACTGACGTAGATGGGAGGAATGTCTTCATCAGATGACTCATCTATATAGGGTACGAACATGATGGTAGGAATATCATATTGAAGGTTAAGGGAGTCTGATATTTCAGAGATTTCCACTGGAGGATTTAACATAGTTGCAATCTTGGAATGATATTCATATTTTTTCAATAATTTAGTAAGAGGGACACATATTTTAATCTTTTCAATTTTGGCCTCTAGACTAAAAGAGGTCTATCTCATATATGAGCTTCTTTGATTATCTTATTTATTTTCTTTCCCTTTGTGCTCTATCATATTTTTGGAGTTATCCTTAGGGGGAGTATCATTTTTGGGATTACTTGCAGAGGATTTATTTCTTGCATATTTATTCCTCATAACAGGGACATCCCTATTTCTCAGGCCAATCTGCCTTTGCAGATCCATGACAGTGAGTTCATATCCTTTCCAAAAATCCTCTGTTTCCTCATCGGGAAGCTCCCCCACTTCTTGATAAGAATTATCATGGCATTCTTTGGTAAAAAAAGGTAGAGGATGAGTTAGTTTCCATTTGGTGGATTTCATCCTCAACTTGATTTTCATAATCTTGCTCCACATTTTTCTCCTGAAATGGGGGCCCGACAGGTGGATCGAGAGGGTTTCACTGATTTCTCTGCCTGTTTTGGAGTACTTGGGGCCTTCTAAAATTTTGGTATCTGTTCTGCTGCTCTTGATTTTCTCTAGAATGCGGTCTATTTTCCACAGTGAGTCTCTCCATCAACCTTTCCATGGATTTCATCATCATGTCCATCCTAGCCTCTTGTGAGTTAGAAGAAGAAGGTTGTTTGGGCTCCTTCTCCTTCCTGTTATCTCCATCCTCTCTTCTCCATTCTCCCTCACTACTCTTCTTCTTTCTAGCCGCATTTAGGTTTAACTCTACCTCTATTGCATATTTCATCATATTGGTTAAGGAGGATGACGTTATTTCACTTAACATGAACAAGGTAAATTCACTATCAAAGGCTTTAGCATATTGAAGTTGGGAAGAACCAGGGGGGTTTGAACTAAGAAGGGATGGAGTTATATGTCTTCATAAATCTGTCAGAAAATTCTGGAATGGATTCACTCTCCCTCCTCCTCATAGAATGGTATTGGGATAGGTATTGCTTAGGATTTTTCTTGTCTTCCCATTTTTCCTTGAAAGAATCTTTAAAATCTTGATACTTCAGAATGGATTTGTCTGGGATATTTTTGAACCATTTCCTTACTTCTCCAACAAGTATTTGGGAACACAGTCTGACCTTAACATCATCATGGTCTATGTCCTCCAGGTATACCCAGTCTGCAAACCATCCCAAGTGTTCCTCAACTCAATACCCCATTTCCCCATTAAATTGTTGGAGCCTTTGGGAGTATCCCAGAGGGAGGTTGCGAAGAGAAATATGAAGAAGTATAGGGGCAAACCTATTTTCCATCCTTGGGACTATAGTAGGGTTTCCAAGGGGGATTGAAACTGGTGTGAGAGAATTTACTATGTTGTGAGGAACTGTAGAAATGTGAGGGGTTGTGAGACTGGAAGATTACGAATGATTTATCTTAGAAGCAGTGGAAGATATGGTAGCAAATTGCTCTGTGGTAGTGGAGTTTAATGTAGTTGATTTAGTGGAAAAAAGGGGGCACTTCGTGCTATATAAGATGTCATGTCCCCTCCCACCCCGGAGGAGAGAATGTGACCCAACTCTTCTACCTGATTTACCTATCTCTAATTCTCCATTCGTATGATGATTCCCAATTTTTTTTTTAATATCTACACAAGCAAGAATTTCCCTCCTACTAACATTCTGATCGAGACCATGTATTGATTCTTTATATTCCCCAATTGCATAGAGATTGAACGATGGAGAATCATCCCACATAAAATCAATGACGCAGAGAGTTTCACTTGCGGAATCGAAAAACATATCAAAACTTCACTCTCGCACCCCGCATCCCGCATGTTGCATGCTCCATTCCACATCCCGCAAGTGGAACAACCATTGCATAGATCGAATTTGCAGAAATCAAAATTTACCATAAGTCATTTCTGCATCCTGCATCCCGCAAATTGTGGAAAGTAGATTTCACAAAATGATTTTTCCGCATTCTGCATCTGGAATCCCACAAGTTGCGAAAAACATATTTCGCAAAATGAATTTTCCGCATCCCGCATCCCGCAAGTTGTGGAAAGTAGATTTTGCAAAACGACTTTCCAGATTCTACATCCCGCATCCCACATCTCGCAAGTTGCAGAAAGGAAAATGTGGAGATCGAAATTTCCAAAGAAATTTTCTGCATCCCGCATCCTGCAAGTTGTGGAAAGGTTAAATTTGTGGAATTTTGATTTGCTAATGAAAATTTCTTAGTATAAAATCAATTTGCAACACCCAGGCCATCACCAATCTGGCCGATCTAACTTCACAACAACTTAGAAAATTCATTGAAATAAAATTACATACGCATATACATCATTCAAGAAATATACATCTGCATCAAATACACTCCATTGAAGCATTCATCATATTCATAATCATTTATAAACAAGTATAGATGTAGGGATTGAAACACAAGAAATACTTATCTTTATCAGAAGCTTGTCCCATAACCAGCTATGTCGCTACAATGTGCCACCTAACCATAGGCCAGTGTGCTCATCGATATCTCAGCAACACTGCCACCCCCGAGTTGAGCATGATTTCCCCAAGGAATAAGGAACAATAGTAGACTTCCCCATAGCCAAGGATACAATAAAAACTCAGCCAAGCCAACACAACTGAGTTTATCAGGCTTACATAGGCAATGATTTACACATAGCCAAATTTTATTCAAATCATAGCCAAGCCAACATATAGGTTTATTAGGCTACCAGCCAAGCCATCCTTCCAGTTGGGTTTATCGGACTTACACAGGCAGTGGTTTACAATTGGCCAAAATTCACATGAGACACAACCAAGCCAACATATGGGTTTATCAGGCTACCAGCCAAGCCATCCTTCCAGTTGGGTTTATTAGGCTGCCAAGGAGGTGGAAAGACTAATTGCTAAGCTAGTGAGCTCAATCCCAGAGCTATGGACACCTACATCAGATCTAGCTTGAATTATAAACATTTGCACACCCAACACAAGGAAGGATCCCCTTCTGTTCTACATAGTTTCTTAGGCCATGCCTTCCCCTCCAGTGCTATTCAAGGTATGCAAAGAAGAAAACCATCCCTCTAGATTGGTCTGTGAGGTTCCTTCACACACTAGGTTTATCAAGCAAGTCCAGAATCCATTCCCTTCCCCAAATAAGTTCATATGTTAAACAAGGATGTACACAGAGTTATCTAAGTTTTGGGATTAACAAAATGTAACAGAAGCCAAGCAATACACACACACACACACACAACAATTTCAAATTTCTGATCAGAATTGTCTAATCCAGACCGACTACTACAATTACCAAAAAAAAAATCATTTGTTGGTCATTCAAGTGAAAAACACAAATCGGATTCTGGGCATTCACATTTAGGAAACAACTAACAGACAAGAAAATTGTAAAAAGGAAAACAATTCATAGAATAGGAAAATTCGTGAAGGATCAAGACTCAGAGTAGTTTTGCTTATTGTGTGAATACCATAATGTCTTGCCAAAAAAATTCCACACAGTAAAAATCGTGAGGGGAAAGTGAAATGCGACTGCATGAGGGAAATGTAGGAGTTTTTTTTTTGGTGTTTTCTTTCCTAAGAAAAAAAAAACGTTTTTCCAGAAATGGTGCTCTGCCCATTTCGAATTTCTGCCCACTCTTCCAACCCCCCCTCTTATCCTTAGGAAAAATCATGCCCCCATCTCATTTTGTTGCATTGACATAGTTGGTTGTAGGATTTTAATTAAAATTGGAATTTAACATGATTTCAACTTATAACGTTCAGCTAACATAAAAACACCATCGGCTTAAATCTTAATCGATGAAACATAAACACTAAATCGATAGTGTGTATTTTTCCTTGAGCTCCACACCATGATTATTTACATCATATTATTTAAATGAAAACATAGTCAAAATCGGGGTGTTACATTCCCCTCCCCCTTCAACAGCACTGCCCTCAGTGCTTTACAACATTGAATAAAAATTGTTTGCTGGTACTACCCTCAACAATCTGTAGAATTGAACAAAAATAGATGTGCTAGTCGCATGACATCCTCCAACTCCCACGTAGCTTCTTTAGGACCGTAGTGCTCCCATTGCACCTTTACCTATCCTATTGCTTGATTTCGGAGCATTGTGACCTTCCTGGTGAGGATGCGCTTTGGCTTGATTTGGAACTCTCCCTCTGGTTCAACCTGAATCACATCCCAATTTATTACATGGTTAGGATCATGTACATATATTTTAAGCAAAGAAACATGAAAAAAATTATGAGCCCTAGTGCTAGCAGGAAATACAAGTCTAGTATGCAACTGGTCCTATTCTTTCAAGCACTTCAAATGACCCATAGTATCTAGGAGACAGCTTGGCACAAATCCCAAGCTTCAAGGAACTTTTCTTTTCCTTCACCCCGAGGTAAACATGATCCCCAATATTGAACTCTTTGTTCACCCTATTCTTATTTGCATAACTTTTTTGTCTGTCTTGGGATGCCTTTAGATTTTGTCTTATTTTTACAACTTCCTACTCCATCTCCTTGAGCAATTATGGACCGATCGCAACTCTGTTCACTAGGTTATCCCATGTTACTGGTTTTCTGTACCTCTTGCCATAAAAAGCTTCATATGGAATCATCCCCAAGGATGCTTGCTGTCCATTGTTATAAGAAAATTATACCAAGTGTAAATAGTCTTCCCACTTGGATGCTTTGTCCATCACATACATGCGAAGCATGTCTTCTAGAACTTGGTTAACTCTCTCGGTCTATCCATCGGTCTGAGGATGGTAGGAAGTGCTGAAATTCAACTTTGTTCCCAAGTCTGCAAACAATCTTTTCCAAAAATTAGAAGTGAAATTAACATCTTTGTCAGAGACTATACCCTTAAGCAATCCACGCAATTTAAAAATTTCTTTCATGAAAATCTTGGCAATATCATCAGTCTTATGCATGGAATTTATTGGTATAAAATGCGTTTCCTTTGCCAACTTGTCCACCACAACCATGATGGAATCATGTTGTCTCCAAGTCATCGGAAATCCTGTAATAAAGTCCATGGAAATCGCTTCCCATTTCCATTCTTGAACTAGAAAACGCTATAACAAACCTGCTGGGTGTTGATGTTCAACCTTCACTTGCTGACAGTTCATACACCTTGAAATATATTCAGCCATGTCCTTGTTCATGCTTGGCCAAAAGTATTGCTTCCTTGCTGTAGCAATTGTCTTTTGATATCCTGGGTGACCAGAATATGGAGTTTGATGGATTTCATCCATAACAACCCTCCTCAAATATGCCACATTTGGAATATACATTCTACTCTTATAAGTAAGAAGTCCATCCTATTCTAACTTATAACCTTCATACTTCTTTTCAAGGCTTTGTTGCTGTACTTTATCCTGTAACTTCGCATAAATTTCATCTTCAGAATTACGGTTAATAATCTGCTGTCTCAAATCTGGTTGGAAAATGATAATAGATGGCACATGCATTTATTGTACTTTCCTACTGAGTGCATCAGCTACCTTATTCTCCTTATCTTTTATGTGCTTGATATCAAAATCAAATTCACATAAAAATTCCAGCCATCTAGCTTTCCTAGCATTTAGAGTAGGCTGATCAAACAAATATTTTAGACCACATTGGCCTATCCTTAACTCAAATTTTCTTCCCATCAAGTAATGCCTCCACATCTTGAAAGTATGTACTATGGCTGCAAGTTCCAGATCATGAGTGGCATAATTCTTTTCATGCTCCTTCAGCTTCATGGATTCATAACATATCACGTGGTTGTCTTGCATAATAACTCCTCCAAGTCCTTGACAGCATGCATTTGTATATACCACAAAATCATTTTCTGGGTCTGGAACTTTCAATACTGGTGCATTGGTGAGAATATATTGGAAAATTCCTTCACAATTCGAGGTCCATTCAAAATTTATCCCCTTCCTTTGAAAAGAAGTGATAGCATGTGCAACCTTGGAGAATCCTTCAATGGATCTCCTGTAGTACCCTGCAATCCCCATAAAGGATCTTACATCTATGACATTATTTGGAGTAGGACAATTCTTGATAGCTTCAATCTTGTCAGGGTCCACATATATACCCTCTTCTGAAATAATGTGACCCAAGTGCTGAATTCTATCTTTATAGATGTCACACTTGCTCAACTTTGCATACAACTGATGTTCTCTGAGCAATTTCAATGTTAGTCTCAAATTTTCTTCATGCTCTTCTTCATTCTTAGAATAAATAAGAATTTCATAAAGGAAAAAAAGAACAAACTTGTCTAGATACCTGTTGAAGACACTATTCATAAGGTACATAAATGTTGTTGGTGCATTTGTGAGACCAAATGGTACCACTACAAAATCATAACGCCCATACCTTGTTCTGAAGGCCATCCTATGAATGTCTTCATCCTTGATTCTCACATGATGGTAACCATAACTCAAGTTAATATTAGAAAATACCTTTGCTCCTTTCATTTGATCAAAGAGGTCATCAATTCTCCACAAGGGATATTTATTCTTCACCATGACATTATTCAACTTCCTATAATCAATACACAATCTGAGTGTACCATCTTTCTTATGTATGAAATATAGAACTGGTGCTCCCCAAGGAGACACACTCGGCCTAATATACTTTTTCCCCAACAATTCTTGCAGCTGTAGCTTCAGGTCTAACATTTCTGGTGTACTCATTTTGTAAGGTGCTTTGGACACTGGTTCTACTCCTGGCACAAGCTCAATCATGAAATCAATGTCTCTCTTTGGAGGAAGCCCTAGAATCTCATCAGGAAAAACATCTCTGAATTCTTGCAACATGTGATAGTCTTCCAACTTGAGAGTTTCATTCTTTGCAGCCTCCTTAATATGGGCTGCATACAATTGAACACCTTTTCTGAAAAAATTATTCAATTGCATCGCTGAAATGTTCCTTACAAAAATTACCTTTGGTATGCCTTTTACAACTATTGGGTTCCCTTCTTCATCCATGCATTCAAAAGTCTTGTTATAACAGTCAAGCTTCACCCTGTGAGCTTCTAACCAATCCATTCCAATGAGAACATCATCAGAACTGAGTGGTAGAACATTCAGATCTACACAAGTGCTCAGTCCATTTATCACCAATGGACATTTCTCCACCACTTCATTAAATTTTCTCTTATTTCTAGTGGCTAGCTGAACTAACCATGACTTTCTATGATTTGCTTTCCTAAGAGCTGTAACACCCTGGTTTTGACCCCATTGCATTAAATGTACATGATGTATATATTGTAATGATCATGGTGTGGAGCTCAAGGCCAAGGCCCCGCCATTGATCGGTTATGCTATGTTTTGGATTTAAACTTGTCATCGATGGTATATCGGGGCATGCGACATATATTAAGTTTATCATCATGTAAATATGCATCTATAATTAATTAAATGAATCTGGCCAGCTACGATTGCGGCAACTAAATTGAGAAGGGGCATGATTTTCACAAGGATAAGGGTGGGGAAATTGTCAAACCTTGGCCAATGGGGGTAAAAATCCATGTGTCACCTTTCTTTGTTTACCCAACCACCTCCATTAAGAATTGATGGTGCTGGTTGAGGTAGTTATTGTTTTGGGAGTGGGGTGGCAGGACTGTCAGCCCTTGCCTCCATGCACACTCCATCCACGTTTGAATTCACTATGGCAAGAGAAACCTTCACACACTCTCCACTACGTAGGCCTCAGGATTGTCTGTTCACCTCCACGCACAGGATTTACCTGGTTTTCACTCCTGTGGACACATTCTCCTCTCCACGCATGTGCTGAACACTCACGCATGTCTAATTACGTCCTCTCTGTAGTCTGTTCATCCACGCACAAGCTGGGATCTATTCATATTCGTACATGAACCATTGTCTGTTCGATGTCCTCACGTATAGGTATTCTTCTGTTTTGGACTCACACAATGAGCTGGGAGCTATGCGTTTTCATCCACGATTTGCTGTGTTGACTGTGGTCTCCCTCACATGGTGATTGTTGGGGTATTCTTTATATTTTTTGGGACGAGAGTCTGCTCATCTCACACACAGTTTGAAAGTCGGTATTTTTCTCTTCCTCAACGTGCTTATGTATGTTTTTACCGGTGACTACGTTGCCCAAGGGTGGGCTGTTGTTTTTCCCCTGTTGTGAGCTTTCCCACTCATACATTTAGGACTGTATTGTTGGAGTCATTTTGGCCACGATAGGGCCAAGGACGACTCAAGAGTCATTTTTCCCTGTTAAGCTGCAATTGTGGATTAATTGCCTGCGTGCAATGGTTGGTCTTCAGAATGTGAGGGGAGCAGGGATGGGGGCTTGGTTTGCTTGATAAACCTGGTGTGTTGGAAACCACACAGATAGAGCTAGAGGGCTGGATTTCTTCTCCACAACCCCTAAATAGAACTGGAAGGGAATGTAGGGCCTGAGGGACTGTGTATCAGAGAAGGGACTGATTCCTTGTGTTGGGTGTGTGTGGCTGTCCTAGAATTCAGGCTAGTTCTGGTGTAGTTGTTCCTAGCTTTGTAATGGGCTCACCAGCTTAGCATTTAGCCTTTCCCACTCCTGGATGGCCTGATAAAACCAACTATGTTGGCTTGGTTGTGTTTTGTGTATCCATGGCTATGTGTAAGCCTGCTTGTTCCTTTATTCCTTGGAGAATCATGCCCAACTCGGCGGTCGCAGCGCTGCTGAGAGATTAAGGAGCACGCTGGCCTATGGTTGGGTGGAACGTTGCAGTGACGTAGCTGGTTGCGGAAGGAGTTTTCATAAGATAAGTAATCTTGCCTACTTTTACTTCTGCAACCTCATTTTCTGTTAATGATTATGATGAACATGTTAAGTAAATGCTTGAATGAATGCACGTTAATTCCACTGTGCAAGACAGATAATTGTAGCTATGTATGTTGAATAATTGCATCTATGCATGATAAATGTTCATGTGTGCATGTTCTAGTTCAAAAATTTTCTTTCAGCATTCTGTTTCAGCAGTTTTATGCATGTACATGTTCATGGGGCTTTTAGCCCGGGTGGTTAAAGCTTGGGTCGCGTCCTCTTCGCCGATTGGAGGCACGGGGACGTGACAAGAGCACAAACCTCCAATACTCTAGGAGAAATATAACTGTGAGTAGAACTAGGGTCAATCAAAACAAAAATAGATTGCTTAATAATCTTACCTACAACTTCAACCACCATTGACGAGTGATTTTCCTGGAGGTCTTCCAGGGATGCATAAATTCTAGGTACGACCCTTGCTACTTGTCCCACTATTTCTGCCTCTTGAATATTGTATGCTGGCCTTGCATTCTCATTCTCTAGTGGATAGAACTTGCATATATGGGGTCCTCCACATTTTCAACAGTGGAGAGGCTCTTTGTTCTACTGCGGTTCTCTTGGCTTTTCTCCTATTACTCTGGCTGTTGGAGACATTTACCATCATACACACTCTTTTGGTCAAATTGGCCTAGTTAAATCACTATCCTAAGTATAATTGACATTAATTGCCATCATCCAGTCACACCCACGCCTACCTACAGTCAAGGAGGCCAACTTAGCCTTCTCCTACAGTCAAGGAGGCTAACTGGAGCACTCCAGGGGTGATTTGAGTGACATTAATGCACCTAATTGCTAACTGGTGCTTACAATCAGTTCAACCAGTCAGTTAAGGCGCCTCCTGTCATTAGATATATTATTTAATGATTATTTATTATTATTTAATGATCTGGAGTCAACAAGGCGCCTCCACCAACTTCTGATGGTCAGTTCAGCTTCATTTAACCTCATCGGGGTTCATTGAAGTCATGGAGCACTAGCACTTGATGGCTGGCTTGCTATGACATGTGTTTGATCTCCTTTAGTTGAGATTCAGTCATTTATTGCACTCCAACTTCAGTTAGGGTTTGGTGAGTCAATTAGGGTTTTGGTCAAGTGGTTAGCTGAGTGTGAACCAATGGTGGAGAGTCAGTTAAGCTAGACTCACTCACTGAATTCAAATTGTCTCCTTAGGTATTCAAATTCTTCATGGATTTAAGCTATTGATTAACATTGGTATTGTAACCATTCATTGTTTATTAAATATATAGAGAGGAAACCAATTTCAGTTCCGATTAACACCATTTCATGAGTATTTGTTGATTATTCTTTCATGAGATTGATTCTTAGTTCCTAGATCATGTGCAAGAAATAATATGGTATCAGAGCATACGGTGGGACGAAGATCTATCTCTCAAGAACAATATTTTTGATAGATTTCTCCATGAAAAGTGAGAAATAGCTCAAAATTCTAGCACTGCACCAGAAGCCAAGGCTTACTACTCAATATCCCAAGTAATGAACTTGTTGATCAAGCTTTCTTGATTGACTATGCTGGGTGTGATAAAAGCCTAGAATGTGCAGGCTGTCCGACCTTATTTTTCCATTTCTGTTTTGATTTTCAGGTTTCTATAGGGGAAGCATTCACTACAACATATCCAGATGGCCTCCTCAATATCTCTCTTGACTCCATACAATTTCCACACATGGAAAAATAAAATGGATGTTCAATTGCACTCCAAAGGACTCCATAGAGTCACCACGGACACTGAAGTTGAGCCTAGATCCACCATAGAAAAATCAATATTCTTGAACAAGAAGGATGAAGCCTTCGGTTTCTTGTGCCTCTTTGTTTTCGAAGACCTTCTCTTCCATCTTACGGATCTGAAGACACCGAAAGAAATATGGGACAAATCGGAATATCTATATGGAAAGCATGATGACTTGAGAGTTTACCAACTCGAAAATGAACTCATGTCTCTCCAACCTTCCAATTTCGAGACTCTGAATGATTTCTTTACAAAGTTTAAGCATATTGTTTTCCTCTTGAAGCAATGCAAAGTGGAGAAGGCGGATGATCAGCTCGTCCTATCCATCCTCTTGAAACTCGGGGCTAATTATTTAGTTTTTGTTTCTACATTCTGTGCGGGGAAGCTCACAACCCCCGGATGGAAGATGCCTACACTCAATGCCTTCATTGAGTCCCTAACTAATGAACATGACAAGCTTGTCCAGATGGGGATCATTTGATCTTCCCATGATCAAGCCCTCCATGTCTCGGGGCCCAAAGATCTGAAAGGTGAAGCAAAGCAGCATAAAAATTAGACAACTAAATTTGATGCTCCCAAGCCTAGAGTTGAAAATCAGCAGCATGATGAATCTTTCGGCTCAAGGAAGAACAAAGGAAAAGGGCACAGTGGGAAAGAAAAATTTAGGTGTTCTTACTGCAGGAAGGGTTTTCACCCTGAACATGCTTGCACAAAGAAAAATCTTTATGAAGCAACCTCTCTCCTTGAGAGGAATCACATCAATCTTCCAGAGAGCTTTTGGAGGAGAGATCACCAAGATCGAGAACCACAACATGAGAAAGGTCATGCCCTCATGGAAAGCACTTCAAAGTCCAAATCAATGCTGATTGACAGTGGAGATTTGAATCACATGATGGCTGAAAAAAACTCCTTTTCATCCTTGGATACCAGCAAATCAATCCCCATCCACATGGGAGATGACTCCACCATCATTTTCGAAGGACAAGGTACTGTAGATCTAGAAAATGATTTTTTTTCTAAAGTTTTGTATGTACCGTCTCTAGCAGCAAATCTCCTTAGTGTCTATTAGATGACACATACAGGAATGCCTAAGAGAGTCTCTTTCAGCCCAAATAATGTTGAGATAACAGAAATTGCATCCGGTAAACTCATTGCAAAAGGCCTTGCAAATCATCATGCAAAAGCCTATGAGTTCTCTCACTTTGTTGCGGATGCAAAGCCCACTGCTCTGCTAACTCATGGAAATGAGGTTAGTAGGCTGTGCCATGAAAGGTTTGGCCATCTTAATTTCAAATATTTGCAGCAATTACAGAAAAAATCCATGGTTGAAGGCCTCCCGGTCATCAAGGCAACCACAGGAGTCTGCAAGGGGTGTGTGATTGGAAAACACGCTCAGCACAAGTTTGATCGAGGGAAGGCAAACCGAGCTACAAGAATATTGGGGCTGATACATTATAATATCATTGATCCAATTCCTGTCACATCCATGAATGGATCAAGGTACCTCCTTGCCTTTATTGATTATTTTTCAAGGTATACATGGGTTTTCTTTCTCAAAAAGAAATCAAAAGTATGTGAAAAATTTTCTGAATTGAAGGCCTTGATTGAAAATGCCTCTGGGATTAAGATCAAGATCTTGAGATCTGATAATGGAGGGGAGTATGTCAATAATGAGTTGCTGTATATTTTCTCCCAAAGTGGTATTCAGGTCCAACATTCAATTCCCTACACTCCCCAGCAGAACGGATTAGCGGAAAGGAAGAACCGGTCTCTCAAAGAGATGACCACCTGTATGTTGGAGTCAAATAAGCTTGCTGAAAATTTGTGGGCTGAAGCCATGAATTCTACAGAATACATTAAGAATAGGGTGCCACATTCATCAGTGAAATTAAATACTCCTTTCAAATCATACTTCGGATACAAGCCAGATGTGTCGAACCTACGGGTGTTTGGGTCCACTGCATGGGCCCAGATTCCGCTTGAAAAAAGAAGGGCTTTGCAACCGCAGAGCATAGAATATCTGTTTATTGGGTATTCTGATGAATCTAAATGATTCAATCTTATATATATCAATACCAAACATATCATCATCGAGAGAAGTGTCAAGTTCGATGAGCCTCTTCAGGAGGTGGAACTAGTGAAGGAGAAAACTGCTGGATTTCCTTCCTATTCCACTAAATATTTGGATGATGAAATTGGGGGTGATGACCCTGATTTGGATCCTATTATTTATGATATCAATGTGCAGCAATTATAAGATACTGAATCATAACCTTAAGTGCAAAATCATCTTTCTTACATGGGCCCAACAGACACTCTCCTCCGTAGGAGACAACATTGGAAATCCGGATGATCCAAGGAGAACCCGGTCTGATTTCCAAAGAGTAGGTATTGCGCTCTCTTGTTTTGATAATTTGTTGTCCAAAAATTTCTATTTGATGATTATTTAAGATCCAAAATCCTACTACCATGCTCGGAATTATCCGAGATGGCAAGTCGCCATGGATGAAGAGATGAATTCTCTTCATAAAAACACTACTTGAGAGCTAGTTTCTCTTCCTCCGGGAAGGAAATTGGTTCAATGCAAGTGGGTGTTTTGGACAAAGGTTTCTGCTGATGTAAGAACCCAAAAATATAAGGCTATTCTGGTAGCAAAAGTTTTCTCTCAGGTCCAAGGATTGGACTACCATGAGACCTTTGCACCGGTTGCAAAAATGAACTCCATCCGCCTTGTTTTGGCTATTTCCGCATCCAAGCACTAGGAGGTGCATCACATGGATGTTAAGTCAGCATTTATGAATGGAGATATTAATGAGGAGATATACATGAAGCATCCTGAGGGATACATCACTGATCCATCTTTGGTTTTCAAGCTAAAGAAGTCACTATACGGGTTAAAACAGGCCCCAAGAGAGTGGTATTCCAAGATGGATGCCTTCCTGCTCTCGCAAAAATTTCAGAGATGTAGATCAGATACAAATGTGTATTTACAGCAGTATGATGGTCATATAATTATCATTGTTTTATATTTTGATGACTTACTGATCACAGGTAGCACAATTTCCTCCATTTCAACCATCAAAACTGCTCTCCACAATGCCTTTGAAATGAGTGATTTGGGGCTTCTAAAACAATTTTTGGGGCTCGAAATAGAGAAAAATTATAATGGGATTATGGTAACTCAGTAAAAATACATTTCATACCTGCTATTCAAGTTTAACATGGCTGAATGTAGGCCTACACCATTCCCTTTCCTTTCAGGGATCAGCCTTGAAGAAGGAAAACACACACCTCCCATGGACTGCACTATCTATCGACAGCTGATTGGTAGCTTGTTGTACTTGACACATTCTAGGCCTGATATTTGTTATGCCATGACTTCTGTATCAATATACATGCAGAAGCCTCATGATCTTCATTGGAAGGTAGCCAAGAGGATCCTCCAGTACATTCAGGGAACCAGGACCTACGGCATTCACTATGCTGCAGACTCCGAGCTAGAGCTGGTTGGATACACAGATTCCGATTAGGTGGGTGATTCTATTGATCGAAATTCAACTTATGGATATGTATTCATGTTTGGTGGTGGCCCTATTTTCTGGTCAAGCAAAAAGCAGGCTTCCATATCACTATCTTCAGCAGAGGCCGAGTATCGAGGAGCGGTGAATGCTTGCATCCAAGTAGTTTGGTTGCAAGGCATTCTTTCAGAGTTTGATCTTGGTAGTACTTTGTCCATTGTCCTATTTTGTGACAACTAGAGTGCTATTAAGATATCCATGGATCCAGTTACCAGGCAGAGGACCAAGCATGTAGAGATTCACATGCACTACATCAGGGAGCTAGTGCATGACAGGACCATCATTCTGCAATACTACCCGACTAATGACCAGATTGCAGACATCTTCACCAAGAGATTTTCAGGAAAGAAGTTCACTTACCTCCGTTCACTGTTGGTGGTGAGTTCATCAGGGTGATCTAGACTACTTTTAGTGTTCAACTTGAGGGGGGGGGTTTCCCACTAGGTTTTCCCTCTTTTCCTCACTTAGTTTGTTTTGAGCATTGTTTCAGTTTCAGCATTGTACAGGGTGACCTATGGCCTTAGTTTCTAGGGCCCTAGCATTTTATGCATCTATGTTTTCTAACTCTTCCTGAGTATAGCTTAAGGGGGGGTGTTAGAGAAATTTACCATCATACACACTCTTTTGGTCAAATTGCCCTAGTTAAACAACTATCCTAAGTATAATTGACATTAATTGACATTAGTGGAGCATTAATTGCCATCATCCAGTCACACCCATGCCTACCTACAGTTAAGGAGGCCAACTTAGCCTTCTCCTACAGTTAAGGAGGCTAACTGGAGCACTCTGGGGGTGATCTGAGTGACATTAATGCACCTAATTGCTAATTGGTGGTTACAATCAGTTCAACCAGTCAGTTAAGGTACATCTTGTCATTAAATATATTATTTAATGATTATTTATTATTATTTAATGATTTGGAGTCAACCAGGTGCCTCCACCAACTTCTGATGGTCAGTTCAGCTTCAGTTAACCTCATCGGGGTTCATTGAAGTCATGGAGCACTAGCACTTAATGGTTGGCTTGCTATGACATGTGTTTGATCTCCTTCAGTTGAGATTCAGTCATTTATTGCACTCTGACTTTAGTTAGGGTTTGGTGAATCAATCAGGGTTTTGGCCAAGTGGTTAACTGAGTGTGAACCAATGGTGGAGAGTCAGTTAAGCTAGACTCACTCACTGAATTCGAATTGTATCCTTAGGTATTCAAATTATTCATGGATTTAACCTATTTCTTGACATTGGTATTATAACCATTCTTTGTTTATTAAATATACAGAGAGGAAACCAATTCCGGTTCCGATTAACACCATTTCATGAGTATTTGTTGATTATTCTTTCATGAGATTGATTCTTAGTTCCTATATCATGTGCAAGAATTAATACTGGCTGGCTGCTTTTCTTCTTGGAATGGTTGCTTCTGTTGATTCTGGAAGTTAGGAGGTTTGAAACCTCTCTTCCTTTGATCAGAATTCTCAGTCATCTTGTTCTTCCATGCCTTCTGGTAGTCATGTTTTCTCTTGCTTTTCTCGTAGCAGTACTTAGATTTTCTTATCGCTTCTTCCAGAGTTTCGGGTTCACAGAACTCAATTTGATTTTTGTAGGACTCAGGAAGTCCACTCAGAAAGCACTATATTTTTACCTTCTCATATTTAATATACCTAACACCTCAGCAGTTCTAGGAACTTGGTTGCATATTCCTCCATGGTCTGCTTTCCCAATATCAGCTCATGGAATTATTTGTTTTTATAATCATAGTACCTGTCAGAGAGGTACTTCTGCTTGAAATATTTCTGGAACTATTTCCAAAAAATATTCCTTTCATTTATCTTCTTTACTTGCATGAAGTGTTCCCACCAAACAGACACTCTTCTTGTCAGATTGCAAAATGGCTACTCGAGCTTTCATATTTCCAGAATAATCTTGGACTTGGAGATATTTTCTTATTCCCAGAAGCCAAGCTTCAGCTTCTTGACCAGTATTTGCCTCACCATTGAAGGTAGGCGGATTTTCCTTCCTGAATTCATATCATGAGTGGTTCTGGTAACGCTTCTTCATCCTACCCCTGTGAGATGAAGATCCTGAATATTTAGTGGATCTTTCAGAGTCATGCGACCCACTAGGAGATCTCTTCCTTTTATTCTCATGAGAGGAAAAACTTGAACCACTAGTGTATTTTTTAGAGTCAGATGACCCACAAGGAGATCACTTTCTTCCTCTAGTAGCGTTCTTACTTCCTTCTGGCTTTACTGTTTGGTCCCCAGAGTTCATCTCTCTCTGAATGTTTGTTAAAGTGTGAAATATGGCTGTGTTCAGCTGATTCTACTCCTTTTGAGCCTTAATTAGTCTTTCATTATCTACTATGTAGCTTTGTATCTCCACCCTGAGGCTTCTCATGGTGGCTGCAAAGTCTGGGGGAGTATCTTGAAACCTTCTCCCATTAGACTCTGTCTCAACATTTCCAATTTTGAAATCCCCCCCCCTAGCATCTTCCTCATGCGCATTGGGGTCCCATGCATAATCATTCATATCATTTGACCTCATGGTCGAACCAACTATTCAGAATTGCACCGCCCTTTCTGAAGGTGACTGTAATTCTGAAAAAATGTGTTAGATAACAAAAATATTAGGTATAATCAAAACCAAGATCACTTACCCACTTCCCATGGTATTTTTTTCTCTATCATGTGGGCAACAATACATTGGAAGTATTAACCAACAACTCTGTAACTACCCAACTCAGCCCATCGAGGTCCAATACTGTAACCACTTTTCTTTCCAGCCCATCCAGGCCCAACGCTGCAACCAACAACCCTAATACCACATTGTAGTGTACTACAAGTTGGTATCAGAGGGTGCTCTTATCTTTTTAACAATGGATTCCTCCCCATCCAGGCCCAATGCTGCAACCCGCAGCTCTGATACCAAACTGTCACGCCCCTTCATGCCCCTGAGGAGAGAACATGACCCAACTCTTGTACCTAAGTTACCTATCTCTGATTCTACATTCGTATGATGATTCCTGATTTTTTTTTTAAAGATCTACACAAGCAATAATTTCCCTGCTGCTAAAATTATGATCCAGATCGTCATGTATTGATTCTTTATCTTCCCTAATCACAAAGAGATCGAATGGTCGAGAATCATCCCACATAAAATCATCGGTGCGGAGAGCTTCACTTACATAATAAAAAAACATATCAAAATTTTACTCTCACACCCCACATTCTGCATCCAGCATCGCGCATGTGTAACGATCGTTGAAGAGATCGAAGTTGTGGAAATCAAAATTTATCATAAGTCATTTCTTCATCCCGCATCCCACAAATTGTGGAAAGAATATTTCACAAAATTACTTTTCTACATTCCGTATCCTGCATCCTGCATCTCGCATCTTACATCCCGTGTCCCGCATCCCTCATCCCGCATCCTGCATCCTGTATCTCGTGTCCCACATCCCGCAAGTTGCGGAAAGCAGATTTCGCAAAATGACTTTTCAGCATTCCACGTCCTACATCCTGCATCCCGCAGGTTTTGGAAAGGAAATTGCGGAAAGGAGATTTCGCAAAACAACTTTTTCGCATTCCAAATCTTGCATGTTGCATCCCGCATCCCACAAGTTGAGGAAAGGAAAAAATGTAGAGATCAAAAATTCCAAAGAACGTTTCCGCATCTCACAAGTTGCGGAAAGGTTAAATATGCAGAATTTTGATATGCTAATGAAAATTTCTAAGTATAAAACTGATTTCCAACATCCAGGCCATCACCAATCCGACCGATATAACTTCATAACAACTTAGAAAATTCATTGAAATAAAATTACATATGCATATACATCATTCAGAAAATATACATCTCCATCGAATACATTCCATTCAAGCATCCATCATATTCATAATCATTTATAAACAAGTATAGTTGCAGGGATTGAAACATAAGAAATACTTATCTTTATCAGAATCTTGTCCACAACCAGCTATGTCATTGCAATGTTCCACCCAACCATAGGCCAGTTTGCTCATCAATATCTTAGCAACATTGCCACCCCCGAGATGGCATGATTTCCCCAAGGAATAAGGAACACTAGAAGACTTCCCCATAGCCAGGGATACAATAGTAACTCAGCCAAGCCAACACATTTGGGTTTATTAGGCTTACAAAAGAAGTGATTTACACATAGCCAAATATTATACAAATCATAGCCAAGCCAACAGATGGGTTTATCAGGCTACCAGCCAAGCCATTCTTTCAGTTAGGTTTATCAGACTTAAACAGGCAGTGGTTTACACTCAGCCAAAAATCACATGAGACACAACCAAGCAAACAGATGGGTTTATCAGGATACCAGCCAAGCCATCCTTCCAGTTGGGTTTGTTAGGATGCCAAGGAGATGGAAAGATTGACTTCTAATATAGTGAGATCAATCCCAGAGCTATGGAAACCTACATCGGATCTAGCCTAATTTCTAAACATTTGCACACCCAACACAAGGAAGCATCCCCTTCTATGCTAAACAGTCCCTGAGGCCACGCCTTCCCTTCCAGTGCTATTCAGGGTATGCAAAGAAGAAAAACAGCCCTGTAGATTGGTCTATGAGGTTCCTTCACACACTAGGTTTATCAAGCAAGTACATATTCCATTCCATTCCCTAAATCAGTTCAGATGTCAAATGAGGATGTACACAAAACGATATCTGTTCTGGGATTAAAAAAATGCAATAGAAGCCAAGGAATACACACACACAACAATTTTGAATTTCTGAGCATTGCTGGAGCCAGATCGACTATTGGAATTACCAAAAACGAAATAGTTTGTTGGTCATTCAATTGAAAAACACAAATAAGATTCTGGGAATTTGCATTCAAGAAATGACTAACATACAGGAAAATCATAAAAAGGAAAACAATTCACAGAACAGGAAAATTCGTGAAGGATCAAGAATCAGAGCGGTTTTGCTTACTGTGTGAATGCCAGAATGTCTTTCCAAAAACGTTCCACACAGTACAAATCGTGAGGGAAAGGTGAAACAAGACTACATGAGGGAAAGGTAGGCATATTTTTTTGTGTTTTCTTTCCCAAGAAAATTAATTTTTTTTTTTCCAGAAATGGTGCTTTGCCCATTTCTAATTTCTACCCACTCTTCCAATCCCCCCCTTATCTTTAGGAAAAATCATTCCCCCATCTCATTTTTTTGCATTGACATAGTTTGTTGTAGGATTTTAATTAAAATTGCAATTTAACATGATGTCCAAACTTATAACGTTCAGCTAGCATAAAACACCATCGGCCTAAATCTTAATCACCTAAACATAAACACTAAATCGATGGTGGGGCTTTTTCCTTGAGCTCCACACCATGATTATTTACATCATCTTATTTAAATGCAAACGACGTCCTAAATAGGGTGTTAGATAAGGGTTTAAAATCCTTACCTAGATATTCTGAACTCCCAGGAAGCTAGGAAATATGGGTGAACTCAAATTCAGAGGGGTCTAAAGCTACTTCAGAGAGTCTAGACTCATACTTGGTCCTGTGGAAATTTGGCTCAAATTATTCACTACAATGCTCAGATATATCATGAATAGAAATAACATCTTTAGTAGGTAAAGAAAAATTTCTATCTAAATTAGGTGTCACTGAACTTTGCTGCTTGTTGTCCTTTCAAATAAGCTTTTCTTGATCAAAAAGTTCTTGAAAAGGACCTGCATCAAGATTGCTCCTCGTATTGGTCCTTCTGGCCACTAGTATTTCCAATGGAATCACCTTCAAAAATATTTGAGTGGAGTCGCCAAAGCATATACAACCAATATGTGTCTATGACCGGCTACTCAACCAGGTCGTAGAACTAAAACAATGGCATTTCCCCAAGGAGATAATAGTGATTATTCCTTGGCAACAACGTCAAGATGTTATCACTCAATAATTTTCCTATGGTTGTGGTAGGAAGTCACTGGGGTAACCATTTCAAGCCAGTATTTAGAATGTATTCTAGCCTATACAGTCAGATATGGCTCTCTCTTTGTCACAAGAGCATTCACATATACACATATATTTAAGCAAGCATTAAGAAGGCTAGATTTCTGAAGAGGACGGGTCGTTAAGGTTTTAAAGAGGGTAAGATTGACACATAGAAAATACCATTGGGAAAAGGAGTCAAAGCATCTAACATAGGATGAATTCCAATAAATTTACATAAACACATAAAAAATGCATTATCTGATGCAAGAAACACTTAACCGAGAATGAATTCCTTGCATGCAACTAGAAACACATTAGCAAAAACTACACATACACAGAAATGAAGCACACAGGAAAACACATGCTGAATATTGAACACCATGATGAATCTCAGACAGTCATGAAATAGTTTTCATTAATACTTCCAAGAAAAGTTGCAGAGTTACAAAACCAAGCACAGAGGCTTCCAAAATTAATGTCGAACCCTTTGTTCCTCTACTGAGGCTATATTTATACAGTAATACGCTCCTGAGACCAACCTCGAAACAGAGCCAAAATCATTTATGATATGGGAATCAAAACCTATACACACTAAATCCTAACAAATAATGAGTTGGAATATTCACCATGATCACAAAACAAAATAGGAAAGCATGTTGAGATGCATGTGATAAATCGAAATGGAAAAATTGACATCTGGGACTCAGGATCTCTTGATGAAAATTATTGTTCAGAGCATCTCCGAATGACCTACAACAATTTTATTCTTCCTTGCATATTCAACCAATAATTTATATGCTCACCATATATTTCAATCTTCCCCTCATCTTGACCATCCAATGGTGCAAATTTACTTGATTCCGTAATTCTCCAACCTGACTTACCCATTGCTAGTTCTCATCGCGAAATGATCCTGGGCCGTGGATCTAAAATCCACCCTAACCTTCATCTCTAAAGTTTGTTGGGCCTACCTATTGAGAATATAGTTGTCATTGATGTCAAAGAAGTTCATGAATTACAAAGGAATAAGAAATATACATGTAGCAGGATGAAATTAGTAAAAGACAAAGGATCCATTACATGGATTATCATTGATGTCAAAGGAGTTCAACAATGACAAGGGAAATCAGTAACAGGGTCGATCACAAGAGAAAGATCTGCAAAACAAGCAGTGGAAGATCCATAGATCAGAATTGAAGAACCATAGATCAGATAGAAGATGGATTTCACAATCCACGATTGAATATGGATTTCACAAGTTGGAGTTATACCTGAGATAACCCAACATTTCCTAAATTAAATCATCCTCATGATTCGAGATCATTTTGTGGATATCAGAGAGTGCTAAATATCTATGGTCATAACGAATTTCGCTAATTAAATAGTGAGGAGGATAAAAAGGTGGATCGACTGTGAAATTTAGAAGTAATCACCACATAAGAGATTAAGATCAACAGATGAGGTTGATCATTGAATTAGATCAACAATTGCCAGTTATTTCGCAAGGAGAACTAATGCAGATTAATAAAATCTTGATGTGTGTGAAATTTGAATAAAATATGCCTTATGATATTTGGGGTCCACCGTCGATCTAGATCTGACGGTCCTCATGGATTTCATAGATTGACCTAGTAGGTGAGTTAACTACTGATATGGGTGTCGAATTTTAATTCAAATAAGTTTGTTCTATTTGGAGTCCACCATTGATTGAAGCCGATGAAGATGAAATATGGTTGAAGATCAAAGGCCAATGTAAATTTCATTGATTTAATAGCGAGTTAGATAAAAAGGATGATGAGTTGCAAAATCCAAAACCAATCGATGGGAATAGGATCAATATTGATGGATAAGGTTGATCATTGAAACAGATCAACGACCATCAACGATTTTGTTAGGAGAAGTTGCGAAGTCTAAGAAAATTCTGATGGGTGTGGAATTTCCATCAAATACAATTTAATACATTTGGAGTCCAACGTTGATCTTCCTAGATCTAATTCCTAGGGCCCTTGATGGATTTCATAGGTTTAACTAGGAATCTAGTTAACGTTCGGGATGGGAGTGAAATTTCCTTGAGAAATATTTTATTGAGAATGTGGATGGTCCAGATTAGTCGAGAGAAATGTGGAAGCCGATTTTGAGAAGATCGACGGTGGAGAATGATTTTTGCACAAAGAAAAGGGAAGATCCAAAAATCCGCATTGGATCATAGATCAACGAATAGGAGTGAACCTGCAAGTGAATCACCGGTTCAAAAGAAAAGCGGAAGGAAAAAATCAAAAGGAGGAGAATCGTGGAAATACTTTGGGAAATTTCACAGTTTCGCTACCCAAAATCCGGAAGATCGACGGTCCGGAAAAAATCCACATAAGATCGATTGTGTGGAAAGCAGAAATATTGAAATGAAATATTGAAAAGGTCACAAACCCACAATATGAAATCCAGAAGATCGATGGTTAGGATAGCACTCGAATTAGATCGATGGTGCGGGAAGATTGGCTGAAAAAGTGGAAATCGTGGAATGATATTTCGAAAAAGTCACATATCTAATATCTGATTTCCATCTCAGATCAATGGTCACGGAGAGGTCAAAAAAGATCAACGGTACAGAATGATTGGTGCGGAAAGAGGAAATTGTGGAATGATATTTGGAAAATTTCACATATCTGCTATCCAATTTTTATCTTAGATATCTGGTCAGGAAGAATCTCGAAATGAGATCAACGACTCAGGATGATTGCGGAAATAAATATTGCAGAAGAAAACAACTGGAAGAATAAATTGTAAATTGATTAACAGGGAATTGTTTTAGTTGTTTTGAAGAATCATGATGGAGGTAGATGACTCTATGACTCAGTAATAGAATGAGGAATTAATATTTCATGAAGAGGAATAATCGAAGAATGAAATGGATCAATGGTGAAGAGATGCGTCCGTAGGAAACGTGAAGGTATTTATACACAGAGGGATGACTGAGAGAAATTATCTCTGGGGTCTATATCATAGAAGAAGAAGAAGAGACAAGTGATTGTGACATATATTGAAGGGTAAAGGAATTTGGAAGATTACTAAAAATATATTAGGGTGGTAGGGTGGTGCTAGGGCAGACAACATGCCTACAAAGGGTTGTAGCCTCCTTCCAGCAGAAGCTGGTAAATAGGGTGTAGTAGAATCTTGTCAGTTAGATGAAAAAAATGGGGGTTGTAGCCTCCTTCTAGTAGTTTCTAGTAAATAGGGTGTAATACCATCCTTGTCTGTAGTAACAGGAAAAAACTATTTTTAAATAACAATTTTGCAGTAATAGGAAGTATTGGTGGTTTACCCAATTGGGATTCCATGATAAATTTTTGTAATGCGTGTTCTTGTTGATTATGTGTTTTAATGAGTAATTTAAAAGTGGTTTTAAATTGATAAAAGTTTCAATACTGATTCACCTCCCCCTCTCATTATTGACCAATATTTCAACACTACTAGATTTCACAGATTGGGAAATCTTCTTATCCCGTGCACATGTTTCCATTTTTCGCACCGTCGATATTATGTAGAAGCTTTCCGAGTCATTGATCTAAGATCAAATATGTGGGTTATGAATTGCGGAAGGTGGGACTTCTTCTTTCATGAAGCTTAATTTTGATCTTTCCGCTTCCGCCTTTCTGCTCCTTTTCAAGCTGTTGTTCTTCTGTGAAAACCATCTAGATCTTCGATCCTACAAATCGTGGAATGCATAATTTCAACTTTTTGCAAGCAAATTTCTATATTTTCTGCTTTCTCCATTTTCTTGCGGGATCATTCTAGAACATTGATCCGAGGTCAAAGAGGTGAAAGTTTTCTCGACTGTTGATCCCCTAGATCACGGAAAGCGGGTTCATCAAGTTTTACGATCAAAATTTTTCCTTTTCTTCCTTCTGCCTTTCGATTCTTCCCTTTCGATTCTACTACATAGAGGAAAGTGGATCGCAGAGAGCATATTTTCAAATTTCTTGAGGCTCAATTTTTATCTTTCTTCTCTCGCCTTTTCAATTTCACTTTTTTCGTATAAGGGTTGTATCCAAGGTCGCGCCTAAGGATATTTTACCATTTTGACATCCAGGCTTAGGAACAAGCCTTATAAACACTTCAAATCCCCTTTATGCATATCTCTAGGTCATAAGATATGAAATGTTCACCCTTACCCCTCAATTTTCATCGGCCTACTCTTTTGCAGGGGAATTAGTGTGGATGTATTTGCAAAAATACTCAAATTTAGGCACAGGTGCTAAGAAGATTAATGATTTCAAAGTTGACTTTAGTCATTATGTCCTTGATGGATGTGTTGACATTTTTCATTACAGTGATTGGTTCAATTAGTCCTTGGTCGACTAGTTTTAGGTAGATTCCCAACTCGTGTAATTGCGGTCAATGAGGTTGTTGCCAAGTATCACGAGTCATGATATTTACCTGCGATACGAAGTCGAGAATGACTTGTCGGATGTGGTAACTTTCAATTTCCATATCGACCAAGGGGTTTGTGTCATTTGTATCTTTTTTATTTGGTCGACATATATTCCTGGATTGCTTCTCTTCGACATACTTGCTTTTGATATTATACATTAGGTATATTAACTTTGCGATAATCTCCTCTTTAGTTATTAATTTGATTAGTTCATTAATAGCTTCTTGTCGAGATCATCATGGTTTGCTTGGGATGCCAATTCTTGAAATATTTTTGATGCATTATTATACAATCGTTTTTGCTCAATGGGGTGAGGATAATCCTATTTACTTTTTAATTTTATAATTTGTGGATTATCAAGACCAATTTTCATTCCCTATTGAGTTATGATCTAGAGATTCTTATTTTTAATAATATTAGACTTTGTAACACTGGACAAAATGTTAACATTATTTTTATTCTTAATATTTTCAATCATGGTAGGGAAATCTTCCAAATAGTGATCACCTACTCCACAATTTGTACAAAAATCGAGATCCATTTGATCTTTATAGGGACACTTTGCATGACGATGTCCTTCATTGAGTTATGTATAACACTGGATAGGTCATCACGGTTGGTTTTCTCAAACTCTATTGTTTTGACCTCATCCTTGAAATCCTCCTCATTGGTTGAAGTAGTCGTACTTTTGACCATATCTCCAGCCATCATATCTTTGATATCTGTTGTTTCTGTCATTCTGGTCATTTCTATTATCATTCCTATCATTTCTATCGTTCTTTCATTTCTATCATTTTTGTCATTCCTTTGGTTGACAATATTAGTCTGGCATACTGCTTCGTAGTTCTATCTATTCTTTAAATTCAGATGACATTCTGATGTGGAATGAGATTTGACTTCGCATATAGAACACCAACTTGCTCATTCTTCATATTGTAGTGTCAATATTTTTTTGTGTGTGATTCATGCTCTTGGAATATGTCATAGAAGCATTTTTTTATACGAACTGAACATCTTGCCATCGGTCATCCTATTGACAATGATATTTTGTATGGAATGTTGTCAAGCATTTTGTACACTAGAGTTTGGATCCTCTAAGGCTTATTTATCAGATGGATTCATGCATTATTTCAAGTTTTTCTTTGATGTGTTGGTCGACCGGAGCTATGGGGTAATTATCGTCCATTTATATTTGCAAATATTTTGTCAATGCATCTCCATATGTATTGAATTTATGTGATTGGATGTCCATTCTATTTTTTTGTGATAGATTGTCCACGAACCATTGGATCAACAAATGCTCATCAATGTCGTAGTCTATCTGGCTCAACAACTATTTGAATATTTTATCATATTCCATGATAGTTTCTATAGGATTTTGAGCAGTGGTTTTCAAATTTTTAGCTACAAGATGTTTTGCATCGGGGGTCTTGAAGAAAGACATAGACTGTTGCTTTATCTGACCTTTCCTTGCATTTGGAGTTCTTTCTATGTAGGTCATGTACCAAGTGAGAGATATTTTTTACAGGGAACCAAGAAATTGTGTCATTTGTCGATCTTCATTGGTGATGGAATTGGCCTCCCATATTGGTTCACAGAAAAGCCAATGTCTTTTCAGATCTTTGTATCCCTCATAGAAAGGAATGTGTGATGTTATATGCGTAATTTCTTCTATAACTTCAACTTCTAATGTATAGGGTGGTGATGGTGAATTAATTCCTGTGGCTGGACTTCTTTCACGAATATTCTCGACATGTACTATTTATAGTTGTGTGATGACAGGAAGTAGCATTCTCCCTTCACTTCCGATAGAAATATCTTCAATTTTAGTCAGTTCTTCGACCACTTTCGGGTGTCGATTTCTGTATAGAGATTTTTCAATACCCAAATGAATTTATGTTCGATCGAGATGATACTTCTTTCCAGAGATTCTCACTAACTTGATGAACTACACAATGCTGGAAGTGGTTGGGGGGGCGCGTCTTCACAATATGAATAAATTAGATGAAAAATTTGATTGGAGAATTTGGGTTGAAATATCATCACCAATTTCCCTTCTCACGGTCAATGGATTAATAATCTCTCAACTTCATTTTTTTCACCATTCTGTTGACTCCATATACCTGACTAGATAGCATGGAGTCCTAAATATTTGACAATGTGTTGCACTTGGAAACTCTGAGTTAACTAAAACGGGGAATGCATAGTTACAACCTCATGTATATTCAATTGGAGAGGCTTTTAATTCTCAATCCACAAGTCTTCATCCATCGATAACATATCTTTATCAACACCCTCTTTCTCTTGAGCTCGATTCGACTCCAACGGATATCCTCTTGCTTCTCTCACAATACTCGACTTTATTTATTTTTGGAGTGAACCATCTTGCTCCCTTATCTCTCTGCATCAATTCCTCCTCTTTTCTCATTCAAAATTTTGTGTATCAGGAGTGCTTTTGTGCGTCATTGTTCTATTTTTTCATGTTTTTGGGATTCTCCACTACTCGAGATATCGTGTTTTCATATGTCGACTATCAATCATCTACTTTATCAGGACATGTTCATCCAACCCCCATTTCCGAAAACATTCTAGCGAACTAGAATGATGAAATGCTTCATTTTCTCAGGAAGTATTCCCACTATTTTTCTTGCATGAATTTTTCCCACTTTCTTTGTTTTGCTTCCCAATTCGTGTTCGAAGCTGTTAGGATATTTAGACACTTAAGAGTTAGTTAAGATCAACTTGTGTAATATATCCGTTAGGTAAAGTGTGTTTCTTTAGTATGCATTAGTATTCATTTGTAAATATTCTAATCCGATGGTCACGATATGCTCTAAACATAAAGTGATCCAACAGTTTAACTTCTCTTAGATCATACCTACCATTGATCTGTGGATTAACACCCGATTGGTCCATGATATCTATTTAAAGAGCATGGAGGGTCGTTGGATAGTTGATCGATTATGAGAAGCTCATATGTAACTTTTTTTCTTTTTCATAATAAATTGCTCAAAGTAGCTATTTGACTGGGGCTGTGGACTGTTTCCCTCTCGAGGGTTTTAACCACGTGATAAACATCAGTGTGTTGATCTATGATCTATTTTTGTGAAGGATTTTCTGAAGGTTTTTGATATTTTGGGAGTACCCTGTGTATCTGAACATAGTATCATAGCGTTTATGAAGAGCTGCTTTCGGTTTTGATCAAGATCTAGAACTGGTGTTGCTGAAACTTTGAAAGGGTTTCTGGTTCTATAATTTATGTGTATTTGTGGCATGTGGTGACTATTCCATTGCATTTGGAGCACCATTTCCATTGGGAAATAGTTTTCGTTTCATCGAAAACCATTTCTGTTTGTTCCAAAAACACCCATTTCGGCAAAAATCTAAAGGTATAATGTTACAATGACGGATTTATTTATTATTTTTTTTAAATCTCTCATAATTTTTTTTCAGTTTTATTATTAGATATTTGTTAGAATAATCAACCCATAGTTTACCCACTTAGACATTAATTTAATTATTTCTGTCTTATTAGCCTAGTTTATGTGTCCCACCTTGTGCAAGTTGTCTTTTACCTATCCATAGTGGTCAAACTTGCCTTATTTGACTCATGTAGCACATGGGAAAGCCCAAGGAATCAAATCTGCTTTATTCTTGGCCTCCTAGGCACCCTTCTACTTTTTCTGCTTTATTCCATGCTTTTTCAGTGTTTTAAGGCAAATGGAAAATCTAGACTAGGTGAGGTGAACTAGTTTTTTGTCCTCTTCATCCTCCACTCTTTTCTCCATGAAAAAGCATGTATGAGCTGCCATTCCACCACTCTTTAGCTTTCCTAAGCCATTTTTCTAATTCGTGAGCTTCATGACAGATTTGGGATCAGCTTTTTACACCTATGGGGGATTTGCTTATTTTTAGTAAGCCTACTTTATGCTAGATTCGAATTGCTCCTCATGCATTCGAATCCCTGATGTATGTTATTTATTCAGAAACCTATTATGTTACAGGGTTGGCTATTGTACACTGATTTAATACAGTTTAGTGTTCAGCTCCAATTTCAGTCTCTTTTGTGAGTGATTTTGCATGATCAATTGTTAATTGTTGTGAGTAAAATTAATCTATCACTGGGTTCAATTTCCACATGGTATCAGAGCGCTTGTATATTGTTTTCTCTCCTCCAAAATTGTTTTGCAGGTTCGACATCAGTGACTGGCAGCCTTCTACTGACAGCCGAGACATATTTTCTAAGCTATGGATCAATCACAGAAAACTATCTTGAATCCCTTCAATTTCTTTGAATGGAAAGTAGAGATGGAGATACTGTTGAGAGTGAAATGCCTTTACAGGGTGACTATGGCAACAGAAACAGAGCCCAATGCAGCTGCAGAGAAGATAAAATGGCACAATAGGAGGGATGAGGCTTATGGCCTCCTGTGTCTGAGTATTTCTAGAGACCTCCTTTTCCATCTTGATGGATTAGCATCACCGAATGAAGTATGGGAGAATCTTGCTGATATTTTTGGAAAGACAGATGAGATGAGGGGACATCAAATCGAAAATGAGCTGATTTCTCTGAGTCCAAATAGCTTTGAATCCCTGCAGCTATATTTCTCCAAGTTCAAAGCACTAGTTTTGCAGCTGAAACAGTGTGAGATTGAAAAGAAAGATGATCAGCTCATCCTGGACATCCTCTTGAAGCTAGGCCCTGACTATTCTATGTTTGTTTCGACCTTCTATGCCACAAAACCGACAGCTCGAACCTGGAAGATTCCTAGCCTTGCATATTTCATGGAATCTCTCACACAAGAATAGGACAAGCTGGTGATGATGGGCACCATCAAACCATCCAAATAGCAAGCTTTGATTGCTGGAGATTCGAGGGTGGATTCAAAAATAAAAAAGAAAGCTAAAAAGCCACCTTAGCAAAAGAGAGACAAGAAACAGTCTCCGGAGGATCTACAAGGTCCCAAGAAGAACTACCAGAAGAAGAAAAACAAAGGTGAAATGAGCAAGTGCGCATACTGCAATAAGGGAAATCACACTGAAATCTCTTGTATGAAGAAGCAAATAGATATGTTGACCCAACTCCTGGAGAAAAATGGCATCTCCCTTCCAGAAAGCTCAAAGAAGAGAGAAGGAGGATCAAGTTCAGATGACAGAGAGAGAGTTCATGCTCTAGTTGCTGGCACATCAAGCTCACCCAGTTTTATCATTGATTTTGGAGCTTCAAGACACATGGTTTCAACTAAGGAGGTCTTCTCCTCACTGGACAAGTTGAAAGGACCATCTATAGTACTAGGAGATGAATCTCTCACTAAAAGTTTGGGTAAATGAAGGATAGATCTTGATCATGGTCAGTTCAGCAATGTGCTGTATGTGCCTGGTCTTGCCTCCAACCTCCTATCAGTGTACCAGATGACCCACACTGGGTCTCCTAAGAAAGTCATATTCTCACCTGATAAAGTTGAGATCACAGAGATCTCAACTGGTAGAGTCATTGCAAAAGGAGTTACAAATCATGCTCAAAAGGTATACATGTTCTCACACTTCCTACCTTACTCAAACCCCTTTGCTCTTCTGATTCATGCTAATGAAGCAAGCAAGATTTGGCATGAAATATTTGGCCACCTAAATTACAAGTATCTTTCTGATCTTAGTGAAAAAGAGATGGTCATAGGGTTTCCCAAGATAAAATTTTCCAAAGGAGTCTGCCAAGGTTGTATCCTAGGAAAACACCCAGAGCACAAATTTGAGAGAGCTAGTCATGAGAGAACCTCTGCACCCCTCGAGCTGATCCATAGTGATGTTTCTATCCCATTCCCTCATATGTCCATGAGTCAGGCCAAATATGCATTGACTTTCATTGATGACTTTTCCAGGTATTGCTGGGTTCACTTCCTGAAACACAAGTATGAAGTTTTTGGCCTATTCAAAGTCTTTAAAGCTTTGGTTGAAAACCAGTCTGGAAGGAAAATCAAGGCCCTTAGATCTGACAATGGTGGTGAGTATGTCAAGTCTGAGTTTATTAATTATTATGCAGATTCAGGTATTCAGATGCAACATTCTATCCCTTACACACCACAGCAAAATGGTGTTGTTGAGAGGAAGAACAGATCACTGAAGGAGATGTCAACATGCATGATGGAGGCCAAAAATTTGCCACCAAAGTACTGGGCCGAAGCTATCAACTATGCAGCCTATATTCAAAATAGGGTGCCTCATAAACAGCTTGATGGTATGACTCCCTTCGAAGCATGGAGTGGGCACAAGCCAGATGTAACCCATTTCAGGATTTTTGGCTCAAAGGCTTGGGCTAGAATTCCAACAGAGAAGAGGAAGGATTTGCAGCCCCAAAGCCAAGAGTGTATTTTTGTTGGATACTATGAAGATTCAAAATGGTTCAAACTGATAAATTTGAGCACAAATAAATCCTTCATCGAAAGGTGTGTTCATTTTGAAGAAGAACCCCTTGCAGCAGTGGAAGTTGGTGAAGCCTCTTCACCACCTGAACCTCAAGAAGTAAGTAAAGAGTTTGTTGAACATGCTGATTCTGATTTTTCTGATGGAGATGAGTTTATTGCAGACCCTAACATCCCTACAAGGAAAAAATGGGCATCCAATACACTACATGCAGCAGGAGAGCTAGCTGGGGATCCCAATGACCCAAGGAGGACTAGATCTCAGTTTGAGAGTGGTCTGTGCATGAAGGATCCTATGTTTGCTGAAAAATGCTATTTGATGGTGGATTCTGATCCTCAAACATATGAATAAGTATAAGGAGATCCAAGATGGAAAACATCCATGAAGGAGGAGTTCAACTCACTCCAGAAGAGCAACACATGGGAGCTAGTGGATCTTCCCCCAGGGAGAAAACTAGTACAGTGTAAGTGGGTCTATAAGACCAAATTTTCTAATGATGGTTCACCACTGAAGTACAAGGCCAGATTGGTAGCCAAGGGCTACTCACAGGTTCATGTCATAGATTACAATGAGACCTTTGCACCAGTGGCAAAGATGGATTCCATCAGGCTAGCCTTAGCCATTGCAGCCTCAAGGAAATGGGAGGTACATCACATGGATGTAAAATGTGTCTTCCTGAATGGAGATCTCACTGAAGAGATATATATGCAGAAGCCTCAAGGTTTTTCTACTAACCCTTCTCTTGTGTGCAGGTTGAGAAATTCATTGTATGGGCTAAAGCAAGCCCCCAGGGCTTGGTATGCCAAGATCGATAGCTTCTTGCTATCACTGAATTTTGTTCGGTGCAAATCAGATCCAAATGTCTATTTGAAGTTATTTAATGGTTCATTAATGATCATTGTGTTATATGTTGATGACCTCCTCATTACAGGAAGCTCAAAGGCTGAGATTGCTTCCTTAAAAGGAGCTATGAACCAAGCCTTCTCCATGACAGATTTGGGGCTCTTAAGTCAATTTTTGGGGCTTGAGATTGCTCAAACCAAAGATGGAATCAAGGTGTACCAGTACAAATATGCCTTGGACTTGCTGAACAAATTCAGAATGAAGGATTGCAAAGAAAGAAAAACTCCTTTCCTTTCAGGAGTGAAGCTGGAAGAAGCTGATTCTTCACCTATGGTAAACAATACACTGTATAGGAAATTGATTGGATGTTTGTTGTATTTGACACATACTAGACCTGATATTTGTTATGCAGTAAGTGTGGCTTCTAGATTCATGGATCAGCCTCAAGATATCCATTGGAAAGAAGCCAAAACGATCCTTAACTTTGTTCAGGGAACAAGGACACATGGGATATTCTATAAAGCAAAATCTGATCTTGATTTGATTGGATTTACTGACAGTGATTGGGAAAGTGATAGAACATATAGAAAGTCCACATCAGGATATGTGTTCATGCTTGTAGAAGGGCCAATCAGCTGGTCAAGCAAGAAACAGAGTGCCATTGCACTCTCATCTACAGAAGCAGAGTACAAAGGAGTTGTTAATGCAGCGACTCAATGTTTATGGTTGCAAGGTTTACTTGGAGAGTGTGGCTTCAAACCAGAGTACTCAACTACCATTTAATATGATAACCAGAGTACCATTCGAATCTACAAAGATCTAGTTCAGAAGCAGAGAACCAGACACATTGAGATCCATATGCACTACATCAGAGAACTTGTGCATGATGGCACCATTCACCTACACTTCTGTTCATCTTCAGAACAAGTAGCTGATATCTTCACCAAAGAATTTTGTGAGAAGAACTTCAGCAATCTCAAATCACTACTGGGGATTGCTGATCATGCTGTGAAGCATGAGTGAAGACAATATTCTACAATTTTGTTTTACAGTCCATGTTTAAGGGAGGATTTTCCCAAGTTGGTTTTGCTTCTTTCCTTGTTTAAATGGACATGCAGTATGTAAAGGGTGACTAAGCCTTGTTGCTAGGCCCTATAATTTTCTGATATATTACTCATAAGTCAGGCTTAAGGGGGGGTGTTAGAATAATCAACCCATAGTTTACCCACTTAGACATTAATTTAATTATTTCTGCCGTATTAGCCTAGTTCATGTGTCCCACCTTGTGCAAGTTGTCTTTTACCTATCCATAGTGGTAAAAATTGCCTTATTTGACTCATGTAGTGCATGGGAAAGCCCAAGGAATCAAATCTACTTTATTCCTGGCCTCCTAGGCGCCCTTCTGCTTTTTCTGCTTTATTCCATGCTTTTTCAGTGTTTTAAGGCAAATGGAAAACCTGGACTAGGTGAGGTGAACTAGTTTTTTGACCTCTTCATCCTCCACTCTTTTCTCCATGCAAAATCATGTATGAGCTGCCATTCCACCACTCTTTTGCTTGCCTAAGCCATTTTGCTAATTTGTGAGCTTCATGACAGATTTGGGATCAACTTTTTACACCTATGGGGATTTTCTTATTTTTAGTAAGCCTGCTTTATGCTAGATTCGAATTGCTCCTCATGCATTCGAATTCCTGATGTATGTTATTTATTTAGCAACCTATTATGTTACAGGGTTGGCTATTGTACACTGATTTAATACAGTTTAGTGTTCAGCTCCAATTTCAGTCTCTTTTGTGAGTGATTTTGCATGATCAATTGTTAATTGTTGTGAGTAAAATTAATCTATCATTGGGTTCAATTTCCACAATATTTATTGTTTTAGTCTCGGAATGTTCCCTTCCTTGGCTACATTTTCTCTTTGCTGTGCACCTTGCGTGATCGCGATGAATCAGAAACAACAAGGGAAAGTTTTTTTTCCTTGTCTTCTCGGCTATGTATGCTCTTTGCCATGCACCTTGTGCGATCACGGCTAATCAGAAACAATGATAAAATTTGAAAACGTAGACTTTTCGGGTAAGCTAACTAAGATCTAACCCCACCCATAGTGTGGAAAATATTTGTTTTGTTTTTGTTTTTCATTTTTTTTGTCATTTGCAGGAAAAAAAGGCAAGCACGTAGAACGAGAGAGAAGAGAAAAAAAAAGGCCCCCTTCCTCTTTCCATTCTTTTACGTACCTTTTAAACTTAGCTCAATTGGTTCAAGTTGTTTTATTCCTTGATAAGTCTTGAGTTCAAGTCTGATCAAGTTACTTTTTAGTGCATGCAATTTCTATTTTCAAGTTACTTATTGTAAAAGTGCATCTCACTTAAATAATAATAAAAAGTGAGTCACTTAAGTATTTTAATTTATTGCCACACTATTTAAAAAGTAACATTATTGTAAAAGTGAACATCACTTATTTTACAAAAAATGATTCACTTAAAAATAAAATTTCTTGTAAGTGATTGTCAAAGGTTTATCTTGGAAAAAAGGGAATCTTTTTTTAATTTGGGCAAGTTAATATCTGCCACGTCACTATTGGGGACATATTCAACATTTTCTTTGATCAAGCATAACTTCGTCTTCATAATCTACCTCTCATGGAAATGCACTTTGTTCTTCTGGTTACTGTTATACTGCATCTTCTTCTTCTACTTCAAATGAATGGCTCATTGATTCTGGAGCATCTTATCATATGGCTAAGGATCAAGCCATATTTTCTACTATGCATGAATGTAACACCAAGCAAATATTTGTTGGTAATGATAGATCTCTAAGTGTTGTAGGATCTAGAGCAGTTATAGTAGAAAATGGTCATTTCAGTGATGTACTATGTGTTCCAAAAATTTCCTGCAATTTGTTATCAGTCTATAAAATTACTCATTCGGTTGAAGGTAAAACTGTGACGTTTACACCTCACCAAGTTGTAATCAAGGATTTTAAAAATCCTCAAAATGTCCTTGCTACTAGAACTATTGATGATATTACCAGGTTGTACAAATTTAACAACTTTGGGTCATCACCTTTTCCTTCAGTTTTTGTTGCTCATAGTGATAACTTGAGGAAACTTTGGCATGAGCGATTTGGTCACTTAAATTATCGCTCATTGCAACAACTATGTAAAGACAATATGGTGACTAGTCTTTCGATGGTATCTTGCAAGGATGGTGTTTGTTCTGGTTGTGTACTCGAAAAACATCATCGGGACAGTTTTGACAAACGTGCCTCTTGGCACACCTCGATTCCCTTGGAGCTTGTGCATAGTGACTTGTTTGGCCCTCTTCCATTTGCTTCCTTTTCTAGTTTCAAATATTTCTTAAATTTCATTGATGACTACTCCATATGCACTTGGGTTTACTTCCTAAAAC
This sequence comes from Pseudotsuga menziesii, assembly GCA_001517045.1. Lineage (NCBI taxonomy): Eukaryota > Viridiplantae > Streptophyta > Pinopsida > Pinales > Pinaceae > Pseudotsuga > Pseudotsuga menziesii. The sequence continues at coordinate 170,687 of LPNX010571020.1, forward strand.
TTAAGAGCAAAGTATTTAACATGTTCTTGGGCTACAAGGCCCTTGTTGAAAAACAATCTGGTCATCAAATTATTAAGTTAAGATCTGACAATGGAGGAGAATATGTTAACAAAAAGTTCAATAATTTCTGCACTAAACAAGGAATCCAACAATAGCACACTGTTCCATATACACCACAAAAAAATGCTGTAGCTGAACGGAAGAACCGCACTTTAAAAGAAATGGCTAATTGTATGATCCAACCTAAGGGACTAAGTCTTCAATATTGGGATGAGGCCATAAATTGTGCAAATTACATATTTAATCACACAACCACTAAATTTTTACAAGGTATAACACCAGAAGAAGCATGGAGTAAAATTAAACCAGATGTAAGTCACTTCCGTGTGTTTGGTTATGAAGCATGGGCTCACATTCCGGATGAAAAATGGAAAGCATTGTAGCATAAAAGTGAAAAGTGCATATTTGTTGGATATTCTGAAGATGTAAAAGTTTATAGACTTGTTCAGCCATATTCTCATGATATAATCATTAGAAGAGATGTTAAATTTGATGAAAATATCTTGGCCTATGAGCCTAACTTGGCGAGTTTGCCATCTTTGGCCTGCGAGCCTAATTCAACGATTATGCCTTCTTCTTCTTCTTCTTCTTTTTCCAACTTTCTTGATAGGTTTCCAACTCCAGTTTATGATGATGACAGTGAGGATGAAAATCCACCTCCACCTGCTCATGTTCCTCCAGTTGCACCAGCACCAATACTTCCTCGATGGGTCCATTCAACATGTGAAGCAGCTGGTGATCCTAGAGATCAACGTTGAACACATTCTCATTTTCAGTGAACCTCTTCTCTTTTGGCTCAAGTTTCCTAGAATCATGATCCAGAAAATTTTGCAGAAGCTTCAGGAAATCCAGATTGGGATGCAGCTATGGATGAAGGATATCATTCCTTAATGGCGAACGATAGTTGGGATCTTGTTCCTCTTCCAAAAGGAAGAAAACTTGTTAGATGTAAATGGGTCTACAGAACTAAGTATGCATCAGATGGAAGTGTTGAAAGATTTAAGGCAAGGTTAGTTTCCAATGGTTTTTCCCAAGTTGAAGGGATTGACTACAATGAAACCTTTTCTCCTGTTGCAAAAATTAATTCCATTCGCCTTGTTCTTTCCCTTGCAGCCTTACATAAGTGGGAATTCCATCAAATGGATGTGAAGTATACCTTTTTACATGGTGATTTATAGGAGGAAATTTACATTGAACAACCTACTGGATATGTTCAGGATAACTCTAGCCTTGTCTGTCTCCTTAAGAAATCCTTATATGGCCTTAAGCAAGATCCTAGAGCTTGGTATGCCAAAATGGATAGCTTTCTCCTTAACACTAGTTTCTTTAGTATGCATTTGTAAATATTCTAATCCGATGCTCATGATATGCTCTAGACATAAAATGATCCAATGGTTCAACTTCTCTTAGATCATACCTCCCATTGATCCATGGCTTAACACCCGATTGGTCCATGATCTTTATTTAAAGAGCATGGAGGGTCCTTGGCTAGTTGATCGATTATGAGAAGCTCATATGTAACTTTCTCTATTTTGCATAATAAATTGCTCCAAGTAGCTATTTGGCTGGGGCCATGGACTGTTTCCTTCTTGAGGGTTTTAACCACGTGACAAACATCGGTGTGTTGATCTGCGATCTATTTGTGTGAAGCGTTTGCTGAAGGTTTTTGTTCTTTTGGGAGTACCATGTGTACTTGAACAGAAGCTGGCGATTACAACAAAGGTCAGGGTTCGACAATATGCGGTTCTCCTTTGTCGATCAATAATTTGAGCAAGAGTGTCAGTAAAGAACAAAGTAATTGGTCGGTGATGTCATTATAGAACCTTTTTTTGACACTGTCAATAGAAACCCGTTCTTCAATAGCACATTCTTCAGAGAACGTGTTAGACATTCTTTTGCGCCACTATGAAATATTTTTGCGGTCTCCATTGGTTAGTGTTTGAATTAATCATTATTCCTTTTCATCTGAACGCCGTCTCATCTAGGAAATTCTTCAATTTTAATGGTATGGATTCAACGAATTCTTCATGCGTATCCAAAAAGAATTTCTCTCTTGATTGAGCGATAGTCAACTTGTTTCTTCTAGCATAGTTTTGCAGATAGTTTGTTATCTTTCTCTCCCACCATTCCTTAATATATTTCTCTAATATCATTGGGTAATTCTACTCGTCATCTTATGCATGTATCAGCGACAAAAAAACTAATGTTGTAGTCGATAAGATTACATAGTAATTGGTGATACATAATATAGATTACTTAAGAAAACACAAGGATACAAACAAATGGACAAGTAATGGTGGATATATAAAAGGTTATTTCTATTACTCAGCAATAACACATACATAAATGATTACACAAGATACAAAATTGTGTCTATATCCATCTCTCCAGCCTATTTATATGATTTACAGGTCATTACATAACTACCTATCAGTTCAATTGACCAAAACGACATGTATAGGTCGATAATGTTTTACAAGTAGTCAACTAGAGGACCTATTCATAGGTTGACTTAGGATCCTCCAATAAGGATGCACTAGCTATTAGCTTCCCTAAAGCAATACTATGCCCAATATTTAATCTAGTTCGCATGGTTGTTGAGACAACTTGTTATGGGGGTTTCCTCCCAGTCATAGAATTTATAGGAGAACTAGGGATAAAAAGGAGAGTTTGAGTTGGTAGGGTAGGGATAGAAGGTTGGCCCAGATCGTAAGAAGTCACACTTTGAACTGGTATTTTAGATACGGTAGTAACATAATACTAAACAGGAGCATGGTATTCGGGAGTGGCTATTTCCCAACGGATGGGTGCTAGGATAATTATGTCTTTTATATGAATATTTCTTGATCTATTAAGTGTCAACCCAATAATGTAAACTTAGATTTGCAAATACTATCTATGCAGATAAAATATCTCTAATGTGAAATCTACTTACTATTTTGAAGGGGAATCCTAACTATTCAGATTTAATTACCAATAAGCGAACAAGAATTCTACTTATAAAGCAAACTTAAATCCTAAATATGTTTGTATCAATCCTAATCCTTAGAACTTCAGAGCTAATGAAAAACAAAATAAAATCTGATCATAGTTTTGAATTTTGTTACACAATGTATAAATGAAAATTGAAACAAACTCTTTATGAAGATCTAAGAATGCCAAGTAAATATTTAGGCGAACTATACTAAAAATACAAAAAAAAACTACTATCATTAAACTAGAACCAAAATCTAAGAAGTGATGAATAAAATCTACCAAAATCTGACTTGTATTGCAATATTATAGAAACAGGGTTAGAAGTCAAAGTAGTTCTATTATGGAGGAAACTTAAGAGACTGAGGGAACAAGCAAAACCACACTTCTGATTGGCGGGGTTTAAACTAATGGGTAAAATAAATGAAATGTAGAACCAAAATATCTAAGCCCTATAAAGATGAGATCTACGGATTGATTGTTCATGATCTAGTTAAAAGGTAAGATTTACAAACTAAATACTAGTGGAAAAAAATAATTTACTTAAATCCTAATAATGTAGGAAGAACCTAAAGTTTTAGACTAAGATACCTATAAGTGGAGGGTGGCTCTTTATTAAAAATCTACAACTCTTTACCTTTTCTTTTCTTATCTAAAATCTATTATAAGCGTAACTAAAACTAAAAGCTACCACACTCAACAATCAAAGACTGAATGAAACAAAGAGTTTGAATTTATGGAAACTTAACTACCTACATGCAAATATTATAAGTTATGAAGATCGAATGAATCAGTGAAACAAATTATACTTAGTCTAAGTAGGAGCTAAGTTGCAATTCCTAATTTAATAAAACAAATCTACTTTATCCACACCATTCTAGGAAATCATAATAGAGTCTAGTTAAGTAATGAAAACAAGAAATGCATACAACAACTTTAACATGGTATAAGTAGCAAACGAGTCTAGTTAACCTTAAAATTGTATCAGAGCTAGTCTGAATATGACAACTTTGACAAGGTGAAACTCTCTCTCTTCTCCCTCCAACAAGAAGTTAGGGTTTTTGTCAAAGTTGGAATTTTGGAGATCTTGTTGCATTGAAAGTTGCGCCTCCCTAGAGCACATATATTGAGACATTGATCGAATTTTTTGAGTGGGTATATCTCCGGGAAAGTTAAACCCTAGTTTGTATTTGGACTTGAAAATTGAAGAAAACCAGAAAACAGAAAATTACAAAAGCTACAAAAACTACAGTAAACCAGAAACCAGAAAACTGAAAAACTGCAAATCAAAATCTCGCAAGTCAATTTGGAGAGGTGAATATTTGGAATCTCCGTAAACCAAGTGTACCCATCAATTCGCCTCAGTCAAGCGCATCTCCTAGTAAGGTCATTTTTGCATTTTGAGAAATTCCATTTTTTAGTGACCTCTTGGATAAGATGGCCCCAAGCACTAAGCTTGAGGGTAAGTTAGAAGACATAGAGAATTTCCGAGCATGGAAATATAGGATTGGCCTCATTCTTAGATAGACTAATTTTGAAAAATACATCAAAGGATAATTTTTATAACCTGAAGAGGATGAAGCTAAGGAGAAGAACTAGATGGACCTAATTAAGGCAATGCGGATCATTGTTGATTCTATCAAATATCACTTGATTCCTCAAGTGTCATCCAAAGAGACCCCGAAGGAGATGTATTATGTCCTATCGAGAATATATGAAGGAAGGACCATCAATAAAAAGAATTTGAGATCTCAATTGGAGAGTACCAATATGAGCCAAGGAGAATCCATCCAAGACTACTTCACAAGGGTCTCCCAGTTCAAGGAGAAACTATAATCCTTTGGAGAATCCCTTGATTAAGATGAGCTAGTTATGATTTCTCTCAATGCTATCACTAGACCTTGGGATTATTTCATCCTAACTATGTGTGCCAAAAGAAAAGCATGACGTTTCACATTGTATGGGAATATTGCATCCAAGAGGAGGCTTGAGTATCCAATAGAGAATCTATACTTAAAGAAGACGATAAATTCCTAGCTACCCATACCAAGAGAAGAAGAAGTAAATGTAACTTCAAGAAGGAAATGCACAAGGAGTCTCAACCTCCCAACAAGTTCCAAAGGACAAGAGGAAACAATCAGAGGAGGAACTACTCCAACTTTCAATGTATCAATTGTAACAAGATAGGACACATTGCGAGACATTGTCCATTGACGAAAGAAGAATATAAGAAGAGTAAGAAAAAAATAAATAATGCACACCTAGCTGAATATGAAGATGAAGAAGAAGAGGAAGAAGGACCTCAAAGAAAACAAGGAAAATAAAAATACACAGAAGAATATGTATTATTCTCTACACTCTTTGGGTTTGTGACAACTAGAGAAGATACATGGCTTATTGATAGTGGTGCTTGAAAGCACATGACAAGACAAAAGAAAACTCTGTCAAAACATGAAGAGAATAAATTTCCTCAGAAGGTATCATTAGGATATGACTATCAATATCCTATCAAAGGAATTGGTACTGAAGCAAGCGACACGCTTGATTTTGGAACCCCCATGAAGATGAAGGAAGTGATATATGTACTAGGTTTGAATAAGAACTTGATTTCTATCTCAGAATTATATAAGAAATTGTATAGGGTGCATTTATATATGGACAAGTACTTATGTGGCCCAAAGGAAAATAAATTGAACATGCAGTTGTCATCGATTAAGAAGAAGGAGGCTTATATGAACTCAAGGGGCATTTAGAAACAACCCTTGTTCATGAGACCACTAACCCAAGTGAATTATGGCATAGGAGGATTTCTCACATCTACTGCAAAGCACTGCCCCATTTGAGAAAAGTAGTGACAGGTTTACCATATTTGAAGATAGATCATGAAGGCATTTGAAAAGGATGTGAAAAAGGAACGAATATCAATAATCCATTTCCAAAGAGTGAAACAAAGACTAAATGTGTGTTGGAATTAATTCATTCAGATGTATGTGGTACAATAACCTCCAGATATTTGAGTGGTTATGAATATTATGTTACATTTATTGATGACTATTCAAGAAAAACATGGATATATTTATTGAAAACAAAGGATGAAGTATTTGGATAATTCAAGGAATTCAAAGCCTTGGAAAGAAGAATCAATACACTAAAAATAGACAATGGTGGAGAATATACTTCAAGAGAGTTAGAATCCTTTTGTAAAGAAGATGGAATCAAGTGGGAACTAAGCACTCCCTACAATCCTCAGAAAAATCGTGTTGTGAAAAGAAAGAATAAGACCATTATGGAAGCAGTGAAGACAATGATACATGACCAAGATATTCCAATGCATCTATGGGCTGAAAAAGTAAGAACGACAGTTTATGTACATAATATATTATCCCATAGTGCCCTTGGATTCAAAACTCCAGAAGAAATTTTCACAGGAGAGAAGCCCGAAGTGAGCCACCTCAATATATTTGGTTTCCCGGTATATTTTCACATACCAAAAGAAAAGAGAATTAAGTTCGACCCTTCTGGAAAGAAGGGAATATTTGTTGGATACTGTGAAGTCTCCAAATCCTGCAGAGGACCATGATATGCTAGAACCTCAAGAACCTAATACTATGAATATATCATGAAAAATAAAACCTCATTGGACAAGATAAATTATACAAGAAGAAAATAAATATGGAGATCTAGAAGGCTCCACAAGAGTAAGCAAGAAGGCAAAGCCATTTTCCAGTTATGTGGGTTTAATGTGCGATCTTCTAGATCAATAACCTACCAGTTATGAAGAAATTGTATAGAAGAAAGAATGGGTAGAATCAATGATGAAATAATACCAATATATAATGAAGAATGAATTTTGAGATATAGTTCCCAAACCATAAGGAAAAAGCGTGGTATCTTCAAAGTGGATCTTTAACATAAAACATGCAACTAGTGAAAGTATTGAGAAATACAAGGCAAGTTTTATGGCATGAGGATTCTCTTAGGAAGAGGGAGTTGATTATGAAGAGACATTTGCACCATTATCAAGGTACACTTCCATTAGAACCATCATGGAACTTGCATCCATGATGAAGTGGAGTTTACACCAGATGGATGTGAAATCACATATGTAAGTGAAGAAAACTCTGTATGTATTGAAGCAAATGCCTAGAGCTTGGTATTGAAGGATAGATAGCTTTTTGACGAGCTTAGTATTTACCTAAAGTAAAGACAAACCTAACCTTTACTTTAAGGTTATGGATGATGAAACTGTCATATTATTGTTGTATGTGGATGATTTATTTTTGACATGAAATGAGAAAAAAATTGTAGAGTGCAAGAAGAAGCTTGCTGAATAATTTGAGATGAAAGACCTTGGATTGATGCACTATTTTATAGGTCTGGAAGTATGGCAGAGCCCATAAGGAATATTTTTCAACTAATGAAATTATGCTATAGAAATATTAAAAAGATCTGATATGTTGGAATGTAAAGCCATGGCCACACCCATGGATACCAACCTGAAGTTTTTACCTGATGAATCATCAGAGTTAGTGGATGTGACTCAGTACAAACATATTATTGGGTCGTTGATGTATCCAATGAATACCAGACTAGATATATGCTTTTCTTTGAACACACTGAGTCAATATCTAGTTAAGCCTAGACGTGTTCAACTCGTAGCTACAAGGCATGTGATGAAGTACCTGAAAGTTATAGTAGACATTGGTCTATACTATGTTGGGGATCATGACTACAAATTGTATGGTTATACAGATGCAAATTGGGATGGAAGTGTCTCAGATAGGAAGAGCACATCAGGTGGATGTTATTGTCTTGGTTCTTCCATGATCTCATGGTTTAGCAGGAAGTAGTCCAGTGATGCTCTGAGCATAGCTGCAACATAGTATATAGAAGCTTGTTCTACTAGTTGTGAATCCACATGGATTCAAAATTTGTGTTCAGGTATATTTGACCTAGCGTTGGATACCATGGTGAGTCTATGTGACAACCAACATTGTATAAAGATGTCGAAGATCCCAGTGTTCCATGACAAATGTAAGCACATAGAAATCCGGTATTTTTACATATAGGATATGGTACATAAGGGAGTTATAAATATCCAGTATGTGAGTACCGATGAGAAAGTTGCTGATGTGTTGACTAAGCCTCTGTCACGATTAAAGTTTGAATACTTCTATGAAAATCTTGGTGTAGTATGAAATGACATTCCTCGAAAGGATGAGTAGCAATGATAATGTTGCAGTGGGATTGTATCATCCTTGGAAATCAGTACTAAGGTGATCCACAGAATTTTATCTTTGAGAGGTAGAGGGATTGTATCATCCCTAGACATTAGTCCTAAAGTGATCCACATAATTTTGTCTCTGAAAGGCAGTAGCCCTGGTATCATCCCTGGACATTAGTGCTAAAGTGATCTGCATACTTTTTCTCCTAGAGGTGGTGGCATTGTATCATCCATGGACATTAGTCCTAAAGTGATCCACATAATTTTGTCTCTGAGAGGTGGTGGGATTGTATCATCCCTGGACATATGTCCTAAAGTGATCTGCATAATTTTGTCTCCGAGAGATGGTAGGATTGTATCATCCCTGAACATTAGTCCTAAAGTGATCTGCAGACTTTTGTCTCTGAGAGGTGGTGGGATTGTATCATCCCTGGATTCGCAGAGTTTGTCTCCATAAGATGGTGGGATTGTGTTATCTCCTAAATAAATTAATTTTCAATAGGTCCACTCAGACAATTTATTTTTTGCATAGTGATGAAGATTTCAGGGCATATTATGAAATATGTTTGGGTGACTAACAAAGTTGGAATATCTAGTGTTCTGTTTTTCAATAAATTTGAAAGTTTTAGCTTTCGATGGCTTAGGTGAACTTTCCAACAGTTCATTAGGCACTGAAAAGCCCATCTTTTGGCAGCTAACAGTTTCGATTTAGGACCATGTTAACCACTAAAATCCTGTTCATCACGTTTTGAATAAAATATTGGAAATGGGGATTTCTGTGGCTTAAGCGAAATTTCCAACAGTTCATTAGCCACCGAAAAGCCCAGCTTTTGGCATCTTAGCAATTGGTCCAAGAAGACATTAAACCACCGAAATCTCAGTAATTCGTTTTTGTATAAATTTTGGAAAGGAATATTTCGGTGGCTTGGGTGAACGTTCCAACGGTTCATTAGCCACCGAAAAATCCCATATTTTGGCATCTTGTGAATTAAAACCTATTTTCCCTTAACTACCGAAAAGGACAAAAAGTAAAAACAGTTAGCTATCCATCAAAATCTAACGTGGCCAGCATGAGGCATGTCATGATCTAGCACTTAACCACCGAAAAGAATGGGGAACTGCAGCAAATCATAAGTTAGTGGATAAGAGGTCGTTATTGATCTGAATTGACTAATAGAGATCAAAACCCTAGCCTTCCCTCCACCTGTCCCATGACGACAGTTAGACCTCCACAAAGCATTAAGTTCCATTTAAAAATTATTATTGTGTTAACTATCTCGTGGTTATCACCAGAATCCACCATCATCTTACTCAAGTACCAATCGAGTGGTTAACCCCTCAAAATCAGCACCATATCTTCAGTACACTCCACATTTATCTGCATGTGTTCTCACTGATCCTAGCCCTCTCTAGATCCAGCATTGTAGTATCCTTGCCTAGGGTTTGAATTTCAATTTTACAGGCATAAAGAGGAGGAGGACCCACTCAAAAAAATCAAAACACAGGTTTTCGTGGCTAATCATGGTTTCAAAATGGTCTCTAAGCCACCGAAAGTGGACTTTCGGTAGCTACGATCGAAATTTCAGGGCGCTCCAAGCCACCGAAATTGGTGTTTTACTAAAAAAAAGTCATCTATTTAAAATAATTATTCTGAGCGACCGGAGAATAATTTTTGAAAATGCTCAAGTATTTTTGTTCCTAAAATGTTAGAGAATAATAACCTCTCTTAGTTTTCCTACAGGTATTTCATATTGGGAGAATCAAATCCATCTCTGAGCCCTAATTTTTGGATCTCAGAATTTCCTAGTTTTACACATGTTTTTGAAATACAGATCTCGGGGAAATGAAAATGATTTTCAAAACATTGAGAGAGGTTTTTTCTCACAAAAAACCAATACACAAAAACCTCTTTCTATTTTTACACAAATGTCCATATTTGAAGGACCAATTCCATCTCTGAGCCCTAGTTTCCAGTAGTTTGGCAAAATTTTTAGGGTGAAAGATGACCTAACAGAGCAGGTGGCAACAGAATATGAGGATTTTACCTCACCAAAACCAAGGGAAGGTCAAGAAGAACCAATGGAAAATACCTCCTCAAGAAAACCTAGGTATCAAAGAATAAATCAGTTGTTAGGGAAAATACATGAAATGGAGGTCTTAAACAGAGAGGCAAAAAGAAATAATGCAATATTAACCAAGAATAATGCTAAGTTACACAATTCTCTGCTAGAAATGAGAGGGATGTATGTCATATTAAAAAGAAGGAATTTGAGGCTAATGAGGGACAACACCAGACTTTATAGAATGATCAGGCTAATGAGGTTGCAGAAGAAAAAATCAAACCCTAGCCCTCAAGCTCATCTTGCACTAGAAACCCTAGTAGAGGTAGTGGCAAGCTTGCAAGATCCCAAGGAAGCTCATGATGTTGTTGTTTTTCCAAACCCCATGAAGGGTGAAGGAGTACCAAAAAATTAGGAGTGAAGTGTAAAAGGATGATTAAAGGCTAATAATTTGTTTTTGCATAAAACAGAGCTTTCGGTGGCTTAGGAGAATGCAACAACTGTTCATTAGACACCGAAAGCAGAGCTTTCAGCAGCTAACAGACCTAGGATTATGCTTCCTTAACCACTGAAAGAAAAAAAGGGTGCAGAAAGATATTTTGACACACAGAACTAGTTTTGGAGGATATAACTACCTCAGGGATGAATTATAAAGCTGAAAATTGATGAAAAGCACCAGTGGAGGGGGCCTGTTCTAGTTTTGAGGGTGCGATCAAGGAGAAATGGGTCACAAACCCTACCTGCTTTTGACCAAGCGTGGATTATCTATCAGATAACATGTTACAACTCTACTTCAGTAATCACTATAGTTATCAAAGAGTTAAATGAGTGAACAAGTGTTAGATTTAGATAAACTAGTACTTAAATTAGGTTTTTTGACCTAATTTTGAAAAAAACATTTATTTTATCTAATTTTAGTAAATCAGATCCAACTTTTCAAGATCTGAATATTTTTGTAAATGCTATAAAGCCTAAGACTTATTTTGAAGCAAGGGTTTGAATTTGGGGACCTGTAGACCATTATTATCACCAATCTTCTCATGTTATTCATCATCTAAATATAAGCTCTTTTGATATTATATGTTCATCTTCCATATCTTTTCTTCTTTGTGCTTGTGCTTGAATGTATAATTCAGGTTTATTCATGTTATTTAATATTTGATAGTTGTCACCCTATCTATATGTTAATGAGTTGAATTGCAAGCACTTTTCCTTGTTATGTCCAACCATTTATATGTAATTGCTTTATATATGAATATGCCATCATAGTAAGTTATACATCTGTCCACCCTATTATCAAACCTCTGAACATTGGTAGTTAGAAGCCTTATCTTTTGATTGAGTTTTATGCATGTATTGAGCATGTGAGGTCCTTTAGGTCATCTGACTTGATCCATTTAGGAAAACCATAAAAGCAGTTAAGTTACCAGGCATCCTCGAGCTACAACCTAGAGGAGTTTTCTGGAGTGATAACGGATTGTATAATCATTGGACATATTTACTAAAGTGATCAAGATACTTTTCTCCACGGGGTGGTGGGATTGAATCATCTTTAGACTTATTTCATAAAGAGATAGGGGTTGATCATCCCGTAATTAGATCATATGTGTTGCAGGTTATGTTGCTGCAAATGATGTTCCTGATTGAAAGATCAAGTGTTGATGTAGATGATGATGTTGTTGATCGAAAGATCAAGTGTTGCTGCAGATGATGATGTTTCTGATCGAATATCAAGTGTTGTTGTAGATGATCGAGTGATTGAGTGCTGCAGAAGATCAAGATCAAAGGTGAAGACTTAGTGTTGTAGAATATGATGCTCCAGTACTAAATATGTTGAAAATGTTCCAGTTGTTGACGATTGTTGAAGAAAACTTCTAATGACATATAAATGTATCACCTTGATGTTGTTGAAATCTTCTCTCTCTCCTTACTCCTATAGGTGATTTTGTTGTTGTCAATAGAATACTCTTCTTATTAAGGGGGAGTGTTGAAATATTGTAACTTTCAAGAATATTCTAAATGTATTTTATTGTTGTAATCTATTGGAGATGTTTTATTCCTCCGTCATGATGCTACTATTTTATTTGGTCATCATAGAGTCATGAGGTAAAACCTCCATTATAAGTTGATTCAATATAACCCTCCAGAATATACTATTATATTGTTTTGTGTCTTCCTAGGTGAGGTCGGACCAGTAAGTTTGTTGGGGATGACCTATTAGGGAAAAATTAAAGTTGAAGATAAAGTATAAATAGAAGAGGTGTGTTCCTCATTTTGACACACACACTCACTTGTGTATAGCTCATAGGATAGAGAGAGAGACATATCTGCTGGGATAAGGAGTACCTATTTGGTGTTTTGTATTTTTACTTTGGATATATCTATATAGAGGAAGCTTTGTTGGGTTTTCTTCCCCTAAAGGGTTTCCCAAGATAAATCTGTGTCTATCTTATGATTGTGTTTCTTTCAGTGATCCTGCATATGCTATTGTTGTGGAATTTAATTGAATACTAATGATATCTAGCTTAGCATATGGAATATTAACATGGTATCATATCTAGTATGAATATCACAACTTTCACAAGGTAAAACTCTCTCTCTTCTCCCTTTGGCAAGAAGTTAGGGTTTCTGTCAAAGTTGGAATTTTGGAGATCTTGTTGCATAGAAAGTTGCGCCTCCATAGAGCACATCTATTGATCCCTAGATCAATTTTTTTGAGTGGGTAGATATACAGGAAATTCAAACCCTAGTTTGGATATGGACCAGAAAACTGCAGAAAACTAGAAACTTGAAAAATGCAAAAACTGCAAATTAGAATCTCGCAAGTCAATTTTGAGAGTTGAAGATTTGGAATCTCTAGAAACTAAGTGTATCAGTAAATTCGCATCAATCAATCACATCTCCTGGTAAGGTCAGTTTTTCATTTTGAAAATTTTCATTTTTTAGTGACCTCTTGGATAAGATGGCCCCAAGCTCTAAGCTTGAGGATAAGCTAGAAGGCATAGAGAATTTTCGAGCATGGAAATATAGGATTTTCCTCATTCTTAGAGAGAACGATCTTGACAAATACATCAAAGGAGAAGTTGCATAATCTGAAGAGGATAAAGCTAAGGAGAAGCATGAGAAGGACTTGATTAGGGCAATGCTGATCATTGTTGATTCTATCAAATATCACTTGATTCCTCAAGTGTCATCCAAAGATACCCCAAAGGAGATGTATGATGCCATATCTAGAATGTATGAAGGAAGTAAAATCAATAGAAATATGAATTTGAGATCTCAATTGAAGAGTACCAAGATGAGCCAAGGAGAATCCATCCAAGACTACTTCAAAAGGGTCTCATAGTTCAAGGAAAAACTAGAATCCTTTGGATACTCCCTTGATGAATATGAGCTAGTTGTTGGTTGTGGAGCCTAATCTTATAAATATATAGATATTATTTAGTCGTGTTTGTGTTGCTAAGAAAAATGCACCTCTTATAAACAAGAGTTGTTCCTCTAGTCTGAATGGTTCAGATCCAGAACAAATGAGTTACAACAGAGTTGGAATCCTTCCCATAGAAGTGTTGGAGATATGGAATGAGTCTCTTTGATGGAGTGATGTAGCTGTTTCCTATGGTGATGGATGTTCACGGACGTACCTGCATAATCACATGAAATAAGTGAACAAGATCAAAGAGCACCAGAATATAATCCACTATTCTATGTGAGTGACTAAGGAATCCAACAATAAGATAAATGATTATAACATAACATACTTTATGGGAAAGGAACCAACTTCGCATTAAAGAATAAGAAGAAGTTTACAAACTTCACCTTAGTGTTGATATGCTTATTCACATGCCAATTCCTTGTACCCAAAATATCCAGCTTGCTCCTTCTATGCACACCCTACTGATTTGGCCAGAATGTCAATGCACCAACATAACTTTGCTCTCTCTCAACCATGGGTATGAGCCTGCTTTTATAGGCCTTGGGAGGATGGGGATGGTTGAGTAAATGGTGGGTGAGGTGGATAGGAGATCCCAAAAGGATGGATCTCGAGTCCAAGTGGTCCTTAGGTGTAGGGATAAGGGTGCCATGAATTCTTCCTTCGAGAAGCTTCGTGGAAACCTCTCTTTTTCACTTTTTACCAAGGGTACCGCTTCTTCTCCACTATGACAAAACAATGATAGGGAAGAAATGTGCACTGAACAAGAGGAAAAGCTAGTGGCACAGCCTTCTGTTAAGAGACTGAAGGCATTACTAAAGAAGGTAACCCTGTTTGACTTAAGGGATTTTCATATGCAAGATTGAAGTATGGGCCAATATTTTCACTTCACAACTTGGGATTTAGGGAAAATACTAATGTTTAGGACCTCATCACATGATGATGATGAGATTTATGTGTAAAAGTTTGTACCCCAGGTGTATTGTACACTCGTTCCCAACCTTGGGGTTTGGGGTAGCGCCACTAAAAAGGGGGTTCGGTTGTAATGTCCCTGAGATATGGGGGTTTGGGGCCAGTGCCCCCAAGAAATGGGGGCTTAGGGGTGAAGTCCCCGATAATATTTTTTTTGGGATGTTTGTTGGCCAATAGTTTTGCGGACCCATGGTATTGGGTTAACCGTAGTATTTTCCCACGTGGTTCCCCTATAAAAGAAAAGCATTGTAATATGAATGTGTATGGTACTGTATTGTATTGCAGCATTGTAAACAATCTCTGTGATTGTGTGAGAGATACTTTAAGAGCGTGAAGAGGAAGTGCAATGCTATTTCTGTTTATTGTATCCCTTCATCTTTCTGGATGGTAATAAAAGAACTAGCAACTTCTATGTGGATGTAGCCCATCATTTGGGTGAACCACGTTATATTTGTGTCTCTCTATAATGTATTTATTGTGTTTTGCATTTTTTTTAATGATTTAACTATAAAACTGTTATTGCTATGCGGTCCTATTTTCTAACAATTGGTATCAGAGGCAAAAGGCCTATTTGGCTGGTAAACTCGCGAGAAAGAAGGGTTCCTGGTTCGATTGGGAGCAATGGCATAAGAGGGAAAGTTTAGGGTCAAGAAATTTAACGACCAAAACTATTAGTTATGGAAGATGCAAATGGAGGACTATCCGTACCAGAAGGATCTGTACCTACCATTGGGTGGAAAAGAAAAACAACCGACAACTATGAAGGATGAAGAATGGGAGGTTCTTGACAAAAAAACACTGTGAACAATACAACTATTCCTGGTTTCGTTGGTGGCTTTCAATATTTTGAAAGAAAAAACAACAGAGGGTGTGATGAGCGCATTGGGTAAGCTCTACGAAAAGATCTCTACTTCCAACAAGGTATTTTTAATGAAGAATTTATTTAGTATGAAGATGTTAGAACGTGGATTTGTTGCTGACCATTTAAATGAGTTTAATACACTTACCATTCAGATAAGTTCTGTAAAATAAAACTTTGATGATGAGGTTAGGGCTCTTCTAATCTTGTGCTCATTTCCAAAAAGCTGGAATAGCTTGGTCATGGTTGTAAGTAACTCTGTTTTTAGTTCAAAACACTCTTAAGTCTAATGATGTTGTTGGTTTTATTCTTAACAAGGAAATGCGAAGAAAAACCACAGGTGAGACATCATGTAATGCGTTGACCATGGAGAGCAGAGGGAGACAAAATAAGAGAGGAAGGAGCCCAAGAAATTGTAGCAAGTCTAAAAAGGGAAGATCCAAGTCTAGATTCAGAAAAATAGATAGTTGGAACTGTGGTAAGAAAGGACATTTGAAGAAATACTGTAGAGCACCAAAGAAGAAAGGTGGGAGGCAGCAATAGACTACTCAAGAAGTGAATGTAGCAGGTAATGTGTTACAAGATGCTTTGATTCTTGCATTAGATAATACTAGCGATTACTGGGTAGTATATTTAGGGGCTTCATGTCATGCTACACCCCATAGGAAATTGTTTCATGATGATGTTTAAGGTGATGTTGGACATGCTTTATTGGGGGATGATGAACCATGTAAAATTGTTGGAAAGGGTAAGGTATGGATTAAGTTAAATAATGGAAGTGAATGGCTGCTAAAATATGTAAGGCACATTCCTTCTATGAAAACAAATCTAACCTCAACAGGGAAATTGGGAGATAGTGTTTGTTTGTCTACGTTTAGAGAAACATTGTGGGATATCACTAAAGGATCACTGGTAATAGAAAAAGGAGATAGGTTAGATACGTTATATTTATGTCCTCATAATACTGATTATTTTATCTCTGTAGATTCCACACAAACATGTGCGGCGTTGTGGAATCATAGGCTTGGCCACATGAGTGAGAAGGGGATGCATATTCTCCACTCAAGGAAATTGCTTCAAGATCTGAAGCAGGTAAGTTTGGAATTCTATGAGAACTGTGTTTATGGAAAACATAAGAGACTTGGAGTCTATCAGGGTTGGGAAATAAAAGAAGAGTGAAAATTTAGAGCTTGTCCATACAGATGTATGGGGACCAGCTCAGATACAATCTCTTGGGGGCTCTTGTTATTATGTTACTTTTAATGATGATGCAACTAGAAAAACTTGGGTTTATTGCATTACACAGAAATTTGATGTGTTTGATACTTTTAAGAAGTGGAAAGCTTTGGCTGAGAATGAGATAGGAAAAAGGTTGAAATGTCTCAAATCTGATAATGGAGGTGAATACTGTAGCAAGGAGTTTGATAGTTACTATTCAAACAATGGGATTCACAGAGAGAAGACAGTCCCTAGAACACCATAAGAAAATGGCGTGTCAGAAAGGATGCTCAAGATGATCATGGAGCATGCAAGGTGTATGAGATTGCATGCAGGGTTTCCCTTATAGTTTTGGGATGATGCTGTAAACACTGCTGTTTATTTTATAAATAGAGGGCCTTCAAGCACTTTGGATGGTGGGATTGTAGAGGAGGCATGGATAGGTAAACAGGTAAAATACTCATTTCTGAGAACTTTTGGTTGTGAATAATTTGTCCATATTGATAAATATGATAGAAAAGATCTTGAAGCTAAATACAAGAAATGCACCTTTATTGGATACAGGGTTGATTATTTTGGTTATTGCTTATGGTATTTTGAAAATCACAAAATCATTAGGAGTAGAGATGTAGTATTCAATGAAAAGGTTAAGTACAAATATCAGTTCCAGGGAAAGAAAAAGTAAACGGAAAACACATAATACAAAGTGCTTGATGAAATCAAAGAAAATGAAGTTCCAAAGGCACCAAAAAATCAAGAGCATCAACAGGTACCTAAAACTCATGTAAATGTAAGAAAAAATACCAGGTTAAGTAGACCCCCTGAATGATTCTCTCCTTTAGCTTATTATTTATTGATAATTGAGTCTGGTGAACCAGAATGTTATGAAGAAGCAATGCAGGTAGAAACTAGAAAGAAGTGGGAGCAAGGCATGAATGAGGATATGGACTCATTGGTAAGAAACTAGACTTGGGATTTGGTTAAGTTTCTTGCAGGAAAAAGGGAATTGCAGAATAAATGGGTTTACAGGTTGAAGGAAGAATATGGAGGAAAGAATCAGTACAAGGATAGACTTGTTGTAAAGGGGTTTGCACAAAATAAAGGTATAGACTTCGATGAAATATTTTCTCCAGTTGTTAAAATGACTTCAATTAGAACTATTTTAAGTCTAGTGGTGGTAGAATATTTGCATCTTGAATAGTTAGATGTAAAAACAACCTTTCTCCATGGTGATTTGGAGGAAGAGATTTATATGCAACAACCACAAGGGTATGAGGTCAAATGGAATGATAATTTGGTTTGTAGGTTGAAGAAGAGATTGTATGGATTGAAGCAAGCTCCAAGGAAGTGGTATTTAAAATTTGATAAGTTTATGACAGAACAAGGTTATGATAGATGTGATTCTGACCACTCGTTTATTTCAAGAGGATAGATAACATAAGATACATTATCTTGTTATTGTATGTGGATGACATGCTTGTTGTAGGGTCTAACATGCAGGATATAAATGTGCTCAAAATAAAACTAGTAAATCATTTGCGATGAAGGATTTGGGTGCTGCAAAGCAAATCCTTGGTATGAGAATAATAAGACAAGAAAAATCACAAATTGACATTGTCTCAAGGTGAGTACATAGAAAATGTGTTGCAGAGGTTTATAATGCAGAATACCAAACCAGTTAGTACACCTTTAGCCAACCATTTCAAACTAAGTAAGGAGATGTGTCCAGAGACACAGGAAGAGATAGATTACATGTTAAGGATTCTGTATTCATCAGCGATTGGAAGCTTGATGTATGCCATGGTGTACACAAGACCAGATATTGCACATCCAGTGGGAGTTGTGAGAAGGTATATGAATAATATAGGTAAAGATCATTGGAAAGCAATACAGTGGATTCTCAGGTATCTGAGAGGTACCACTTCTTATGCATTATGCTTTGGAGGTTCAGAAACTATTCTACAGGGATATGTTGATGCATATATGGCTGGTGATAAAGAAAATAGGAGGAGCACCAAAGGGTATATGCTTACTGTGCGTGGAACAACATTAAGTTGGATTTCAAAACTTCAACAGGTTGTTGCACTTTCAATAATAGAATCAGAGTATGTTGTTGCTACGGAGGCTAGTAAGGAGATGATTTGGTTGCATAGGTTCATGGAGGAATTGGGTAAGAAGCAAAAGAATAGTAGGATGTATAGTGACAACCAGAGTTCCATTCATCTTGTAATGCACTCAGCATTTTAATTGAAGACTAAAAATATATAGCTCAAGTACCATTTCATAAGATCTGTTCTAGATGAAGAACTGTTAAAATTTGAAATGATACACACTAGTGAGAAACCTGCATACATGTTGATGAAGGGAGTAACCAGAGAGAAACTGAGTTCCTACTCGGTTTCTTTTGGCCTTCAATAATGAAGGTGGAAAAAATAAATTTTCCAAGTCTAAGGTCCAGAGCATAGTCCAGCAAGTGCAACATCGGTGGAGTTATTGTGACTAGTCTCCAAGTGGGATATTGTTGGTTTTGGAGCCTGATATTCCAAATACAGAGATATTATTCAATTTTTTTTGTACGCCAGGTGTACTATAAACTCATTTCCAAACCTTGGGGTTCGGGGTTATCTCTCCCAAGAAATGGGGGTTCAGGGACGAAGCCCCCGAGAAATTGTTTTTGGGATGTTTGTTGGACAAGACTTTTGTGGACCCATGGTATTTCTCCTATAAAAGAAAAGAATTGTAATACGACTGTGTATGGTATTGTATTGTATTGTAGCATTGTAAACAATCTCTATTATTGTGTGAGAGAGACTGTGAGAGCATGAAGAGGAAGTGCAACGGTATTGCTGCAGGTTGTATCCCTTCATCTTTTTGGACGTTAATAAAAGGATTGGAAATTCCTCTGTGTACGTAGCCCATAATTTGGGTGAACCACGTTATATCTATGTCATGTTTCTAGACATTAATAAAAGGAATGGAAATTTCTATGTGGATGTAGCCCATCGTTTGGGTGAACCACATTATATCTGTGAGAAAGCTACAAGTTTGATTATGGAAGCCCCATGAAGATGAAGGAAGTCTTATATGTACCAGTTTTGAAGAAGAATTTACTTTCTATCTCAGAATTAGATAGAAAGGATATAGGAATGCATTTATAGATGGACAAGTACTTATGTGTCCCAAATAAAAATCAATTGAATATACAGTTGTCATCGGTGAAGAAGAAGGAGGATTATATAAACTCAAGGGACATTCAGAAAAAACCTTTGTTCCTAAGACCACCATCCCAAGTGCATTATGGAATAGGATTCTTTCTCACATCAACTACAAAGCACCACCCCATGTGAGAAAATTAGTGATAGGTTTACTAGATTCGAAGATCGATCATGAATGAATTTGCAAAGGATGTGCAAAAGGAAAGGATATCAAGAATAAATTTCCAAAGAGTGAAACAAAGACTAATGGTACACTGGAATTAATTCATTTGGATGTATGTGGTCCAATGACCTCCACATCTTTGAGTGGTTATGAATATTATGTTACATTTATTGATGACTATTCAAGAATGACATGGATATACTTCTTGAAAACAAAGGATGAAGTATTTGGAAAATTCAAGGAACTCAAAGCATTGATAGAGAATCATTCAGAAAGAAGAATCAAGACACTCATAATAGAAAATAGTGGGGAATATACTTCAAGAGAGTTTGAATACTTTTATAAAGAAGCTAGAATCAAGAGGGAACTAGCCACTCCCTACAATCCTCAACAGAATGGTGTTGTGGAAAGAAATAATAACACCATTATGGAAGCATTAAATACAATGATACATGATCAAGATATTCCAATGCATCTATGAGATGAAGTAGCAAGAACAACTGTTTATGTACATAATAGATTATCCCATAGTGCCCTTAGATTCAAAAATACAGAATAAATATTCATAGGAAAGAAACCTGAAGTGAGCCACCTCAAGATATTTGGTTGGCCAGTATATGCTTACATACTAAAAGAAAAGAGAACTAAGTTGTACCCTTCCAAAAAGAAGGGAATAT
Organism: Pseudotsuga menziesii; assembly: GCA_001517045.1. Taxonomy (NCBI): domain Eukaryota; kingdom Viridiplantae; phylum Streptophyta; class Pinopsida; order Pinales; family Pinaceae; genus Pseudotsuga; species Pseudotsuga menziesii. Next base: position 191,538 of record LPNX010571020.1, read on the forward strand.
TTATTGGATAGTTTGAAGCCTCCAAAGCCTTCAGAATATACATTCCAGGATTCCATCACATGGATATTAGTAAAGATGTAACATTCGACGAAGAAGCAACTCTCACGTGATCCAGAAAGTGGAAACATGAAGAAGTATATGAAGAAGATGCACCCTCCATTGAGGAAGAAACATTAGAGGACCATGATATGCTAGAACCTGAAGAACCTCATACTATGAATATATCAAGAAAGAGAAAGCTTGCTTGGATAAGAGAAATTATACAAGAAGTAGAGAAGTATGGAGCTCTAGAAGGATCCACAAGAGTAAGCAAGAAGTCAAAGCCATTTTCCAGTTATCTGGATTTAATGTGTGATATGGTAGATCAAGAACCTACTAGTTATGAAGAATATGTACAGAAGAAAGAATGGGTAGAATTAATGACAAAAGAATACCAATCTATAATGAAGAATGATGTTTGGGATATAGTTCTCAAACGAAAAGGTAAAAGTGGGGTATCTTCAAAGTGGATATACAAGATAAAACATGCAGCTGAGGAAAGTATTGAGAAATACAAAGCAAGGTTTGTGGCCAGAGGATTCTCTCATAAATAGAGAATTGATTATGAAGAGACATTTGTGCTAGTATCAAGGCACACTTCCATTATAACCTTCATGGCACTTGCATCCATGATGAAGTGGAGTTTACACCAGATGGTTGTGAAAACAACTCTCCCGAATGGTGTTATTGAGGAAGAAGTGTACATAGAACAACCAAAAGGTTTGAAGTTGAAGACAGATGGACTCACATATGTAAGTTGAAGAAATCTATGTATGGATTGAAGCAATCTCCTATAGCTTGGTATGGAAAAATATAGATCGTTTTTATGAGCTTGTGCTTTACCAAAAGTAAATACGACCCTAACCTTTAATTTAAGGTTATGGATGATGAACTTGTCATATTATTGTTGTATATGGATGATTTATATACGACAGGAAATGAGAAACATATTGTAGAGTGCATGAAGAATCTTGCTGAAGAATTTGATATGAAAGACCTTTGGTTGATGCACTATTTTCTAGGTCTAGAAGTATGGCATAGCCCATATGGAACATTTATAAACTAGGGAAAGTATGCTGTAGAAATATTAAAAAGATTTGATATGTTGGAATGTCAATCCATGGCCACACCCATGTATACCAACCTGAAGTTGTTAGCTGATGAATGATCAGAGTTAGTGGATGTGACTCAGTACATACATATTATTGTGTCATTGATGTAGCTGATGAATACAAGTCCAAATATATGCTTGGTTGTGAAGACCCTGAGTCAGTATCTAGTTAATCCTAGATGTGTTCACCTGGTAGCTGCAAAGCATGTGATGAGGTACCTGAAAGGTATGATAGAATTTTGTCTATACTATGTTGGATATCATGAATACATATTGTATGGTTATACATATGCAGATTGGGATGGAAGTGTCTAAGACTGGAAGAGCACCTCAGGTGGATGTCCATGGTCACCCATTGTATTTCTTCCATGGTAAGAGGAAATTCAGGTGGTAAACCCTGCAACCTGTGAGATATCCTCACAAGTGGTTCAACCAAAGTGATGGATAAGCACTTTTATTCTAAATGTATTCTAGTAACAAATATCACACACAAACAATTATATGCAAGCTAAGGTCACAAGCAAACTTAAGTGATAAGAGGTGCTGAAAAGCCAGATCCTCAGTAGGAGTGTCAAGTTATCGCAAGTTCGAGGGTATTTTTTAAGGATTCTAATATTATACTTAAGTATAGTATTCTAGGCGATTGTTTTGGATTGAAAAAAACATGTTTATATATAGGTAGGCGAATATTAAATATGAAACATAAAATTAACACTAAAATTTGTAAATTTTGGCGAATATTATCATTATTAAAACATATTTGATGTAAATATAGGTGATATTAAACACTAAAAATGACCAAATATCTAATTCAGTTTTTGAAAAAAACCCCAAAAATAGCCAATTGGAGAAATTTCACCCCTAAAAATTAACCTGGTACTACTCGCAACTCGCGATATACCCCAGTGTCCAATAGAAAAACATGACAAGGAGTGTTGGTACCATACCCTTGCCTTAATACCCAACTACCTAGATGACACATGCGTAGTATCTCCCCAAGTGTTGTTCGGTGTATTAATTCAACAAGATGGCCACAAGGATTTTCTGAGTTGGTATCGGTTCCTAGAAGGGTATCCTCATATATACTAGGTACATGGGAGGTCAATTCCATGTGAGTGTTGTCTAATGCACAACCGTTTGGAAGTGGCCTTCCAATATACTATCGAGCACATGAATAAATTTTTGATATACCTTGAGGGTACATGAAAAGCCATTCTATATACCAATTGTTACATGGAATAATCGCACGATCCTCGGGATGCAGTGCCGGAAAAGAACGACAAATCCTATGTTTATAGACGTCAAAACACGTATTCTAACCTATCACTCAAATTACTAAGAATTTTAACCTAAGATAGCATTCAATTTTATCTTGATGGTTAGAGATTGTTTATGGAGTGTGAAGTAATTTCAATATTAAATGATCTAAATGGAATGCAATTTTCTTTTCGATGAATCCTAACTAGAGTAAGGGAGAGATTCTTCCTTTCAAGCAATGAATGAAAACACCATGCCATTTTGACAACTCATTCTTCAAGCTTCGAACAAATTTCAGACACGCAAAACCTCTCAATGCTAAACCTAAGAGGTCTCTAATATAAAAAAAAAGGTTCTTTTAATGCATAAATGCCTATGGTTTCCTAAAATAAAATTTCAAAAAGAACACTTCTAATCATCTAATCAAATCAAAAGCAACCAATATAAAAAAAAAAAATTTGGCTGTATTTTTGGGAAAATAAATGCAAAGAACAAAAATCACACTAAAAAAGTCTAAGAAACCATAACATTTTTCCTTTCTATAGATCTAGAAATATATTTTAAGAGATCAACACACAAACCATAAACCCCAAACCAAATTTCTACACAGAACTATTCATTTCAAAGCTTTTTATACTAAGACAACTTCCAATATTTGAACTCAAAAGAATACATTTAGGCCAAGCACATTGCCATACCTATCAATGAGTAGAGGATAAGATTGACAAAAACCATACAAAAGAAAAAAATTCAAACTAAAACCCTAGAGTTGGAGATGGCCTACCTCGGTGCACTCTACAAGGTGGAACCAGGGTATCGTCTGTTGGACAATGCTCTTTGCGTCCTTTTGAATAGTTTTAATGATGTTCCTTGATTCTGGGAAGAAGGTGTTAGCATTGCTCCTTGACAATAGGAAAAAGGCGTAAGGTCTAGTCCAATTCTTTATCAAAGAAACCCAGGTGCGTCAATTGATATAGAGAACCAAAATAAGTAAATATCCTTTAAGATAATCAATTGTAAATCAAACTGGAATTTTGATAAGTCTAAGAACTGACTAGAGAAGGAAAATGGGATTGAAATAAGATGGATTTATCACCTTAGATCCTTGAATAAGAGAGGGAAAAAAATTGCATGCTTGTACTCAAAATAAAAATAAAAAACTCATAGATATGATTAGTAACTCCCATTATGGTCACCAGTCACTGTTACCGGAAATTTTAAATCAATGTAGACAAAGAGTGTTTCCCTAGTCTACATGGGGTAAATCTAGAACATAAATCCACAACGATGCATCCTCTCCCTATATTATTAAACTACTTGAATGACAATATTTCTTACCTCAATGATGAAGGTGATCCTTTCCTTGTAATTATGCTATGATCGTCTGTACCTACAAAAGAATGGAAGGAACAAGATACAACAGTGAAAAAAAACAAGATATTTCAATGATATATACTAATGATCAAGGATAAAATTAATGAACAATTGATATTAATGTTGGAATATATTAAACCCACTCACAACTTAGGATAAAATAATTAATCATTATTTGATTAATTATTCACCCACTAGCTTAATTAGTTGGCATCCACTTGCACCTTAAAGTCAATACATGCAATCTATATCCTAGGAATGATTTATTTCCAATTCTATTTTGATCTTGACCACCTTTTTACCATCTAGAATTAGTATACAGGACTTTACAACAGATTCTTCTTTCTTCTACTTTTTCTGCTTTTCCTGCTTTTCTATGGATAAGATAAAAGCTAGTCAACTAGGAAACTGTGAGCTTTTGTTTCCAACCCATCCTCCATTATTTTTTCTCCATTTTCTAGGATTAGCATTTTATTTCCATCTCCTTGAAAACTCACTCATTCTTTTTCCAACTTGTGAGGTCCTTGATAGATTTGGTAAGTGCTTTAGCCACCTATGGGGGTTTGCTATATTTTGGTAAGTCAGCCTTTTTGAGCTTTATGAGTTGTTTCCATAAAATTCGATTTTCCTATGAGGGATGTACTATTTATGTACACTATTATTCATAATTATTCAATGGAAGGATACACACCAATATTCATCTCTTCATTCATGTGATTCAGTCTCTTTTCTTCTCTCTAGTTTTCCTGTGTATGCTTGTGAGAATTCTTAGTAGAAATATATATTTCCTGTGCTTCTTATTAGAATCATTGCACATAGCATTGATCTATTATTTCTACATGGTATCAGAGCTACAAGGTTGATCAAGTTCTACAGATTTGAGGAGTGCTTCCAGTCTCCTATCCCTCTCTGAAGAAGAGCTTGTCTAGCTTAGAAGATTTTCTCCTAGTTTGTTTTGCAGGTTGCAGAGATTTTATTCTTGAGCACATCAATTCAACAATATGGATTCTTCATTATCTATAATTCTTACTTCCTTCAACTACCACGAATGGAAATCCAAAATCTCCATTCTATTGCGCAGTAGAGGATTATACAGAGTTACACTAGCTTTGGAGAATGAGCCCAATGCTGTGATTGAGAAAGCTAAGTGGCATAATAGGTTGGATGAAGCCTATGGATTGCTTTGCCTCTCTATTTATCCTTATCTAATATTTCATCTAGATGATTTGACCACTCCAAACCAAGTATGGACTCAATTGGAGTCTCTCTTTGGAGTTCAATATGAGCTAAGAGTGCATCAATTGGAGATTGAGTTATTCTCACTGAGTCCAAGCAATTTTGAATCTCTTGAGGGTTTCTTCACCAAGTTAAAGTCACTTGTTCTAATACTCAAGCAATGTGGGATTGAGAAAGAATATTATCAATTAATCCTTTCCATTCTTTCAAAATTGGGTCCTGATTACTCAGTTTTTGTGTCTACCTTTCATGCAACTAGGCTTGCTATTCCTAAGTGGAAAATGCCTTCTTTAAATTCTTTTCTTGATTCACTAACAAAGGAGAAAGATAAATTGATCCATATGGGTGTCCTTAATTCTTCAAAGGGCAAGGATCATGCTGTCTTGGTTCAAGGAAGCAAGAAATTCAAATCAAAAGAGAAGAAAATTGTGAAGAAGCCAAAGTCAGAAATTGAAGATGAAGATTCATATGAAGATTTAATGAAGAAAGTTAAGAAGAAAGGGAGCACATCCTAGTGTTATTATTGCAGCAAAAGTTTTCATTCAGAGAATAAGTGTTTCAAGAAGAATATGGACATCATGTCTCATCTTCTTGAGAAGCACAAGATCGAAGTTCCAGATGAACTAGAGAAGCCTGTTGATTCCTCAGAACAATGTCTTATTGCGCAGTTCCAAGGTGATATAACTTATGCTTTGAGTGCCGGATTTCTCTAATTTTCTAATGTCTCTGATATATTTTTATTCTCTGATATATAATAATCATAAATATCAGAACCTTTCTTTTATTATCCTCCTCTCAGTCTACTAGATTTATCTCCAAAAAATTGTGATTTTTCACTAGATATTGACTTACCTTTGACCAGCTCTTCCTCACAAGATTGTATATCTAATGTTTAATATTGTTTGCAGGCTGATATTCATGTCATGACACATATAATACCACCACCCATACCATCTACCATACCTCTGAATCATCCAAAGACTATAGAAATACCAACATCACTAGTTGATTCCTCATTGGTCTCTTATGCAGTGATATTTATCTTACATGGTTTGAAGTCTTTCCTATATTTCATTGGATGGTTATCCATGTACTTAGCCATATTTGTACTGATATTAAACATGTTTGGATCTGTTCTAAACACTTATGTTTCAGATCTTAATCCCATCCATCATTCAGATTTTTACACCTATCAGTTTTCCCCAATTCATAATTTTCCTAGTCTAGCCCTATATCCTCATGGAGCCACTGAATCCTTTGTATTTGCTGTTCCATATGCTAATGTTTCTGATATATCAGAGTTTTATCAGCCTCATATCAGATCTATATAGGTGATACACCATATTGGAATATTTACATGTGATTCACATCACAATTTTGCAGCTATTCAGGGAATTGGGTGTGAAACAAATTGCCTTATTTTTTGTACTCTTTGGAAAGGATTATGCACAGATCTCTTTTCCATTTCAGATTATGTTTGTAGATCAGATTTTTACAGTAGAAAAAAGCATTCAGATAATGCTCCTACTTCATCAAATGATGAGATACAAGGAGTCTCTGCTCTTCCTTCTTGCAGGTTCTACACTCCAGCACATGAACATGGAGTTCATGATTTCTTCAACAAGTCTTCCATCCAGAAGCAGTTCACTCAGCTAATTCAAGTGAATATAAGGATATGTTGAAGACATATTATTTCAAATTTTGTTCCTTGTCCTATCTTGAGGGAGGATTTTCCCCATGTGGTTTTGCCTCTTTCTGTCGAGCGCCCTAAATGCAGATAAATTACTATCAACACACAGAGCATACGAGATTTATTGTCAACCCGAGAAAGTCTTTTATTTCAAAGGATAAATGCACAGTCTATGCTTAAACACCAGATCATTGTAATTAAACACTTTATCCTCTAACAACCATGTTCATCCCTCAGAACCTGTGTAATCCCACCAATCTTCTAAACACTACCAGTTCAATTTCTTCCTACCAGGTATCAATCAAGAAATGAAATCAGATTCAAACAACAATTGCAGATCAAAAGGAAATCCTATTCATATCCCAAAATAAATGATTCACCTATTCAATCTAATCACTCTTGAAACCTATAAACATAAACTGAATGTAATCTAGAAATTCAATTGCGGAAGATCGAATTCAGCTATTCTAAGGAATTGAGTTGCAGAAATGAAAATCAACAATTATAACAGTAAAATAATTGCAAGGATTCATGGGATGACAATCTAAGACCATGAGATGAACAAAGATGTGTACAGCTATTATATGAATTGCATAAGGAAAACTATCTAATCAGTTGACTGTTATTCTGTACCAATTATCAATCTCAGGAAAATGTAATACTGCAAATCCACACATGCTACTGCTGCGCACACAAGCAATATAATCAGCAAAACATCACAAAACAATGCATTCAGAAATCCTACTTTAACTCAGCAATCTCTGCGGAAGGCGGGCCCAGCATCCACACAGAGACGCTGGATGAACAATGTATAGCTCCCTTAAATCAACAGTTTCTCTTTGTATTAAAAGAAGGAATGATTACAGATTACTTCCACTGTCAATACAAGAATGAATTATTTATTATTCAACAACCCCCTGGGTCGAGATAGCTTCTCACTTTTATACATATAGACTATAACATCCGATCCTATTATAAAGGGCAGCCATGAAGATCTCTAATCATTAGGCGCCCTGAATAACACTGGTTGTTACAAAGCGTGGCATGGTGCAAATATAGAAAATGAGAGAAAGCTGTTGACTGGCCCGGAAGTGGCGATCTTCTCAGATCGCCATAATATTCGAACAGCTATCCTGAAGATCCCTCAATCGTAGCACGTTCTGTTACAGCTACTCTGTACGACTTTGTCTGGAAGGTTGCATAAGAACCACGTGCCTTAATTGATGATTGAAGGATTGAGGATCCTCTTGAATCACGAACGCCCCCTTGTTCCAAGACTTGTTCAGCTCCGCTTTCCTGCAGTCTTACTCATCTCACGCTATCTTCATAAATCACAACATATTAGCACAATTTTGAGAGATACGCAGCCTTAATTGTCACAATCATAAGCATTAATAGGATAAAACAATAATCAGTCTTACCTTGGCAATTTAGGGAGTAAGGTGAGGAAAACAGATCTGATTGACATGCTGAATGGTGTAAAACAAGGGCAAAAAAGGTGATTAAGGATGGTTAAAAAGGGACCAATTATGGACTCAACATCTCCCCCCAACTACCCTGTTGCATGTCCTCATGTAACAACCTGCATCATCCAGAGTTTGAGTCCTGCATTGAGCTCTGTTCATGGAGGGAGGAAAAATTGTAGGGAAACTCGGGTTCTTCATCTGTCTTCAGAAAGCCTCTGTGAATAACCCAGTACTGCCAACATTTCTGCTCCTCTGCCCTAGTCAAGGAAAAATCCATGTTGTATGGTGTCACTGGCCACCAAATAAGAGGAAATTTAAACTTCAAACCCAGCCAGTTAACTCCACATTCCTTCATACTTTCCACGTAACCCTTGAATCTAGAGAGTGCATGTTTAAAATTCTTAAAGCAGTAGGGATCCCGGTTTCTAAGTGCAGAGGAGGCAGCCTGCCATCTATGCTTGCTACCTTCCAATGCAACCTAATACTACCTGGAAATGGATTTGATACAAGTGGAGATTACCTCTTCCTGCAAGTTCATGATATGTTGTGCCTGGGAAGGAATGGAAAGAAAACTTCTGTACCGTGCCACAAGGATGCCAGGATTCTGGGGCTCACTTCGAATCCATAAATTAGTGTGGGCTTCGTTGTGGGAAAAGGTCTGAAAAGACCTTTCCCACTGAACGTGATTACTCACAAAAGAGGCAAAGGCTCTTAGCTGAACACCACCTGCAAATGGAATAGGGTTTGAGTGGCGATACAAAGGGTAAGCCATCTCGTGCAAATATAATTCACACAGTAAGTTCCGCTCTTCGAAATTACTTCCAAAGAATGTCTCCAAAAACTTTTATGAGGTTGTGATTTCGAACGACCTTCCTTCCTGTACAGCCTTTAATTTAAACCAGACAAACTGCTCGAAGAGAAATACTGGGTAAGAGGAAGAGGGATTCCTGGTGCCCATGAGTTCTCGAGATAGGGCATACATCTGCTCCTTCTCCTTCTGCATGGATTGAAACTTTTTCAATTCTCTCATCTTGTTCTGCAGCTCCTCTACCTGAACTCTATGGGTCATACGTTCTTCAGCCCCCTGTTCTTCCAGTGCTCTAATAATCCTTCTATGCTCACTCAAAGCAATCATTTTTTTCTGGTTTTCTTCCACCTGACTTTTCCATTTGATCACTTCCATTCTTAGGGCTAAGACTTCTGCTATGAGGTTTAAAATTTCCTTTTTATAATGCTCTTCTTGCTCTGAATCCAAATCAATGAAATTCATGAGAGGGAGAAGCACCGGTTCTTGTGGGACAGTGTCCTCCAGCTCATCTAAGTTTCCTATGAGAGTTGCTGGTTCTTGTGTAACAGAAACATCCCCTAGATTACCTTCCATAGCTGTATTCATAGCTTGTTGAGACACTGGTTCTTGTGTGACAGTGCCTTCTCCCTGGTCAACCTGTATTTCTGAATTTAATTCCTGTGTTGCTGGTTCTTGTGTGACAGCAACATCCCCTGGCTTACCTTCCACAGCTGTATTCATGGCTTGTTGAGACACTGGTTCTTGTGTGATAGTGCCTTCTCCCTGGTCAACCTGCATTTCTGAATTTAATTCTTGTGTTGCTGGTTCTTGTGTGGCAGCAACATTCCCTGGGTTACCTTCCACAACTGTATCCAAGGCTTGTTGAGACACTGGTTCTTGTGTGACAGTGCCTTCTCCCTGATCAACCTGCATTTCTGAATTCAATTCTTGTGTTGCTGGTTCTTGTGTGGCAGCAACATCCCCTGGGTTCTCTTCAATAGCTACATTTATTGCTTTTGGAGACACTGGTTCTTGTGTAACAGTGTCTTCTTTGTTCTCCTGCCTCTGAGATTGGATATCTTCCCCATCATGTAGCTCTTCCTCAAGGATCTCAGTGTCACATGAGGCTAATGATTGTTCATCCTCACTCCACTGTGTATCGGGCATGATATCCATCCCCGGGTTATCTTCTAATTGAAATTCAGGAACCCCTGCTGCAATTCCTAAGGATGTTGGTTCTTGTGTTACAACATCCTGGATTACCTCTTCGTCCTCCTGTGGTTGCAATTCTTCTCTAAGCCCTGTATCATGGGGATATTCTGGATCCAGAGTGTTCTCCATCCCATATTCTTCTCCCACTTCCTCTGCCAATTGGACAAGTATATTCAAGGTTGCTGGTTCTTGTGTTACAGCCCCCTGTTCTAGTTTATTAATGTCCTACCCTTGTGGTTCAACTTCTATCATCTCTACATCGTGGGAGCATTCTGAGTTCACAGTTCAATCCTTATCTCCATCATCATTCCTGAATTCATCCTTTTTCTCCTCTGTCACAGGATTGGTGGCAGCTTCAGCAAGGATGGTCAAAGATGTTGGTTCTTGTGTAGCAGCATCTTCTTTTTCCGCATCTTTTTCTATTGTGGCCTTGGACTGCTGAGATATACAAGTGCGAAGTATGATCTTATGGCCTGCCTCTTTGAAGATTTCTCCACAGGTAGGACAAATCACTCGCTCATCTTCCTTGTGACGCTCGGTAGAGTTTGATTCCTCCAACTGTTCTGCAGCCTCCACCAATGTATACATTTTCTTCTCACCTTGTTTCCTGCAGGTTTCCTTCCATGTCTCCACTTCCCTTTGAAGTACTTGGACTTCCTCCTTTAATAATGTGTTCTCTTCCAAAAGTCCTTCAATGCTAGGTTCTTCCTCAACTGGCCTTTGTGGAGCATCCATTGGCCTTGGTACAAGGATCGGAAACTCAACCTGTGCCTCCAGAGTTGCCCATCTTTTTCTGGCTGCCTCTACTGCTGCATTTGATTTAGTTCTTTTTCTTATTATTGGTGAAATTATGCTAAGTTCATTAATTGGTCTCTTTCTTCTCCTTTGTGGTGTTTTCTTTTGAGGAGCTGTCATATCAGGATTCACTGCTGGGGTCAAAGGAATGTTTTATTGCTCCTCAGGCCATTCCTCCTCAATTAGGGTTCCTCCTCCCCACTCAGGTGAGGATTCAATAGTTACTGGTTCAATATGTTCTTCACTTGCCTTGGCTCTGCCATCTTCAGGTTCAATTGTCGCAGCATTCAATGCTGCTCCAATTTCTCCTTCTGGTGGCAGAGCTACCCTATTATCTGTGTTTTTCCCAATATTGTTATCAATACCCTCCCCCAATGGTTCTACTTGTGTCCCCTATTGTGATTCTTGTGGTACAATATTATCCCCCCCCCCCCAACTACAGTGGAGGGACTCCGGTCCTCCTGAAGTAAAGGAGCAGGTTCCTGAGTGTGAGCTATGTGCACAGCAATGAAGTGATCCCAGGTTATATTGTGCTGGGCGAGGGTTCTTGAAATAATTAATTTTATAAGACCATGGTGGCTGAGTGAAACATGGGGATGTTTAGCAGTTTGGACAAACGTCGCCATATGGCGCATATCATGAAGCAGATAGTATGGGATGTTCAATAAAATTCCATGTCGGAGATGAGAAAGCAAAGGTAGATCAGAATTATAAACAGTCTGGTACCTACCTTCACAAGTGATGTACTTCTTGAAAAAGATAGCCACTTGATCCCAGGGCCACGATAGTGAGTGTAGGGAAATTCCTCTTCTTGATGATTGAACTTGCTCCCCCTCGCGTAAAAATGTCTCTCGTGCAGTCAGCGTGGGAACTCGTCGTCCAAACCATGCCTGTCCGACCTGTGGAAGAGCATTAAATTCGGATATAATGGATTTAGAGACTTCTATCTGCAGCCCCCATACCTCAGAATGAGTGTCTCAGAGGTTTAAAGCAAATTGGAGAGCTGCTTCCCGGTTAAATCCGTCCAGTCGCTCAAAAAATTCGATCCAGCCAGCGGCTTGAAAGATGGAAAAAACCTCAGGATTGGTCCTGAGTTCCTATGTATTCAAAGGTTCATGACGAGCTGGAAGCCCATAGTCTTAGTTACAGAGTTACAGAGTCCGAGAATGAATATGGCAGAGCAGAGGATGCACAGAGCGCTGAGTAGAGATGTTGAGAAAAAGATGGCAAATTTGGAAAGTTCAGGGCAGAGGGAGGGTCGAAATTTTTATGCCAAATTGGGGAAGGTGGCGGTTATGAGATTTTACGTCGCACGAGGGAAGGAATTAATTAAGCCATAATGATACTACGTATAAAGGTACAACTGATATCATTAAATCAAATCAACACTTAATCACGTGAAAATCAAAGCCATACCTCGTGTGACTGTGCGTTGGATAGCCTGCGGAGAATGGTGGAACGTGTGATTGCTGATGCTGCAAATCCGAGAGCATGCACAGGCATTAAGTTGATCATAATAATGTGGATAATGCCAAAATGCCTTCCGCCAGTGAAACAAAAACCATCGCATCGCCGGGGTCGGAATCATGCCAAATTGGCCGGCACGAGTGAGATAAATCAGAGCCGTAGTGGAAGCAAATTTCTATCATGAACACAGGAGTTACCACTGCAGGATGCAATAGAACATTCTTTAATGCTGGAAATGTCCACCAAATAGAGCAGAATTGCAGTTGCCTCGCGTGATATTGCGGCCGATTACGAAGATGTTACAGCCGCTGGAAAATGTGTTTCAGCTGCCCGGAAATACGTTTCAGCCACCGGGAAATATGTTTCAGCCACCGGAAAATATGTTTTAGCCGCTGGGAAATGTGTTTCAGCCACCAGAAAATGTGTTTCAGCCGCCGAAAAATATGTTTCAGCCGCCGGAAAATATGTTTCAGCCACCGGGAAATGTGTTTCGGCCGCCGGGAAATGTGTTTCAGCCGCCGGAAAATATGTTTCAGCCACCGGGAAATGTTTATTTTTGGGAAAAAGGGAAAAAGCGATGCAGGGAAGCAGAGGAAGACGAATCCCATTTGACAGGCCCATTCTGGTCATTCGCCTGGTACTTCCCTGCAAAATGTTTTGAAAAATAACAACAACCAAAAAGATCAAATGCAAAGGAAAAATAAAGAATGATACGCTACAGTAGGAAAAAAGAAATTATTTATGTACAGCGATTCAAAGTGTGATTTATAGTTCAAGGGTTGGCAGAGGCAGAGAGAATTTCTTTCCCTGGTGTCAGCTGATACTCTGGATCGGCGGCGATTTGCGAAATGAATGCATCTTTCGAAATAGGCTTACGATACAGTCGCAGTCTGTGGCCATTAGCAAGTAAGGGTATGCGATTGTCATCGATGGTCACCAGACGGACAGTGCCGTTGTCAAAGACCCTGTCAACCAAGTATGGACCTAGCCACCTTGTACGCAACTTACCTTTAAAATCCCTTTTGAATCTGGAGTCATAGAGTAATTCCCAGTCTCCCTCGCTAAATACTTTCTTTTTAATAAATCGGTCATGCCACTTGGATCTCTGTTGCTGGAGCAACAAAGTCTGGTCCACTGCAGCTAACCGCTTCTCGTCTAATTCATTTAATTGATTCAATCTTCGCTTCTGAGCTTCTGTTACATCCAGATTCATTTCGGTGGTTGTCTTCAGGGTTTTAATCTCAAACTCAATTGGAAAGATGGCACTCTTTCCATACACTAGATCATATGGGGAGAAACCTGTAGTGCCGCTCCAAGTCGTGCGATATGCCCACAGTGCTTCTGGAAGCCTGTCAGCCCAATCCTTTTGATGCCTCTTAACTGTTTTAGTAAGGATGTTTTCAATAACCTTATTGGTACTTTCCACCTGACCATTGGCTTGGGGGTGGTAAGGTGAAGACACCCTGTGCTGCACATGATATTTTCGGAGCAAGGATTCAAACTGGTGTGACATGAATTGCGGCCCCCCATCGGTAACTACTTCTTTTGGTACCCCGAAGCAGTTAAAGATCTCACTATACAGAAAATCAATCACTGCCTGGTCATTAGCCTTAGCCAAAGCTATAGCCTCCACCCACTTGGTCATATAATCAGTACAAACCAGAATGTTGACCTTCTGTCTGGAAGGAGGACTGATAGGGCCAACAAAATCCAATGCCCATCTATCAAATGGTTCAACTACGAGTTGGGACTGTAGGGGCATCTGATCTGTTTTATTAGGTTGGCCCATCCTTTGGCAGCTGTCACGGGATTGAACATACCTTTTTGCATCCCTAAACAGAGTCGGCCAGTAGTAGCCCATCCGCAGTGCTTTATGCCCTATTCTTTTGTCTGCAAAGTGCCCTCCACAAGGCCCCTCATGACAGGCTTTCAATATGTCAAAGATCTCATCTTCTCTTACACATCTCCTGATCTCAAGATCGAGCCCTGTGTAGAAGAGATGACCATTTAGCCAAGAAAACCGGGCAGTTCGCTGAATAATTTTTCTTTTTTCTCGTTTAGATATATATGGTGGGAGCTTTCCTAAAACCAAATAGTTAGCGACGTTTGCATACCATGGAGAATGAGCTGAAAGTGTGAATAGATGTTCATTTGGAAAAGAGTCCTCAACAGGCAAGCTGTCATCACTGTTAGTAAGACGGGATAAAAAATCAGCAACAACATTTTCTTTCCCAGGTTTATCTATAATGGTGATATCAAATTCTTGCAACAACAAAAGCCATCTGGTCACTCTGGCATTGGTAACAGGTTTATTCATTAAATATTTAATGGCAGAGTGGTCAGTGTGCAAAAATGTAGGATACCCGGTGATATAATGTCGAAATTTATTGATAGAGTAAACAATAGCTAGGAGTTCTTTTTCAGTAACAGTATAATTAAGTTCAGCAGGGGCTAAGTTTTTACTTACATAGTAGATGGCATAAGGTACTTGACCATCTTGCTGTCCTAATACTACTCCAATGGCAGTGTCAGAGGCATCTAAAGAAATATGGAAGGGCAGGGTCCAATTAGGTCCCCTTAATATGGGGGCTGTGGACAGCTTCGCTTTAAGCTCATCGAATGTTATCTGGCATGTTGTATTTCATACAAACTGTGCATCCTTCGTTAACAAAGAGAACAAGGGAGAGGCCAGTTTGGAGAAGTTTTCTATAAACCTTCGATAATATCCAGCATGTCCTAGGAAACTTCTCACCTCTTTCTGAGTTGAGGGGGTAGGTATATTCTTTATCACCTTGATTTTTGAAGGATCTACCTGAATTCCATTGGCAGAGATAAAATGTCCTAATACCACCCCCTCACTCATCATCATATGGCACTTTTCAGTGCTTAATGAGAGATGAGTCTGTTCACAGTGAATTAAAACTTTCTTTAAATTCTCCAGTGCTTCGTCAAAGTCCTTGCCATAGGGAGTAAAATCATCCATGAATATTTCCATACTATCATTGACTAATTCAGAGAATATGCCAATTATAGCTCTTTGGAACGTTGCTGGTGCATTACATAATCCAAAGGGAAGCACTCTTTAGGAAAACGTTCCCCAGGGATAGGTGAAGGTGGTTTTATCCTAATCCTTAGGAGCAATCTGGATTTGGTTGTACCCACTAAAGCCATCTAGGAAGGAGAAGAACTTCTTCCCTGACAAGGTATCAATTACTTGGTCAATAAAGGGCAAAGGGAAATGATCCTTTTGAGTTGCTTTGTTCAATTCCCTATAATCAACGCAGACCCTCCATTTCCCATTTTTCTTGGGGACAATTACGAGTGGAAAGACCCACTCACTATATGAAATAGGATATATAAATCCTGCTTCCAAAAGTTTCTGGATTTCCTCCTTCACTATATCCCTCATATCAGGGTTCATGCGTCATTGGGGTTGACACACAGGCCGGGAGTCATTTTTAATATAAATGTGATGGGTGCACAGATTAGAGGGAATACCCCTCATATATATATACTCCCAAGAAAACGCCCCCTTATGTTCTTTCAAGAGGCTGATCAGGCGTTTCTGTTCCTCTAAGGAGAGACTAGGATTGATATTCAAAGTCCTTCCAGGCTCTACCTCAATAGGAATACTTTCTGATTTTTTCAAAACCGGGATTATGTTTGTGACACCAACTAAGGCTTCTTCCGTAATATTTTCTTGTTCTTCCTTGCCCAGGGTAGTGTTCAGAATTTGATAGACCTCTCTATTCACTGAAGTGGGTTCACTAATGAAATTGCTAATAGTATCATCCTTTGTTTCATTTTTAAAACTTAAGGCCTTCCCTATAGTTAATAGTGGTTGAACATCCTCCTCCTCCTCCTGCTCTATCCAAAGGGATGTTTTAGCCTCTAGACTTGGCCGAGCTGGAGGATAAAGGGTGAGATTTTTAGTATCCATACCATCAGATATAGTCATGTACCCCGATCGACAGCTGATGCAAGCATCAGCTGTGGCCAACCAAGGTCTCCCTAGGATCAATGGGTGTCCCCCCAACTGCGATTTTGGTTGTAATACCAAAAATTCAGCTGGGTATTCCCATGAATCTACTGAGATGACAAGGTCATCCAGGATCCCTTCAGGTCTGATGGTGGATCTGTTTTCTAATTCCAAAATAGTAGGGGTCGGTCTAAGATTAGTGAGCCCAAGAATCTTTACAGTCTCTATTATCATAACATTGATTGCTACTCCTAAATCCACCAGCACGTTGGGTATCTGTGTCTATCCTATCTGTATAGTGATGGTAGGATTGCGAGGGTCATCATATTTAGTTATAGGGGATTTTCTTGTTATCAAGGTGGATAAGTTCCCTATGACGTGAACCGTAGGAGGATCCCTGGGTTTCCTTCCTGTTCTCTTAGTGCACAGGTCCCGAACTGTTCTAGCGTAAATGGGCACATCTTGAAGAGCTTGAAGACGGGGGATTTTGACATAAAGGTTCCTTAACTCTCCGAGAAGGTTAAACTAAGGTTGCCCCCCCGTTCTTGGTAGCATTAATCTTTCGGGGTATGGTGGTTTCTTTATCAACTGGGAAGGCTGTGTATCGTCATATTTATCGTTGGATGGTTCAGCCGTCCCTTCTAAGGGATGCTCAGCATCTTCAATGATAGGAACTGTGTCAAATGGATGCTGTGAACTCTCCTCTTCTTTATGCACAGAAGGTGAAACATCCTCTGTAATTACGGGTTCTATAATTTTCCCAAATAGTAAATGGATGTCATTACAGGGTACAAGGGAAAGAGAGTAGGCTGGCATATTGACAGTCTCCAATTGATGGACTGCCTTATTATTCGGGTTGGGATTAGGTTGGGCAGGTAGCTGAGGTCGAATCGGTATATTAGGTACAAATTTTTTTTGTAACTGCAGCTGCGACTACTGAGGTAGGTATTGAGGATATGGAGGAAATTGAGGGAATTGGGGAAACTGAGGAGAATATGGTGACTGTTGAGGTGGAGGTGGTTGAGGAAACTGGTTTCCAGGATGGAAATTCCTCCATCCAGGAGACCACGACGTGGGTTGATGTGGTGGTTGTGTCCAAGGACTCCATGAGTTATAATTTTGTATTGCAGGTTGGGAAGAATTCCACTGAGTATAATTTAAAGGGAATTGTGTATTCATGTTTTGCATATTATTATTCCAATTTCCCATATTATTCAAAAATGGAAACGAGTCTGGAGGCGTACCTTGATTTCGAGGCTGCCACAGTTTCTTCTGTGCAATAAAGTAGGCTGCTTCCACATCCGGGTTTGATGCCTGCAGAACGGCCTTTACTTGAGGAAGTGAGGGACATTCCTTCATGTCATGGTTCATCTCACATAGCTGACATATGTTTACTTTGTCAAGCGGGCACTCTCTCAGCGGATGATTCTTTCTACATCGGGGGCAGAACACACCTAATGTGAGATCCTCCACTAGTTTTTGTTTTTCCTTTAGGACATCGATCTCTGAAGAGATAGAGCTCATCATTTTTGTTTTAAAATTTTCAAGGAGATTGCCTATCTCTGTGCGGGTAGCACCTCCATTGGATGATTTCTGAGTTCTGTCGAAGACGTCACGTTCTAGCTTATCTCGTTTGTCCCGCTTATTGTTCCTGGAAGACCCAGTGGAGTATCTCTTGCATAGTTCCACAATTTTTTCAAAAGGTTATTTGGAGATATCCCCCTTACCAAGTAGGTTTAACATGTCTAGACAATCATCCCTGATCCCACGGAGCAAGATTATCTTGAGTACGTCCAGCCCCATGTTCGTCTTCCCAGCTCTCTGCACATTGTACAGCAGTATTTCCACGAAATCCTCCAAACTTTCGTCCTCCTTCTGCACCATTTTAAATAATTCCTCTCTCTTGTCTTTGGTGTTACAATATTCCTGGTATTTCTCTAGGAACACTTGTTTCATTGCATCCCAATTAGCAACGGTTCCTCCTCCAAGGCTCATGAACCAGCGTAATGTATTGTCCTTTAGGGTAGCAGGAAAAAGTTTTAGCTTTTGGGCATCGGTGATATAATCATAGCTGTGACAAAGAATTTCAAATTCAAAGAGGAATTCATCTAGGTCTTCTGCCGCCTTTCCATGGAAACGAGGTAACACCGATGGTGAGATATTTTTCATAGGAGCTGCCCCATCTGGTTGTTGAATCGAAAATTGTAGTGTAGCCACTGTTCCTTCTGGCAGGGAGCGATTTTGATGATGATAGTTTTCTCCCATTACTTCTTCCTCGTTGGCCCCGTGTCTGTTACTCATCTCCTCTTCTGTTTTCTCCTCTTCATTTCTTTCTGCGTTCTTTTCTTCGTCCTTATCTTGTTCCTCTTTCTTTTCTTCGTTCCTCCACTGACCCAAGAACTTCTGGTGGTACTAATCCCACTCTTCCTTAGTTACAACCTTCCCATTGATGTGGTAGGTCGGACCTTTACCAGCAGGTCCGGTTGTAACAGCTGTGTCTTCATCTGCAGGGATGTTCGAGGGAGTCGCAGCTGCTCGTGGATTCTCCACCGTGGATCCTGATGCTGGTGCTTTAGGATCGACATGATTCCTTCTGATAGGAGTTCCTTGAAGACGAGCTCTGGTGGATGAATCAGTTTTGTCAACAAGATCATCGATGAACGTCCTTCTGCCCAACGGTGCTCCTCGACCGCGACCCGAGCCACCTACACTGTTAGTATTTTGTGGGGTTTTGGGAGTTGGGAGTTGATCACGTTTTACCCTCCTTGTATCATGCAACCCAAATCATTTCATCAAAGAGAATTAAAAAGAGAAACTGACTAGAAACAATTACCAGATGCAACTAATGATAGTGTTTAATTTTTATCCTTCCTCGGCAACGGCGCCAAAATGTCGAGCGCCCTAAATGCAGATAAATTACTATCAACACACAGAGCATACGAGATTTATTGTCAACCCGAGAAAGTCTTTTATTTCAAAGGATAAATGCACAGTCTATGCTTAAACACCAGATCATTGTAATTAAACACTTTATCCTCTAACAACCATGTTCATCCCTCAGAACCTGTGTAATCCCACCAATCTTCTAAACACTACAAGTTCAATTTCTTCCTACCAGGTATCAATCAAGAAATGAAATCAGATTCAAACAACAATTGCAGATCAAAAGGAAATCCTATTCATATCCCAAAATAAATGATTCGCCTATTCAATCTAATCACTCTTGAAACCTATAAACATAAACTGAATGTAATCTAGAAATTCAATTGAGGAAGATCGAATTCAGCTATTCTAAGGAATTGAGTTGCAGAAATGAAAATCAACAATTATAACAGTAAAATAATTGCAAGGATTCATGGGATGAAAATCTGAGACCATGAGATGAACAGAGCTGTGTACAGCTATTATATGAATTGCATAAGGAAAACTATCTAATCAGTCGACTGTTATTCTGTACCAATTATCAATCTCAGGAAAATGTAATACTGCAAATCCACACATGCTACTGCTGCGCACACAAGCAATATAATCAGCAAAACATCACACAACAATGCATTCAGAAATCCTACTTTAACTCAACAATCTCTGCGGAAGGCGGGCCCATCCTCCACACAGAGACGCTGGATGAACAATGTATAGCTCCCTTAAATCAACGGTTTCTCTTTGTATTAAAAGAAGGAATGATTACATATTACTTCCACTATCAATACAAGAATGAATTATTTATTATTCAACAACCCCCTGGGTCGAGACAGCTTCTCACTTTTATACATACAGACTATAACATCCGATCCTATTATAAAGGGCAGCCATGAAGATCTCTGATCTTCAGGCGCCCTGAATAACACTGGTTGTTACAAAGCGTGGCATGGTGCAAATATAGAAAATGAGAGAAAGTTGTTGACTGGCCCGGAAGTGGCGATCTTCTCAGATCGCCATAATATTCGAGCAGCTATCCTGAAGATCCCCCAATCGTAACACGTTCTGTTACAGCTACTCTGTATGGCTTTGTCTGGAAGGTTGCATAAGAACCACGTGCCTTAATTGATGATTGAAGGATTGAGGATCCTCTTGAATCACGAACGCCCCCTTGTTCCAAGACTTGTTCAGCTCCGCTTTCCTACAGTCTTACTGATCTCATGCTATCTTCATAAATCACAACATATTAGCACAATTTTGAGAGATACGCGGCTTTAATTGTCACAATCATAAGCATTAATAGGATAAAACAATAATCAGTCTTACCTTGGCAATTTAGGGAGTAAGGTGAGGAAAACAAATCTGATTGACATGCTGAATGGTGTAAAACAAGGGTAAAAAAGGTGATTAAGGATGGTTAAAAAGGGACCAATTATGGACTCAATACTTTCCTCACTTTTCTGGACATAATAATTGTTAAAGGGTGACCATAGCCTTGTTGCTGGGCCCTATATGCATCCATATGCATCTAATTTTTTTGTCAAACCATCATAAATTCAGAATTATTGGGGGGTATTGGAATATATTAAACCCACTCACAACTTAGGATAAAATAAGTAATCATTATTTGATTAATTATTCACCCACTAGCTTAATTAGTTGGCATCCACTTGCACCTTAAAGTCAATACATGCCATCTATATCCTAGGAATGATTTATTTCCAATTATAGGTTGATCTTGACCACCTTTTGACCATCTAGAATTAGTATATAGGACTTTACAATAGATTCTTCTTTATTCTGCTTTTTCTGCTTTTCTATGGATAAGATAAAAGCTAGTCAAATAGGAAACTGGGAGCTTTTGTTTCCAACCCATCCTCCATTAGTTTTTCTCCATTTTCTACGATTAGAATGTTATTTCCATCTCCTTGACAACTCACTCATTCTTTTTCCAACTCGTGAGGTCCTTGATATATTTGGTAAGTGCTTTAGCCACCTATGGGGGTTTGCTATATTTTGGTAAGTCAACCTTTTTGAGCTTTATCAGTTGTTTCCATACAATTCGATTTTCCTATGAGGGATGTACTATTTATGTACACTATTATTCATAATTATTCAATGGAAGGATACACACCAATATTCATCTCTTCATTCATGTGATTCAGTCTCTTTTCTTATCTCTAGTTTTCCTGTGTATGCTTGTGAGAATTCTTAGTAGCAAGATCTATTCCTGTGCTTCTTCTTAGAATCATTGCACATAGCATTGATCTATTATTTCTACAATTAACACAAATCATTCATGGGAAAGGAGAACATGTTTGTATTAACAATATAAGAGAAGAAAAATACAACCAAAGCCTTGATGTTGAAGCTTTTCTCTCACAATGCCTTTGAATCACTTTCACACACACTCTACAATATCTACAAACTCTACAAATATCACTCACAACCAATATATTTGCCTCCTATACCATCAATTATTTCAATAGCATAAAGGTGCTCTCTTAGTCCTCTTGCCTCCTACATACATGAGGTTAAGCTTGTATATATAGGACAAACAGGGACCAAAGGGTTTGAGATATTTTGGGAGCAAGGTGACCGATGATCTATAGAGGCCAGTAGTAGGAATTCCACCTAGTCCAAGTAGAGAGGATAAGCCTCCACGAGGAATATCATCTAGAAGGTTCTCAAAATCTTCTCTTTTTCCCCTTTGACATCGTTGACGCTCCTTATACATGAGCAAGCTGCGTCGACACTCTTTGTCTTCAAGAAAAATGTGTCACCGATGCAACTTGTCAATTGGAAAGAGGTGTCAGGTTTATTTGACACCCTATGTCAGGAGGCAGGGTGCGTTCGACCTCCTAGAGTTGAGAAAAATCTCCTCCAAAAGATGGTTTGGGAAAATTACTTAAGGGGATTGAGCACAAAGACAAGTTTTGGGTGTAACAGTTAGATAACAACTATTATAAGAAGGCTTACTAGAAGGTTCCACCTACTAGAAAGTTCCTTTACTATAATCAATTTAATAAGAATCCTTGGAAAACATATTAAAAATGGAGATTTTCTATTTTATAGGTTGCCTCCTTGAATATGCAAGTGTTCATTGTTATCATCAGTAAAGGAATTGATATTTTGATGTTTGGTTATTTACAATGGTCTATTTCTATGGTAACTATTCCATTTTCAATCGAAAATCTTGAGATATTTTGTTATTTCTCCTCTAAATATTCTATTCTATTATTAAGATACATAACATTGGGTATTAGAGCATTTTCTTGAGGTGAAAATTCTAAGGTTTTTTTTCTAGGCTAGATAATTTTTCCAACATCTATAAATAATATATTGATATGTCATCCATTGGGTAAATATGAGGTCAAGGAAGACTACAATAGGAAATACAAGAGGTTTCACTTGGTTAGATTACCTCGAAATTCTTGTTGTAGGTACCCGTTCGAGTAGCACTGCATCATACAACACCTATATATGAAATATCACTTCCACATACACTTGATTGTATCGAAAGTTCCCTAGGTGACATTTTGATATCCCAATTTTGATCCTTTGGAATGTGTTAAATCATAATATGTAGAATTATGTAAATATGCTAGTGCTATGCTTAAGGACAAGGCCTAACTAGTGAATGGCTAGGCATGTGTTATGTAAATACTTCTATATGGGTCATTGATTAGGCTTGGCATAATGACTCAAAATTTATACAAATATTATATTTGAAAATAGAAAAATGGTCCAAGATGGTAGTGTAAAGAGCACTACATGGGCTATGATTCCAGTAGAGGGGAAGAGGAAAGGGGGACTATTGAAGATTAACTCCTCTTTTTCCAAGTGTCAAACTTATAACTCACCGATTCCCTGCGATATTCCCTAAATGAGCTATGGAAGCATGGGAGGGACATAAATTTTATGACTAGTGTAAGAGTCTATCCTTATATTGTCAGAAGTAATCTTAGTTATCTTTTCACCAATCCTCTCATATCCCTTGGAGGCTATTACTATTTTTCCATATATAATTCAAACCATAAGAGATGGCATGTTATTTTCACCATTTCAAATTACCAGATTGAGAAAATAACTAGAAATTGGTATTAAAAAGAGGAAATTGTAGACATTGGAGTGAAGAGAATGGATATAGGTGAGCATAGGGATGGGAATTATAAGAAGCTTTACCCATGGTGTATTTCTACTCCTTGGATGCTTGAGAATCCATGGACTAACATTACATGAGGTTCTCTACAAGTATATATCATGTTGGACTTTTTCTCCACACACTAAAGAGCACTATAAGTGTTGGATACTTTGAGAGACTATTGAGTAGAGAAAGAGTATGCCTTCCTTGTGTTGTGTGGGGTACTGGAAGCAAGTTCTATGGATGAGATGGATGGGCGAGATGCTTGTAGTGCTTTGTGGTGAGAAAATTGGATACACATGAGATAAAATGGGTGTTGGAATGGGAGAGAGAATATTGGAAGTGTTTCCTTCATCATGGTGGCCTCATAACCTAGCTTGGGGGTGGTATATATAGTTGATACCTACGGTTGGGTGGAAATTATCTCTTACATAGCTAGTTGCTTGGACCTTCCTCTTTTAAAATATCAGTATTCATTGTTGTCTATGAAAATGAAATTTATATAGTGTTCCTATATTATGGTTTATGTATGCTCTTTGTGTGAAATATAGTTTTTAATTCCACTTTGTTTTATACTCATACAACTGTTAGATTTTTATCATTCAAGCTAGCATTATCTTAGGATCTTATCTGAGAGAATAACATGCATAACAATAAACACAAGAGATAAGAGACACAAAGAACTTTCCTCGGGGAAACCATAAAGGAGAAAACCCCGCAAATTCCTCAGAGATAGAATGAGAACCAATATCGGCAATAAAACCCAAAAACATAAAGATGATCTCCACAGCTTCTCTCTCTCTCTCTCTCTCACTTGAGAGAGCTACTTCACTCTCACTCATGTGTCCCAGTGAGTGAGTGAGTGTGTTATAAATAGAGAGGATCACTCTCTATTTATATTCTTTAGTTCACTTTATGTCCAATTTAACATGTCGGGCCCACTTAACAATTACTTACTAGAGCTGACATCTATAGGAGAGTCTAATAACCCTAGTGCCCCACAACTGTTAGGAATTTTCCGTCTGATCAACAAGGAGGGTTAACCTTGACACAATTGTGGGGACTATTTCCCCTACTTACAATGGAGGATTAACCTCAATGACTTTACATGACTTGTTACATTATTGAATCTCCCAATTGGAACATCGAGGCATGACATGACTCAATTACATTATAGATACTTCCCGGAATAAACATCAAGGTACAATACATAAAATATACAAGTGAATACATTTTGAAGTTACAAATACATCAACACTCCCTCTTAACTAGGAAGGTATTCTTTCGACACAATTTATCAGCACAAGTATTCTTCTCTGTATCATCTAGATCATCATCAAGTCATCTTCGTCTTCAATTCATCTTCATCTTCAAGTCATCTTCATATTCAAGTCATCTTCATTGTCAAGTCATCTTCATCAATTCTGGATCATCACTGGATCATCATCGAGTCTGGATCGTCACTTGATCTGGATTGTCACTACTGGATCATCATCAAGTCTGTATCATCACTTGATCTAGATCGTCACTGCTAGATCATCATCAAGTCTGGATAATCACTTGATCTGGATCGTCACTATTGGATCATCATCAATTCTGGATCATCACTTGATATGGATTGTCATTGCTGGATCATCATCAAGTCCGGATCATCACTTAATCTAGATTGTCACTGCTGGATCATCATCAAGTATGGATCATCACTTGATCTGGATCATCACTGCTAGATAATCATCAATTCTAGATCATCACTTGATCTAGATCATCATAAAAGCTGGATCATCACTGAATCATCATCATCATTACTAATTCTTCTATCTCAATCAAATGGTGCTATCTCTTCATTATTCTCGTCATAGGAAGTTCTACAGAGCCAACTCTTTTTCATGTTGGTTGTAGGCCTACCCTTCATGTAGGTCTTTAACGCTTATATCTGACCCTAAGTTAGAATGGCCCGCCCAACTCTTACATCTGACCTCATACTGTAAAAAAGGCACGCCCAACACTCACATTCGACCTCATCTTGTTAGAAAGGCCCAGCACTCACATCTGACCATGTGTAAACACATCGTGCCAGAATGGATCAACACTTATATCCAACCATGGGTGAACACACCACATCGGAAGGGCTCTGCACTTACATCCAACCATGTTTAAAGACACTGCATCGAAAGGGCTCTCCACTTACATTCGATCATGTTTGAAAACACCACATCGAAAGGGCTTTGCACTTACATTCAACCATGTTCAAACATACTGCATCGAAAGGGATCTCAGTCCCAGACTGAGGATTCCTGGTAACTGACCAGGTGCCTCCATTCTCCCAGAGAATGGCATCAGGCCTTATATCTAATCAAGTGGGAACACATCCCTCAATCACATCAGAATGACCATGCACTCATATCTGATCATGTAAGACTACATCCCACAGTCATATCAGAATGGCCCTCAGTCCTAGACTGAGTATTCCTGGTAACTGACCATGTGCCTCCATTCCAAGAATGGAATTCAACACTTATATCTGATCACGTAGGAACCAATCCTACAGTCACATCAAAATGGCTCGGCACTCATATATGACATGGAAGGAACCAAATCCTCTCACCATGACAGAATGGCTCAGCCCTTGCATCTGACCATAGAAGGAGCCTAATCCTCTCACCATGTCAGAATAGCTCTAGGTCTCATCATTTTCCTTTGGAGGGAATCTCGATTTGGAGAACACCAAGCTTCTCCCTGAAGTAATCGAACTTCACTTTGGCCATTTCTAGCATAGAATCACATCAGGGTTGATTACGTCCAAGGATAACTTGTGAGCTTCACCAGGACCGATTACATCCGAGGACAACCTACAGGACCATTTACGTCTGAGAAACCTATGAGCTTCGCTAAGATTTATGCTCAGAAAACCTGTCTGATCAGCTATGCTAGAAATCCCTCTTTCAAGAGATCTTGATCTAGATCACTGCTCCTCTCTGCATCATACAAAAATTTAAGTCAGATCAACCAAATCAAATAGTAGTTTTCAAAATAAACATACTACCTCCCAAATAGCAAGTGTCAACATCTTTTGCCTCAGCTATACTCAATGCCATGCAAGACTCCATCCTACCAAACCAATAGATCACACCTGATCCCATACTCAACTATAACCTTCAGGTACCTCACTGCATGCTTTGCAAACATCAGGTGAACATGTCTTAATGTGTTCACAACAAATCAAATATCTGCTCTCATATTTGTCAGGTAAATCATCTGATGATACATCATGGCATCAACCGAATCTGATGAAGCAACACTCAATAGCTTCAGGTTTGATGCCATAGATGTGGTCATGGCCTTACAGTCCATCATCATGAACCTCTTCAGGATCTCTACTGCATACTTCCCTTGTCCACACCTCCGTGCCTAGAATGTAGTGCATTATCCCCAAGTCCTTTATCTTGAACTCGGCAACAAGTATTCTTCTTGCAAATTTAATGAGTTCCTCTTTTCTATTAAGAACAAGTCATCAACATATAACAGGAGCATCATTGGTCTTCTACCTTCAACCTTGAAGCAAAGGTTGGAATCCTCTTTACTCTCAGTAAATCCTAGAGTCATCATTAATATGTCCATCCTATCGTACCATGTCAAACCTCAGGATCTTCTGCAGTCACTCCCTCTAAAGCGGAGCATCATTCTCGCTCTATCTTTTGTACTCTATGCACTGAAACATTCTGTACCAGAGTGACAAGTAGCTTCTTTTGCTTACTAATATTCTATGTATCCATCTAGGATCACTGGATACGAATTTCCTCTATCTTGGACTTTTTCAAAAGTTCTTCTCGCACTCATCTATGAGCTTGTCATCCTCTATAAACTTTCATCTTCAACCTTGTAGCAAAGGTTCAGGTCTTCATCAAGCTCCTCATGTATGTTTTATCCCATGTGTTTCTTTTGAGCTCGTACAAGGCCTTCTTTCATTTGCAAAAATGATTCTTCCTGTCATGTGTCTCAACTCCTACTGGCTGCAAATGTCTCTTCATAGTCTATGACTTCTTTTCATGAGAATCCTTGTGCTACGAATATTGCCTTGTATCCCATGATGTTTCCATCTACTGCATGATGTAACTATGAACTTCCCTTCATGTATTGATACTACATCCTAGACATCATTCTTATTGAACTGGTGTTCCCTTTCTTCTTGGTTACTTCTTCATAGCTGGAAGGTTCTGCATCAATGATGTCGCTACATTCATCATATTATTCTTTATCTGTCCTCACTTGTTCTTCAGAACAAGTCTCATCCTTCTTTTATTATAGGTGATTATGTACGCGGTCTTTCCTACAAGTCAAATGCATTAGTTGTATGGTTAGAAACATTTCATAAGGAATATTCATAATGGAAAATTCTTATGCATAAATATATGATCATGCAACTATTTTATTCAATACAAAAATCATCTATATCTCACGAAAACTTTTCTAGATGCTTTCCATCTCTACTAAGACAACATTGAGATTGTGCACTAATCCAATATGTCAGCAAAGAGGTTTCATTCTAGATAAGTAGCAATGGAGAGTTGTATAGCACCATGAGCTACTTACCCATCACATGCATATTAGTAGTATACTGTAATTAATGCAAACATTCTATCATGCATAATACATCAAATAAATATAAACAAATGCATAACAAAACCATATCATGAAATGCCAATTGAATACTTATCTTTATTTGTTTCATGGGTAAAATCCTTCTTGATCCTTCTGCTTCATCATCTTATTCATTCATGACTTCATCATTCCTTATCCAAATTCTTAAGATGGATAAGAGGTTATTCAAGAATTGAGTCCTTCATATTCCTCATCACTTGAAGGATCTTTTTTGGATGGTGAGAGCTTGATCTTCAGTTGCTCCCGTCTTCTCTTCTCTTATTATGATTCGAGCTTCTTCTTCTTCCTAGAGTCTGCTGAAAGTAATCACTTCCTTCTGGCACACATTCCTTGAATGAATGAATCCCATGATCTTGGGAGGCCATTCAAGGTAACTTTTGCATTCTCCACTTCTTCTTCTATTGCTACAAGTTTTTCTTTGATTTGAGAGACCCTCGTAAAGTATGACTGTATTGTCTTTGCATTATGGATATTCACATTCTTCAACTATTTTCTCAAAGTCATATTCTGATTTATGCTCTTCCCTCCAAATATCTTGGTTAAGGAATCAAGCATCTTCGGTGTCTTTAGGGAAGAAACTTGTGGTACAATTTGATCCGTGATTGAATCAGCAATAATCTTCTTGGCCTTGACCAAGTTCTTCTTGTGTAAGGCTTTGAGCCTCATTTCCCTCTGAAACTGGAACCTATCCACTCATATGGGTTTCCAATTCATTTTCTTTAGAGAGATCATATACTTCCATGCTTGGAATTTTTGAACTTCACCAAGCTTATCATCAAGTTGATGTGATAGATCATTTTGAAATGAGAACCTCAAATGAAAATAGCAAAAGATTAAATCTTACTGATTTGAGGTGTTCGTCCTGGTTTTGGAGCTGGCTGATCTAGGGTTTGTCAGAGAAAACCTAATTTTCAAAACTTGGAATATTTCAGATCTTATTGGATACAAATATATATCTCTTCAAGGTGAGTTGTCTGATTTACTCTTTTTCTGAAAACAATGGAGGGAAGCTCTCAGAACAGGAAGCCCTAGTTTACCAATTTCTTCTGCAGAAATGCCTGTTATTGTTTCTACAGTATCTCCAAAATGATTGCTCCTCTATGTCTACAAATTTTCACAAAGGGATCCTCACCTTTCCCTATTCCAACACCATATGTTTCATCATAATTGGTTTCACCAATTGGGACTTATGAGCGTTTTCCCAAGGTGACTTGTTTCAAGACTGTTTAGAATAGAGAAGTTGTACGAACTTCCACGTGTAAC
Source organism: Pseudotsuga menziesii (assembly GCA_001517045.1). Classification (NCBI taxonomy): domain Eukaryota; kingdom Viridiplantae; phylum Streptophyta; class Pinopsida; order Pinales; family Pinaceae; genus Pseudotsuga; species Pseudotsuga menziesii. The sequence continues at coordinate 220,936 of LPNX010571020.1, forward strand.
TATTTCAGCTTCTGTCTAAGACTCATAACACATAAAGTACAGTCTGTTCCCTTTTTGGAACATCATAAATTTCATTTGGACCTTTGTAACCCGAGATATATCAATTCTCCCTAGGTGTCCTGTTTAGGGATGAATCCTGGAAGAGGCTGGAACCCTAACTTGGAGGGATCATATCGCCTAGAATATAGTGAATATGAGTCTGAATTTTGGACACAGTGTAAATCAAGATTGTATCATCATCCTGTGAAAGTTTCAGCTCCTTATCCTTCTCCAATCCCAAGATATAGTGAATGTACCAAAACGTATCAGTTTTAGCATTTTAGCATTTTTCTAGCTTGGGGTCAAACTAGGGTTTGACTTTCCCAGAGTTTCACCCAAGAAAAAATATCGAACCAGGTCTCTAAACTTTGATTTTGATGAGGAGAGAAATCCTATGCCGAGCTCACTCAAAAAATCCTCTTCTGTAAGAAGCCCTAATCTCCCGCACCAGAAACTGAAAATGTCCGAAATCGAATTCCGCTTCGACAGAAAGATGCACCCTTCAATGGAGAGTTAGCCTAGCATACGTTTGCCGATGGATTGTGGAGAGAGACCCAAAAAGTAAGAAGCCCTGGATTCTACAGCTGCACAATGTCTTCTTCTCAGGTTAGCTCTGATTCCGTGTTAGATTTTTATCATTCAAGCTAACTTTATCTTAGGATCTTATTTGAGAAAATAACATGCACAATAATAAACACAAGAGACAAGAGACACAAAGAATTTTCCTCGAGGAAACCATAAAGGAGAAAACTCCGCAACTTCCTCAAAGATAGAATGAGCACCAATAGAAGCAGTAAAACCGAAAACATAAAGATGATCTCCACAGCTTCTCTCTCTCTCTCTCACTTGAGAGAGATACTTCTCTCTCACTCATGCGTCCAAGTGAGTGAGTGAGTGTGTTATAAATAGAGAGGCTCACTCTCTATTTATATTTCTTCGTTCACTTGATGTCCACTTTAACATGTTGGCCCCACTTAACAATTACTTACTAGAGCCGACATCTCTAGGAGAGTATAATAACCCTAGTTCCCCACAACTGTGGGGAATTTTCCCTCTGATAAAAAAGGAGGGTTAGCCTTGACACAATTGTGGGGACTATTTCCCCAACTTACAATGGAGGGTTAACCTCAATGAATTTATATGACTTGTTACATTATTGAATATCCCGATCGGAACGTCAGGGCATGACATGACTTAATTACATTATGGATACTTCCCGAAATAAACATCGAGGTAAAATACATAATATATACAAGTGAATACATTCTGAAGTTACAAATACATCAACAACAACTACACATGCATTACCTAGTTTATGTTTCCTATGGGAGGATGAAATTAGTTGAATTTGAATAATGGCCTCCATGAGATGAAATTTTGTATTAGTAAATTCGTAATCCCCTCCTATAGTTAGAATGATAGATGGGGAAATGATAGACATGCAACCAAATTTAGATAATTTGATTAGCCATCTTATTTCTATAATGGAATCAAGCACACCACTTGGGAAGATTACTCTCTAGTACCTGGGTAGTTGGATAGTATGGATAAGGGCATGAATGAGCCTCCTTAGTTAGTCCCCTCTAATACTAGGCCAAGAACTACTATTGGGCCTTGAAAATATATCAAATAGATATATCAACTACGATTCCCTTGTCCTCAAAACCCTAGAAACCCTTTCCTTTGTGATCAGTTTGTGAATTTCTTACATAAATTGTAAGATTAAGAATTTCAGAATTTTGTCCATGATGTGATATTCGAGTAGGAGTACAACACTTACATGAGTATTATACATATAAATAATAAATATAGGTCCTACATGTACCCTGATTTCAGACCTATCTCAACAAAATACTTACAGTGAGATGATCACATTAGTACCACTCTCTAGTAACCCTTTTTACAAGACTAAATATTGAAACCCTTATTCCAAATCTATATGGGTCACTCTAATGGAACATTAGTTTTCCTTACATGGAATCATAGATGATATGTTGAAAATTTGAGTGAGTGTATTATTTTTGGATCCTAAATGATGGCATTGGAAAAATTAATCCTACAAGGATTATATTGATTGGACACAACTGGTTTCAAATATCTATAAATATTTTGAAATAAATAGTCAATATTTGGAAAAAATGGCAGGGCTCAAACAATATAGCATAGTTGAATATTTAAACTCCACTTTTGAGTAGTCTGAAATCCGCATTGAAGGCATGCCAATATATTTATAAGGAATTTTTCATTAGTTCTTTGAAAGGAGATATACATGCATAGTTATTAATTCCTCATCCTACTACATTTTTGGATGCAACTAAAAGATCTAGGGAAGCGCAAAATGTTATGATTTCTCAAATAGAAAAGGCCCCTTTTATTTTTTGTCCTTGTCCACCTACCTTCCCTTCCACTAATCCCTCACCATCCTCTCCAATACTTTCCCACATAGCTTCCCTTCATCTAATCCCCCACCATACTCTCCACTTATCAAGATTCGATAGTATTAATTGACAACAATAACACAACTTTATTCATCATAGTATTTTCCAAGAAACACACAACTATATCGATGATGTGAACAACTTCCATGTCATGATTGTGAAAGGAGGCACTATGAAATGTGGTGATAATTGTTTAAGTCTGCAGCTTCAAATGGGTGATCATTCCCTAAAAACCAACATGTTTTCTATTGGAGTGGGTGGCATTGAATGGTTACAAAAACTAGGCCCCATCACCAAGGATTTTGGTATAAAACTAGGTATAGATATTAGGCCCTATTACAATATTTGTGGAGATGGAGAATCTCAAAGGAATTACAACCAAATATCTAGATATTATTAGCTTTCACCATATGGAAAAGATTCTTATAAAGGGTCATTCAGGCATCATGGCTCAATTCAATCCCATTTAATATTTTGGTCGATCCCTCTCGACCATTCCTTCTGACATGTATTTACTCTTAGATAACCCCTGTCCCATATTTGACACTCCCAAGAGACTCTCCCCATTTTTAAATTTGTGAACCATTGATTTGCAGACAAATGAGAGAAATTGAGAAGTAAAATTATGCTGTGGAATATCAAATACAATTTACACTGAACAAGACAAATTTGAGACAAATATGATAAGAATTGATCGGTTAATTAAAACATTAATCTTCATTCATCCAACAGTAATACAACGGTGTTACAATAAGGAGAATTCATATGCGAATAAGATTCAAATATACCAACTAAACTTGATTGACTGGATAACTCAGTGTGTCTAAATCACTGCATGGGAGATACTACTCTAACTCATGATGTCTAAATCAGTCTACAATAATTTAAACAAGTTAAACTGATGAGGTAGGTGAAAAAGGAGTCACTAGCCCATGCACCCATGAAAAATTGGCACGAAACTAACTAAGAGTGATCTAACTGATTGTAACTGGAGGTTGACTCAACATAACTACCTACCTACCACAACCAACTAATGGAGGCTGCTGGTGGCACTCAGAGTGGCTCCTAGAATGTAGGGATTGGCACCAGTGGTACCAGTATCATGGTGGCACCAAACTCACCCAAATTACTCCTAAGTTAAGAAATATGATCAAATAGACTATATATGGACAAGGGGGGATTATTTAGTCTTAACACCCCCCCTTAATCCTAACTTGGAAAACTTTGGGCGTGGAAACTAGGCCAAAAGTCACCCATACAATCTAATGAAAATTAAAAATTTCTTAATAAACTACGGAAAATGGGGAATACCTAATGGGAACCCCCCCCCCCCCCCACTAAAATAAGCAGTGGATTAGGAAAACAAGCTATACTTAAGAGAAAATTTTCCTACTTGGGTAATAACTTGTAAAACTTCTGCTGCAATTTGCAGCACTATGCAACAACGATACAATAGCTTGGTTCTTCTGTGCAGCAATATCCCTAGACTATGCATGTGAACCTCTTAATTTTATTTTGATCTGATGAATGTTACTTGTGTTTCTTCTTTCTGGAGGAGGAATGGAATGATCAATTCTGTTCTTTAGTGGTCCAAATTGTTGATCATTCACTATCATCAAGTAGCATTTCCCTGGAAGTTTGTTGCACCACTCTATAGATAGTGAAGCTGTGTGTGAGAGTGAAACATGTTCATTTTGATACTGGGACCTTTTTATCCTTTTGTCCTCTGGATTTTTAGCACCTTCCCCAGCTGCTTCAATGATATTTTGGGCATGTTGGGCCGAATTAATGTTGTTTTAATTCCGTTGTAGTAATTGCCCAGCTATTTAATTTGTCAATCCCAGGTTCGTAGGCTTACGAAGGACATGCAAAGTATATGCAGGACTGAAGTGAAATTAAGCTAATCTAACTCCTCGTGAAACTAAGACTAATCTAATCTAACCCCCCTTAAGCTGAAACACACAATTGCTAATCTAATGCAAGAAGATGAAACACACGGCTGAAAGTAAATTGCATAAAACAAAGACAACATATGAAGAGAAACAAGACAACACATGTGAACTCACATTAATAATAAAGAAATCTTAATTTACATCACAAGAATCAATGCCAAATCATGAAAGCATCAAAGCTAATATTATGAACGAAAGCTAAGAATTCCTTTCTCCATATTATAAAGTCAAGACTAACTTCCACAATCTACTATCTATCTCTGATCTATATCCTCTATGCCAAATGAAGAGAGAGCACTCTCTTTTATACATGAAATCCTTTGAGAAGAAGATAACCATCTCATAATGAGAGATCCACTATTCACTCAACCACTCAACTACTTTCCTATTATTACAAGATATGAACCCTTCAAATCCTCCACATGTCTCTCATAAATCCTAATTAGGATATTCCAACCAAATATTCATGATCTTCTCATTAGAATTAGCTTGAATAATTATCTCCTTGAAATGGTGGAGGAGATATTCGAGAAGTATTTTCTTGAATTAATCCTTCACATATTCCTACACATTACAAAGCTCATCCATATTTGAGATATTAGTGAAAAACATGTTTAATTTCTAATATTTTAAGCATAAATTCACTTATAATACTAAAATGAATAAAGTGGAAAAAATAAGGTGAAACCCACATACTTGTATGGAAATTGTATGATAAAAGGTTAATGGGATGATGAAATGTGAGAAATAGCGGAAGATAAAGTGGATGAAAATGTGACATTTCCGAGTCTCAATATACTCCCCACCTGAACTTGTTGCATGTCCTCATGAAACCTTCTATGGATCTTCTCAAGAACTTTTGGCATCTGAACTTGGCTTTGATTGATGATGTCTTTTTAACAATGAATGTTTCCAGGGTGTGAAATACATGAGTAACGACTAACATTTCCTTATGGTTGGTTCTTGTGTGACAACCATGAATATAAATAATGATGGTTCTTGTGTTAACAACATTCATTTCATGACGTAAAATGCATGAGTAACAACTGACATTTTCCTTATGGTTGGTTCTCGTGTGACAACCATGAATACAAAGAATGTCAGTTCTTGTGTTAACAACATCCATTTCATAATTTATTTTCTAGCTGCCATAGTCTCATTGGAAATGATAAGCTGTTAATGTGCATAGAAAGCATCATTGTGCATAAGATAGCCTTTTATTTGTCTTTATGAATCATGCCAATGTGTATATCAATGGGTATGAATAAAAGTGCAATAGAGGATTTGTCAGAAAATAAATGCTCGTGAATGGTAAATGAGATGAAAAATGGGTGATGGTGGTGAAAAGAATGGAATGATAGTAGTGAGTATGTATTGAATATAGTTCCCCCTCCCAGAGTAATGTGGTTGCATGTACTCACACAACCTAGCATGGGTTGTGAAAAACAAATGGAGCATGGTGAGGGAATTTTCCAAATTATTCATTGCTAGCATGTAAGGAATTGCATGATTAAAGTTTTGAAAACAACATACCCCCACTTATCCAAAAAGTAGATGAACAATGCAATAGGAATGTAGTTGATGCCACTGGATCGTGGAATGTGTCACTGCTGCTAGATCCTGGGAAATGAAGGAATCAAAACTACTGCTGTTTTATCATGGAGAATATGTCATAGCTGAAAGATAAAAAATGTAACTGTAAATGCTGCTGCGGCTGTAACTACTGGAACTGCTGTGATGTGAAGTGGAGGAATCTGAACTGCTGCTGATAAATAATGGAAAATGTGGAAGGAAAAAATTGGAACTATGGTACACTCATAGCTCTAAAGTCATGTTTATGCAACTGTTTATGGAGTCATGAGAAAGAATGTATAGTCTTCACCCACTACAAAACCTGATGGTACAATTCTAGTCATGCGAATAAATGTGTCGATCTCAAACATGAAAAGAAATCATTAGATTACCGTCTATTGATGAATTCCATTAACCAATGCAAGGAAACTCACCAGTGATGTCAATGAGTGCCAAGGTACCCAAGTACATCTTGCAAAGTGAGAATAGATGTGCTGATGTCGAGCCACTTGCAAGATTTGATGATCAAGGGATATTGATGAATTCCCATGATTGTCAATGAGAGAACTTGCCATTAAGGCATGCAAGCCTCTAGGTACTCAAAATTAACTCTAGTTTATATCCCAGATAAGGTGCTGAGGTCGATGGGGCAAGACTTGTTGAAAGGTGGGCCTTAAGGAATCCCACATTAGTCAACACGAGTTGGCATAAAAATATTGGTAGGACTATAAGTGAAAATATCTCATAGTCAAGCAGTGGATATGGCAAGGCTATGTAGTCATGGAAAGGGAGCTGGTTTTATTCAGAAGGCAAACTGGAATGGAAAATTGAATTGAAAAAGATAAAGGCATGTATGCAACTCAGAAAGAGAGGTATGTGGAGTCATGATAGTTAAGGCAATGAAATAGTGGACTTCGGTATGGATGACTAATGTGCCTTGAAGGAGAAATGTGGGTAAACATTCATGACTCAAATGTGTTTAGGAATGGTTTCTGTGTAACAATAAATGTAATAATGTTTATTTCTGAGTAACGGATCCTTCAAGCTGTCTATCAAAGCATGTTTTTCAAAGGTTTTGTCATTCTTGAAAAATCAATTCAGCAGCAAAATGTGATTGTCTCTGAAACCCGAAAAAAACTTAGTACAAATTCCTGCATGAAACTTAGTAGTGAATATGTATTGAATATAATTCCTCCTCCCCAACTGATATGGTTGCATGTCCTCATGCAACCTAGCATGAAACTTATGAGAAGTTCGTAAAAGAAAACATATCATGCGAAAATAAGTACATAAGCTGTAAAGGAAATGCCAGGAAGAAATAAAATGTGTTATACATGTTTTCGTTGCACTTGTGGTTCGTCATTGATCGCTGCTTGAAGTGACTCAAAGAAAAACAATTCAGCGTTTAATCATAAAAGAAATTTCACGAAAAATGAAAACATCCATTTGCAACTTTATTTTTGTTTTTTGTTGTTTTTACTTTTTAAATTTCTATTTTTGTGATTTTTGTATTTTTGTGTTTTTATTTTTATTTTCTTTTGCAAAATTTATTTTTTATTGATTTCAAAAGAAATAATTTTTATGATTTTATATATTTTTCTTGTTTTTGTTTTATTTTTACAAGACACAAAAAATGGCAAAAACACTCAAGATTAAATTTATTTGATTCAACATTAATGTCTCATCTCTTTAACAAAACATTTTAAAAATTTTAATAGTTGTGACAGCCCTGCTGCGACACCACTATAGTTGTGACGGCCAACTGCGTGACAAGTAGCTGCAATAAGCCAACTGCAACACCACATAGCTGTGATAGCCAGCTATGCGACAACTAGCTACAACAAGCCAGCTACAACACCACATAGCTGTGACATCCAACTGCATGACAACTAGCTGCAACAAGCCAGCTACAACACCTGGCTGCGACACTCAGCTGCAACAAGCCTAGCTGCGACAGCCGGCTGCAACACACAAGAATATTTCCACGTTGTGAGAAAATTGGTTTATTGCACTTTTATGTATTTTAAAATCAATTATCGAGATGCAACAACAAACTGTATCAACCAGCTACAACACTCGGCTGTAACAACCAGCTGCGATAGGTAGAAGGATAGGAAAAATTAGCGGAGTCACAGTCTTTTGAGCAAACAAATTTCGAAGTCATTTTCTCCCAAATGACGAACTGGGTTCCATTGAAATTTGGCAGGAAATTTTTTACTAGTCCAATGCACCTACACACCAAAACTCAGATATACCCCAATCACGGATTTTGCGAAAAATGCAAATTGGCTGTAGGTGATGATGGCCACTTTATTAAAACCGTGCATTGGATTAGGCTGAAAATTACCAAGTTTTTTCATCTTGATATTATGCACTTCCTGTCCAAAAATCATGATAATCCAATTTACCAATTGCAATATATGCTCATTTCATTTTCTGCACTTTCGTAGACAAGCATGAATAAAGATGTGTTGCAGCTGTGTTGTAGCTAAACTTCCTAAACCAATATTTCACAAAATACAAACTAGGTTTGGCTGAAAATTTTCAAGTGAGTTTTTATTAGTCCCATGCATCTTCACACCAAAATTTAGAAAAAATCACATCATGGTTTGCAAGATATCCTTAAATCAATTTCTTCACTTTTTCAATTTAAAATTATCATAAAAATGCTTCACACTTGCCTTAAAATCACATACCTTTTCCAAATGGATGGTTATAATGCTTCCATATATGTGCCAGATAGCCACTGCTATTTCCTCGAAGATATTTTTTTCACCCACGAGTTTAGAGATCAATAAAATAAGGTGAAATGAAATATATCCAAGGCTGCATAGGAAGACAACTACAAGTAGCACACATAAGAATTCCGTAATGAACACAAATTCATCCTCAACAAATTACTAGTCAATGATTGAATGAAAAATCCATAAAGAATGGCGGCTGTCACTTCCCCAAACTAATGAAAGAGCATGTTCTCATGCAACACTATATGGGTGGCCTTATGCTGGTGGAAGATCTCCATCTTCTTAAAATAGTGGTATGACATCATCATTGTGTAGCAGATTTGCAATTTTAGCATTGTACAAAGATTAGACCCCGCTGGCACAATGAAACTAGTGCATTACATGCTGCAACAAGCCTATAAATTTCTTCCATAAATCAACTTAACTTAGTATAAGCGTTTCCCATAAAATTATTTCTATCATGCCACAATTACAGATTTGCATTTTAATGAATAAAAGACCCACCTGTGAAAAAATATGGAATTCAAGGTAGCAATCATGACAAGAAGTAAGAGTATTCCTTGAAAAATTTCTTCTACTACCTTACTTATGCATATTTTGAAAATTATTTTGTGTACTACTCAAATTGCTACATTGGGCACAAAAGTCATGTCTTGGATTTACTTGATTCGACTTTATCTTTGACTTCCCACCTTCTTGTATGACAACATGTGCTTATGAAGAAATGACGTCCGCAAAAGTTTATTCTATTGTAGGTTATTGTGGAGCCTATTTATTTCTTTCAATAGTGGATTCTATTTGCATTTATTTAGTATTTCATGTGAATTATGATTAAATAAAGGAAAAACAAGCATACCTGCACCTACCTATGAAGTCCTTGATATATGTAGTAGCATTTGAAAGGCAAGAGATCTGATATGTCCACAATGATGTAAAGCTTTGCAAGATGGATCAGTGTGGATTATGGACATGTAGCATGATGTAGATCATAGTGTTGGTGAATGGGCATAATAACCGTGAGGTCTTCTTGAAGGATTTGGTACCAATGGGATGGTGATGTAACAATGGGACTTGGCTTTTTGAAACATTAGTCTTCATATGGTCTGCACATCAATTCTTCTTTTGTTATGTACTCGATCCATAAAAGTATTCTTATGGGTAAGAAAAAACTGGAACATATTGAATCTTGAATATCTGGAGGGTATTCCCATATGGCATAAAATTTTGTCTTCAAGAATCACTTGTGCATGTATTGACCTTCTTCAATCTTTCGAGGACAAGCAAAAAACTAGCACTTTCCTACAATAAAATATGAGATCATGGAAGAAGAGAGGTATGCAATCTATTTTCATCCAATACTTATGCAAAACAACAAGTAGTGCTTATAAAACAAATCCAAAAAATAAAAATAAACAAATCCAAATTCACTTTATACTTGTTGACAAGTAGTGGTTGGCATATACTACCTGACAGTGTTTTGGTAATAACTTCTTCGTTTCACGCTCGATTTGAATGATTCCAAAGCCAAACGAAACTGGATTAATAGGGATACGTTCAGTAGAAATTTGTTTTTAAAATTCTATGATATGGTATGTCATATAATTTGAGTAATATCCTGCATCCTAATGTTGTTTGTGAGTTCCATCCTGGACCAACAATCACTATTTTGAGTACAAATTTTTCGTTTAAAGACGGATTGATGTGATTCAAATTGGAGATGAAAATATATTCATATAGGTATGTATAATAGAAATAATTTTTGAATACAAGAATAATTTATGGGTCAAATATTCCAATGAACAACCGAGAAAGCAGAGTTTTCAGAGTGCAGATTTAGGATAGGTAGTTTGTATTTTGGGCATATCTCCTTCGTACGATATTAAAATTGAATGATTAAAATTGTGTTGTAAACTATATTTATAGGATATTATGCATTGGAAACAGGTTTTGAGAATTCATCGATTAGGTCTCCCAAAACGTGACTATCCCAACTATGTTCTTGAGCTGCCTACTCCACCCCCAGTCAGTATTTTGACCATATCTTTTTCATTTTAGAACCAAATTGAAGAATTAAAATTGGATTGGAAACTATAATTAAAAGGATACTTTGTATAGAAACAGGTTTTAAAACTAAACCCATATGTTCCCTCAAAATAGGACTTTCCCGACTATGTTTTAGCGAATTTTAACAAGCCAAAATGCCAAAAAATGCAATAAATGAAACATAGCTTCCACACAATGTTACAAATNGATTTTTAAAATAAAACCTATCTAATTTTGTGGTTGTATTATTTTCAATTAAAAATAATATAAAACATCTTATGAAGATGAAATGCAACCACAATGACTTAGGAATACATCCTATAATGACTTACACAATGTGTTCAACCACAACTGCAAATACTAAAAATGATATGATTTTCAAAATAAAACCTGTCTAATTTTGTGGTTGTATTATTTTCAATTCAAAATAATATAAAATATCTTATGAATATGAAATGCAACCACTTACCATGATGTTCATGTGTCTCAAGCTAAAGAAATTTGGATGTATCTCAAAATATTGCTCGGAATAGATCTCTACTGCAATTGAAATATTGATCTCGATAGTTTTATTGGGAAATTTCCTTGTCAATTTAATCATACTTCATATTGTTCACAACAATATAGAAATTAAGACGATTAAGAATCATGGTGTAATTAGGAATTGGCCCGCATGATATTGCAAATTGCTTTTGTTTATTTGTTCAATCAAAGCTTATGTGGTGCTTTAAAATTGCTTTTGTTTGATTGTGGTTGCAGGGTTAATTTCCAGGTAATTACAAGATAAAGGATGAAGGAAAAGATATGGCATGGATGTGACTCAAACCGACTAGAAGTTTAAGGTGCGACACTGTTTCATCCACAACTATTACAACTTATGTGTTGTACCTGGAAAAGCGTGTTTCATCTTATGTGTTTCAGCTACAACTGTTGCAGTTGTTATTTCAACTTTACAACATGTAGTTTTTGTAGGCCATTTATCCAATTTTTTATTTTTATTTTTAATGAAATAATCCTAATGCACCTACTATTTTAATTGTTGATCAAAGGATGGAGTGCGCAAATATAGAAAATTTTAGAAATGGTTGGGCCGAGGCATTATTGCAGAGTTAATTTTTAGACAGCTACAGTATGAAGGATGATGACAAAAAGATGGCTGCAACTCCAACTGATGAGAAGCTTACAGGCATGACACTGCTTCAGTTGTTGTTTTAGCATGGAGTTGTAGCTGCTTTTCAGCATTATAATTGCAGCGATTGTTCAACTTAAAAATGAATTTGCCACATGAAATTTTAGGCTAGTTTTATTTTACAAATTGAAATTTTTTTTAGCAAATGGAGATAAATTATTTACAAAATAAAGATGAAATCGATTAGGTATGTTGCAAACATAAATTATTCATTCCCGAAAAATTTAGAAAACATCCTACTTTCTGATCCTCGCGATCGCACAAAGCATGGAGGAGAGGATACTTATTCTAAGCGAAAGAAAAAACTAAAAATAAAATCCTACCTACTCTATGCTAATTGGAATTTAGAAAACAGTTACGTGTAGTTAAATATCCAATGTGCCATTCACGTAACAACAATAAAAATATGTTCAATGTTATTTTTTGCAAATAGAAGATGAGGATAAACAGGAATGTGTGAAATTAGTTGTTGTGATTGTGAATTCACTAGAAAAAAAGAAAAACTAAATTGTTCTAACCTTGTACTCGCTTGAAACCATCATTCGATAGGGATTTCGTAGGCATAGTTTTCACTCCTCAGATCATGCTGCAACTCATTGTTGTCCTCCTCAACCTCTTGCTCACATGATTTTTCGTCATCAGATGTGCAGGATTATTTGTATGTTGATTTCTTGTTCATTGTTGGAGTAGTAATTAAGCTTTCGGATGCTTTTAGGATCTCCTCTTTGTGAGAAGAAGAGATCCCTACTTTTGCAAGGATCTAAGTGAGTTGTTCCAAGCTTAAACTCATTATTAAACCATTTTGAAAAAGGGATTCTTACAACACCCAAATCTAAATGAAAAATTTAAATAAACACTCTTGCTGAAACAAATTAAAAAAACACTCTGTACAAAAAAAAAGTCACTCTTCACAGTTGCGAAAAAAAACACACTTGCTGAAATTAAAATTCACACTTGCAGAATTGAAACACTCTTAGCAGAAATTGAAATTCACTCATTGCAGAAATTGAAATTCACACTCTAGTGTACGCTTACAAGAAATCAAACTAAACTTCAATCCATCGTGCCTCCCTTGAATAGATTGAATAGATTGCATGTGTGTTAAATGATGTGTATAAGTTGATCCCAAAATGCTCGATGACAGATCATACAAAAGACTATTGTCGACATGACGACCATTGACAAGATATCTGGTTCATATAATCGAAGTACTTTTGTGATATATTCTAGGAGCATGACTTACATGTAACGAAGGATTGCCCATACAACATGAAAAATGAAAAATCTTGATGGTGTGCAATCTGTGAAGTTAAAAGTCACTATCAAGCAACAGAATGTCAGTTAAACTTGAAAAATCGACAGAACTATCAAGCAATTTGTTAGACGAATGTTGTCACACAAAAGACCAATAATGACAATAATACAAGGAATAACAATAATGAACAGAACGATAAAAAAAGAAGATATTACGACCGCATATATGAGCGTCAGTGTGACAATAACGGACATGGAGGATTTCAAGTTCGAGATCGATATTTCAGAAATAGTGAAAATAGACCACGTCAACCCATCTAGTGCTACACACGCTTAAATCAAGGACATTAACATGCATATTGTCTATATAAGGACCAAACCAAAATCAATTTTTCTACAAGTTGTGGTGTAGGTGATCAATCTTTGGAGGATTTCTTTACCATGCTTGAAAAAATTAACAATAAAAAGAACATTAATGTCTTGTCTAGTGTTAAAAAATGTGATGTTATTCGAATTAAGAACTTACAAATTGTTACTCGACAAGGCACAAAAATTGGAATGAACAATCAACAAATAAGAAAAATAAGAAGTAAATAAGATTATCCTAACCCTTCTAAACAAAAACAATTGTATGAAGATGCATCCAATATAATCCAAGAGCTAGTTGCACAGGAAAAAATGACGACTCCCGACAGAAGATTACTAAACAACTAATTAAGCTAATAAATACTGATGGTTTTGTTGCAAAGTTAATTGATCTAATGTACAATATTAAAAATATTTTCGGTGAAGATAAGCAAGCAAAAAGTATATTTAGCCTTAATAAAAAAGATAAAAATGACGCCGACCCTTTAGTCGATCTCTAAATTGAAGGCTACCACGTCCTACAAGTCGTTCTCGACTTTGGATTGCAGGTACACATAATGACCAGAGACACATGGGAACAACTTGATAAACCCCAACTTAATGAATCTAACATATATTTAAAATTGGCAGATCAAGGATTAATCGAACAACTTGATAAACCCCAACTAAATTCGACTTCCAAATAATCAATCCCAAGGAAGGATCCAGTTCCTTCCCATCTTTGGTAGGTCGACCACGGGGATGAAAATAAAATAATCTATTTCACTAGATAAAGAAATAATCAAACTTAAAGGTAATGGGAAAATATTCATTGTTCTAACTCATCCATCACCAGGAGAACCATGGATAGAACCCATAGATGAAGATTTCAATATTCAACAGTTATACCATATCCAGAACAATCGAGACTATACCGAACCTAAGATATATCGAGAAATTCACTTAGAGAATCCTTATTCAGTTGGCTATAAATCATATACATAATTTATATTATTGGGAAATATAAAATTATGAATTACAAGCAAGGGGGTGTTGGACTATCCAGTCCATTCCTAAAAAGAAAACACAACAATATTATTTTGTCACTGTAATTCCTAAAATATTTGAAAAAAAAATTAGGGAGTAGCTGTATTTGACACCAGTAAATATTGAAGCATAAAGAAAACCTCCACTAAGATAAAAATAACGTGAATCATCAGCACTTCATGTAGAACAAGTTTCTAAAAATATAGGTGAACAAGGGCGACTACAAAGTTTGGTCAAGACATTTACAAGGAAAGATACTTGATGGTAGGATACTCACAAGTCGAGACTAAAAACATGGACAACAACTTCAACCTAATTTATCGAAAGATTCGGAGGGAATAAGATAATAAAAAAATCAAATATACCAATCTTCACACAAGGGAAGGACCCTGAAAAACATATCGCTACATATGAAAAACAATGGAGAAGACTAGGTTATGAAGATGAGAAAGTTTTCTTGCACTTCTTTCAAAACACATTAGATGATTTACCAAATAAATGGTATAAGATGGAAGAAGAAATGGGGAGAAACGTTCACATGGAATGAAATAAAATAAATTTTTCTCTAAGACGTCACATTCTCACCACAAGATGAATTACTGGACGAAGCATAAAAAGAATAAAAACCTTCTTACAACCGACCATAAACACTTCGACAGAAACTTGACATAACCAACATAACGCTACATGTCATAATATTCGATCGAATGCAATACAACATTCGACAAGACTTCCACTAGAAACAAAAATTGCAAGTCAGAAAAGTTTCCAATGGAAAATCGATCACCTCGAAACTTCAAAACCGGTTAAAACAATATAAAAAATCGAAACAAAATAAATTTAGATGATTCTGAATGAATGAAAACAGAAGGTTTCCCACCATCATTTTCACAGTTTAAAGAAGGAAGTTGACAAATTAATGAAATTAAATCACCTGAGTGGATGGATGAAGAAGTTAAACTAAAATTAGTTGACATATCTAATGATGATAGGCCTAAAATTGCAAAGATTGGAGATTACTAGAACGAAGAGAAAACAAAAAAAATCATCAATTTATTAAAATAATTTCAAGATTTTTTTGCCTAGGACTATAAGGATCTCAAAGGGTTAGTTCAAGAAATGGGTGAAATGAAGATCGACATAAAAATTGAGGCAAAATCGATGAACAAAAGAATGTATAAACTTGCACATAATTATAAAGAAATCGACAGTATGTTAGCAGCTAGAATCATCTATCTTATTGATCAGTCGAAATGGGTAATTCCAATGGTCGTTCAACTAAAGAAACATGACCCAACACAACTAAGAATTTGTGTCGACTTCTGCGAACTTAACAAAGTAACTCTCACGGACCCATTTCTGACTCCTTTCGTAGATGAAATTGTTAATGAATTTGTATGCAGGTTCACAGATATGCACATCATGGATCAGCTTATACATATCATTTAACACACATGCAATCTATTCAATGAAACAATTCAATAAACTACGGAAAATGGGGAATACCTAATGGGAAACCACCCCTCCCGCTAAAATAAGCAGTGGATCAGGAAAACAAGCTATACTTAAGAGAAAATTTTCCTGCTTGGGTAATAACTTGTAAAACTTCTGCTGCAATTTGCAGCACTATGCAGCAGCAATACAATAGCTTGGTTCTTCTGTGCAGCAGCATCCCGAGACTATGCATGTGAACCTCTCAATTTTATTCCGATCTGATGAATGTTATTTGTGTTTCTTCTTTCTGGAGGAGGAATGGAATGACCAATTCTGTTCTTTAGTGGTCCAAATTGTTGATCATTCACTATCATCAAGTAGCATTTCCCTGGAAGTTTGCTGCACCACTCTATGGATAGTGAAGCTATGTGTGAGAGTGCAACATGTTCATTCTGATACTGGGACCTTTTTCTCCTTCTGTCCTCTAGATTCCTAGCACCTTCCCCAACTGCTTCAATGATATTTTGGGCTTGTTGGGCCGAATTAATGTTGTTTTAATTTCGTCGTAGTAATTTCCCAGCCATTTAATTTGTCAATCAGAGGTTTGTAGTCTTACGAAGCACATGCAAAGTATATGCAAGAATGAAACAAAATTAAGCTAATCTAATCCCTCATGAAACTAAGACTAATCTAATCTAACCCCCCTTAATCTGAAACACACAATTGCTAATCTAATGCAGGAAGATGAAACACACGGATGAAAGTAAATTGCATAAAAGAAAGACAACATATGAAGAGCAACACGACAACACGAGTGATCTCACATTAACAATAAAGAAATCTTAATTTACATCACAAGAATCAATGACAAATCATGAAAGCATCAAAGCTAATATTATGAACAAAAGATAAGAATTCCCTTCTCCATATTATAAAGTCAAGACTAACTTCCACAATCTACTATCTATCTCTGATCTATATCCTCTACGCCAAATGAAGAGAGAGCACTCTCTTTTATACATGAACTCTTTTGAGAAGAAGATAACTATCTTATAATGAGATATCCACTATTCACTCAACCACTCAACTACTTTCCTATTATTACAAGATATGATCTCTTCAAATCCTTCACATGTCTCTCAAAAATTCTCCACATGTCTCTCATAAATCCTAAATAGGATATGCCAACCAAATCTTCATGATCTTCTCATTAGAATTAGCTTGAATATTTATCTCCTTGAAATGGTGGAGTACATATTCGATAAGTCTTTTCTTGAATTAATCCTTCACATATTCCTACACATTACAAAGCTCATCCACATTTGAGATATTAGTGAAAAACATGTTTAATTTCTAATATTTTAATCATAAATTCACTTATAATACTAAAATGACTAAAGTGGAAATAATAAGGTGAAACCCGCATATATGTATGGAAATGGTATGATAAAAGGTTAATGGGATGATGAAATGTGAGGAATAGCGGAAGATAAAGTGGATGAAAATTTGACAGTTCTGAGTCTCAATAGGGCCCATTTAGGATTAGGCCATTGATTTGGAATGGGAGATGGATATGGATCTAGATTCTCATGAGGTACAACCTAAATATCAATATCATGCTGATCTTGTTCCTCTTAATATGAATCTGAAACATAATAAAAAATATCATCATCAAATGGAAATGGAAGAGTGTTTATACCTACTTTTGCTTCGGATTATGGTGGATCAAGCAACTAGTATTCTTCAATCTGAACATTTCTCTCTATGAAGCACTTCCTAGTTGCAAGCTCCATCAATTTATTTTATTTTACATCCTTAGCATATCCCAACAGTATGCATTTTCTACTATGATATTCGAAGGACTTTCTCTTGTACATAGGTATTTTGGCCCAAGCTTTGGAACCAAATAATCTCAAGTGAGAGACATCAGGATTATTCCCATGTAATGCTTCGAAATGAGTGGCCCCAATCACTGATTTCTGAGGCTCTCTATTTGATATGTATGAAGCATATTTTACAACTTCATCCCAAAGAGAAGGAGGAATATTCTTGGCTTGGAAAAGACATGTTTCCATCTCCTTCAATGATCTATTTTTCCTCTAAGCCACATCATTCTACTGTGGTGTGTGTTAGTGCCAGAAATTGTTTTGAGACTACTAAAGAACAAGCCAAAACAATCTCATAAAATAAAACTAAGTAAAACAGGTTTTAGGGTTTTTTGGTTGTGCAGTTTGTAAACAAGAGGGTAAGAACTCATAAGGCTAAGACAAATACTAAATCAAGCAAAAATATAAGACTGAGATGTATAATACATGAAACATAAACCAGAACAACATAAGAAAATTATTGAGTTTCATCCACAATTCATAAGCATTCCATGAGAAACAACCTTTAAAAAGAAATGAAATTATAAATTGAGTGATCACACCAATCATAAAAGAAACTAGCAAATAGGATAAAATAGGCTTATAGATTGCATATATAACATAATCAGTAATCCAAAGTACATAATATTTTTTGAACTTAGCTCTGTATACAAAAACTTGATAGCCTCCCCTTGTACAAAATTCAAACTCTCCTTCATTCTATAGTCCAGATTTTATCTTGGTTACATCAAAAGCAGTTACCTAACCAAATAACTACCTTTTAGGTCATACCATCAAATCACTTAACAAAGTAAAGTTGTTCAAACTAAAATAATTTTTTACAAAAATTAACTAACAATAACGATCACTTAAAGTATTTTACAAATATTTAGCAGCCCCTGCCTAAAGGGTTATCCCTTCCAAAGCTTGAGTCTTCCTCTTGGTTCTCTGTTGTTTAGATTCTAGGTCTTCGAATCTTTTAAGTAATTCCTAATTTTGTTGAGTTATTTCTTGAACATTCTGCTTCAGCTCTGCACACAAACTTTGTGTCTGTCTTTTCCTCTTCAACGCTTCCTTGGAGACTACAATTAACTCTTGGTAATGGATTAATATTTTGTTAGCAACTACTAGCCCTTCATTTGTTTCATGCAGGAATTGTATCTGATACTTATATTATTTGATGCTTCTTTGTAGGTTCTCATTTTCAGAATCAATACATTTTCCTTCTATATCTAAAGAAATTCCTTCTGGCATCTAGGGAATCTTCTATCTCTTGAATATCTCCTCATCCTCATCTTGTTGTTGTTCTGTCATAGTTACAGGAACCCCTGGAGATTCATTTCCTTCAAAACTGCATTGAGTTGATGGTTCTGCAATTCTTTCTTCATCTACACAAAAACTTGTCATGACTTATTGTTGCTTCATTAAATCATCTTGATGGTGGCTTAAATTTACTTTCCTTCGAACCTCTTTTAATAGCTCTAAAATTTTAGTCTTAGTTGAGGCTGAATTATCCTGCAAAGGAACCTGTTCTTACCTTTAATATCTCTTACATTCAAGCTTTCATCCTCTTCTAACTCTTCTTGGGAAGAAGATTCTTCTATTACTGTGATTTTATCTTGAGCTAACTTAGGGTTTAACATCTTTTTCATGTTTAATCTCAATTTATTCTTAGGTCTGGTCTTAGGTCTCCAGCGTACCCCTATCTCTCCCAGCATGCTCAAAGATTTTCCTTGGTGCTTAATGGCTGCAAGCTAAACCACGTTTCTTTTGACTCCTTGTGACACCAACTTTTCTTCAGAATCCTGTTGTGAACCCTATGCACTATCAACCCTAGCTTTATCAATCAGTGGGATTTCCTTACTTTCTAAATGTACTCATGTATGGACTTGTTCTTATTCTAAAATTTTTTCCTTTACTTCTTCATTGAGAGTGCTTTATACATGATTTAAATATTGCACTTGAACCTTTGATGGTTCATCTTCATCAGCTTCATTCTGTTGTTTACTTTCAGGCTTTTCAACCCTTTATGTCATAGACCTTTCTTGTACACTATCTTCTTCTGCTTCGACTATGACCTCTTTCTTCAATTTTTTGACTAAATTATGTGCTTTGTTCAGTTGTCTTTTCTTGGATTGGTCCTCTTTCTCACTTTGAAACCCATACCAGAATAAAAAATAGTCCGAGGTCTTTTCCTTCTTTTGGAGCACTGTACTTATGATTAACTTTATCAGACCATGATGAAATATGGACTGCTGAGTATGATCTTGATGCTCCTTTACTCTACTGGAAATATTTTGCAGAATTTTAAGGAAAAATAAAGGAAGATTCATGATTTAAATGCTGCAGAAACCTAAAATGATATTTAAATACAAAGGCATATATTCCTTCACAAGTTACATAGCTTTGCAGGATTTTGATTGGTTCTCTCCACTCTGGTTTGAACTTCTGTATATGTACTCCTTTACCCCAGTCTGCAACAACATTTGGAAGAAAGTAATTCTTTGAATTAAAGGTAAAAGGTACCTTCTTGAACCAATACTCATCTTCATCAGGAATGCATGTAGCCTCTGCTATTAGCTCTCTAGTCAGCTTAATTTTTAGGGTATCAAATGTGACTGTGTCTTTGTCTAATCCCTACACAAATTTGTATGAAACCTCTGTATGATGGTCATCAATTTTCTCAAAATAATTCAACCAACCTGCTTCTGAAAATAACCTTGCACAATCAGGGAAATTTTGAACCCAAGACATATCTGAAGGCTCGGCTCTATTTGTTTTCCCACTTTTTTTCATTTTGGGTGATTGACCTTAATTGTGCTTTCCTCAGCAAAAAGTTTAAGACTATTTGAATTTTTTTTATTTTATAAGTTAATCATAAGCTAAGAAAATTAAACCCTTGATATGAATTTTCCTCCACAAACTGATAAGTATTTCAACCCTACTGACAGAAAATATTTGGCATTGAGCAAAAATTGAGTTTATAAACTTGCATTATTAGTTAAGATCAATGACTAATCCTCTGTCAAAACGAACCCGAACACATGGAGCATGTCAGTAATTCGTTTCATACTTGTCTTAATAATAAATTTGATTGCCAAAAATCAGCTTTCCTGTCTTCCCAGGTGTCCAATACCCTTCTTAAGTTTGTCTCTGAGTGCCACGACCATGCCAAACACTTACCCTGCAAACCCTAAATGGTTAATTGTCTTCATTCTTCAACCACAAACTGCCAGGTCTCAAATAAGGTTTCTGTGATTTTTCATGCATTCAGTAAATGCATAATTGATAATGAATTAACCTCATCGTGCATGATCATGGTTGTTTAAGTGATCTGTATCCTCTAACCTCCTGACAGTTGCAATTCAAACAAATGATTTTTACCTCATCTCAAAACATTTGTCACAATGATTATTTTAGCCCAAACACGTATCAAACTCCTTGATAGGTGTGAAGAACTCTTCTCATGCACAAATTTTGGAAATCATGAGCAAACTCATGACTTTTTTCAAAAGCACGATTTTCTTGTAGTTCCCTTGTTCACGTTTTCTGTGCTTGCGCTATAGAAATATTTGTTTAATGATTTTTTAACCAAAACTCAAAAAATGTGTTAAATTTTGGTAAATAGATTTTAATAAAACCTTATGATATTTCTTTAGACCTTTTCAGAAATACATACATCCTATAAGCCCATAAAAAAAATATGAAATCTACAAAATTAAAAATAAAACTTATAAAATCAATCATAAACAAAAATCTACTAGAAAAAAAACTAAGTTCAACAAAATGTTAAAGCAATAAGAAAAATCATGTTTTATGATAAGAATATAATTCAAACTAGAAAACAAAAACCAGCTATAACATCTGGCTCTTGCTACGGGATGAATTCCTCCCTGTGAGGCTTCAAGAACCTATAGATCAGTGCCTTCTGTACTGTAACTAAAATTGTATACTTTTCTGTAAAATATACATTGGGATATGGAGTCTTTATTCAAACCATCACACATCTATATATACAATTAAAATCAAATATTTTTCCTTCAAAAACTATAAAAATGTTTGAGGAATCGTCCATTGACTGGATTAGACAACTCCTCACCCTCCAAGGTCTGTAATACAAATGTATTATTATTCAGAATCGTTGACACTATGAAAGGAACAAACTATAAATTATCAAACTTACCATGTTTTCCTTTCTGTTTGTTTCTAGCATCCCGTCTCAAAACCATATTTCCATTAAAAAAGTTGTTCTCTTTGATCTTCCTATCAAACCTTTCTTTGATATTCCTTCTGTACAGCTGAGCTTTTTCTTCTACTGATTCACGCTCTTGCTGTAATTCGATGAGTGCATAAATTCGCCTTTGAATGTCACTGGGTTCCTCTTGACTTTCTTGAGGAAATTTCATCACTCGAATACCAAGTTGAATAGGAAACACTACATTAGTCCCATATACCAATTGAAAAGGAGAAGTTTCAATTGCCTTTTTAATTTGTATCCTGTCATCCCACAGTGCATATTTTAACATTGAGTCCTATGACCATTTATTCTGACTCAACAACTTCTTAATGCTCTGAATAATGCTCTTATTGGTTGACTCAGCTAACCCATTTCCATGACGGTAATAAGGTGTTGAGTGTCTCAAAAAAATCCCATTCTCTTTACAAAATGTCACCATAGCTTTGGATTTAAAAGCTTTAGCATTATCAGTCAATAACTTCTTGGGACATCCAAATCTATTAAGAATATTTTCCTGAATAAAACCTATAATTACCTTGTCTGTTTCATTTCTAGTGGGGATAGCTTCTACCCATTTAGTGAAAAAATCTGTAGCTGTCAAAATCCATTTATGCTTCCCTAAAGAAGAAGGATTTATCTCCCCTATAAAGTCCAAACCCCACTACTGAAAAGGAGCATTCACTGCAATGGAATTCAAAGGTAAAGACACTTAATTTTTCTTACCAACAAACTTTTGACATGGGATACAAGCTCTTACCTTCTGGTATACATCAAAGAATAAAGAAGGCCAATAATATCCAGACCTCAAGAATTTATAAGCAGTTTCCTTCCAATACTTATGTCCCCCACACTACACCTTCATGAGATTCTTTGATTACCTCCTCAATTTCTGGCTTGTCCAAACACATAAGTAGAATGCCTCCTAGATCTTTCCAAAACAGTTGTTGTTCTATCAAACAATATTTAGTAGCTCTCAATTTCAAAGACCTAGCAACCTTCTTATCTAGATGTTCTGAACATTGTAAATACAAAAGGAAATGTACAATGTCTGCATACCATGTAGATTCTGCATACTACTCCATAATCTTTTCCTTCTCTTGTTCAGCTTGGAATTCTTCTTGTATAGGTTGTTCTGCCATAAGATGAAGACCTAAAGCTTGACAATTTGAATCAGCTAACAATTTAGCCAAACCCTGTCCCTTCACTAGTTTTGTAGGCTTAATGTCCACATCATATTCCATTATCTTAGCAATCCATTTTCCTCTTTTTCCTTCATTATCAGGTTGAGTTAATATATCCTTAATGGCAGCGTTAGGAACATAAGCAATAATTTTAGAATGTAAGACATAAATTCTAAAAAAATTTAATGCTTATACCAATGAGTAAGCTTTCTTCTCCAAAGTGTTGTACTTCAACTCTGAGTCTCTGAGGGTCTTATTGAAAAATGTAATTGGCTGCTCAAGACCATAATTATTCTTCTGTAACAGAATAGCTACTAAAGTATCCTCTGATGCAAAAGAGAAAGTTAGAAATTCCTTTGAAAAATCAGGACTCACTAGCACTGGTGCTTCTATAAGAGCCATCTTAATCTTCTCAAATGAATTCCTAGCCTCCACAATCCACTTCACTTCCTTATCTTTTTTTAACATGGTTGTTATTTGTTTAATGGTTTCAGGGAAATTTGGTATGAACCAAAGCATAAAATTTATTTTTCCAATAAAAGATTACACATCCTTCTTACTTCTTGGTAAACTGATCTTCAAAATAGCTTTTACTCTTTCTGGATCTATCCTTATGCCATCAACTGAGACCAAATGACCCAACAAATTACCCTTCTATACAACAAAATGTGACTTTTTTGGATTGAGAGACAATCCATATTTTCTGGATTTCAAGAAAGTTTGTTTTAGGTGCTTTAAGTGCTCTTCATCAGACTATTAGAAAATTGTTATGTCATCCAAATAGATCACCACAAACTTATACTTCTCTCCAACAAAAGCTATGTCCATAGCTCTTTGAAAAGTAGCTCCAACATTCATTAATCCAAATGGAATTTTGTTGTACATGAAAGTACCCCAAGGGGTAGTGAAGGTTGTCTTTTCTTTGTCATCAGGGTGCATTGCAATTTGGTTATACCCTGAAAAACCATTTCGCCATTGAAATCCTTTGGGCACCCACCACCTTCTGCGATATTTGTTCAATTTTTGGTAAAGGATAGTTATATTTAAGTGAAAAACTATTCATATTACGAAAATCGACACACAATCTTATTTCTCCACTCTTTTTTTTCACAGGTACTAGATTTTCTACCCATGAAGAATATCAAAGAGGAACAATGATCTTAGCATCCAACAACTCGTTTACCTCCTTTTCAATGACGGGGAATAAAGCAAGATTGATTCTCCTCAGTTTTTGTCTGAATGGTTTGACATTTGGTTTCAAAGGCACTTTATGTTGTATAATACTAGTATCATAAGTCTTCAAATCTTCGTATGACCAAGAAAAGATATCAATATATTCTTTTAACAGCTTGATGTACCTATTTCTCTGCTCTGCTATAAGTGCCTTTGATATCTTCACCATCTTGGGATATTCCTTTGTGCCAATATTACAATCCATTAAATTTTCCTCAGAAGACTGCATAGCTGGTTTTAAGGGGGTATCATCCTTTGAAAAGATCCTTTCTAAGGGCACCAAACCCTTAGGAATAAAATTACTTTTCAGCTCAATGATTTTATGACCTGCAATTTCATTTTCTGCAAAATCCTCGATATATTAAGTTTCATCATCTTGTTCTTGATCAATTAAGGAATTAGAGAACTCACAAATCAACTCTAAAAACCTTTTAATCTCTAGATCATCCTCAAAAAACTCCATTGCTTTATATTATCAGGCACAGAAGGTCTGTACCTAACTTCAATAGGATATTTCAGCTAAGTTGTTTTAGGAATTTTGAAATGTGTAGCTACTAGGGAAAGAGAATCATTATTTTGGTTATGATTTCTAAGAATATAGGAAATATTGAATGCCACAAATAAATCATCTATCAAATCCCATACTTCGTTCCTGTATACTTTCAACAAATCTTGTTTTACTTGATATTTATTCCTTACTTGCTGAACAACCAACTCGGAGTCGCCATAAACAGAAATTTGCTGAATACCTAAGTCTTTTGCAGCATTTAAACCCAACAATAATGCCTTGTATTCTGCTGTGTTGTTTGTGGTTACAAATTCCAATTTGTACATCAAACTTACTGATTCGCCACCAAGAGAAATCAACAAAATACCTTCTCCTACTCCCTCCTTGGATGAGGAGCCATCAAAATACATCTGCCAAAGTTCATCCTTCTGTTCTGTAGAATGTTTGACTAGTATCTCTTTTTCAACCTGCAATATGCCATTAGTGTTATCATCACTAAAGTGAAACATACAAGTCTCCAAATCCTTGTCAACAACATCTAATGGATGATTTGTAGGATTCCTGTCATCAGTCACAATATAAGAAAATTGTAACTCTCTATACAACCTTCTATTCTCACCTCCAAAGATAGGGATTGTTGCATATGTTAAGTTCATATGTAAAGTTCTCCCTACTTTCTTAGCCAAATATCTAGAAAGGAGCATTCCAAATTTAGGTGTGATATACGCCACTACTACATCCATAATAACACTTTTCATTGGTAGTTGAGCTAAGCTAACCACCATGTCTTTTATAAATCCTAAACATTTTACAGCTCTAGAATTGAAAGCATACAAATCATGATAAGGTTTTGTGCTCAATCATAAATCTTCCATGACTTCTTTTGGCATTAGATTATGAGATGCTCCTAAATCCAAAACACAATTATGAATCATCTGCTCATGGATAGTTAATGTGATATACAAAGGTGGGGATGCACTTGCATCATTTTCAGTTTTCTTTGCCAAAGTTGTTCCAATAAAAATTTTGGGATTCTCCTTCTGTAAGTTTACTGTGTTAGAGGGTACTTGACTAGTTGCTGAACCCATCATTTTTAACACTGAATTCTTATAACGGGGATTTTTAACTAATTCAGTGAAAGGCATTGGGACTTTAATTTTGCACAATTTATTTTCAAATTTAAAATTCTGCAAGTTCTTATTCACTTCTTCAACTTCAATAACCTTCTCTAGATTCTCCTGATTCTATTTTTTTCCTAAAGCTGGATTTGATTGCTATTTAGGAGGAAAAATTGCCTTCTTTTTAGGATTTTGAACCACCTGTTTTGGTCCTGACCTTAAATTTAGGGTTTTCTTAGGATCAGACTGATATATATCAGATGTTACTTCAAGGTTTAAATCATATTCTATCTGAAAAACATTTGGATCATAATATTCAGAGTTTAAAAAATCTTCCTTAGTCACAAAACCTTCAGTCAACTGTTCTCCAAAATAATTTATGTCTTGATCTAGATCCTCAAACTTCTCATCCTCTTCTATTTCCCCTTCATCAGTGACATTGTTTTAAAGTGGGGGTGGCACCTTTTTATCTTCAGCTTCTCTCCTTTCTCTTTGTATATCATTATTCCTTCTCTCTTTAGGAATAAAATGAGGTGCAAACTGTCTTCTAAACTAATTTGGGTTATTAGAGTTTCTGTCCCCTTCTTGAGCAGGTATATTGGGATTTTTTTCCAATTCCAATTTATTTAATTTTTCTGTTAGGAATTTCACCAATTTTTCCATCTCATCAATTTTACCATCTGCATATTGTGATGTTGAAACTACTGGAGCTGCCTCCTTCTTACCCTTTCTGTCACACATTTATTGAGATGAGTTTCCCTTCAGTCTATTAAAAGCAAGAATATTAGATTCTACTTCTAATGTTGCTTCTTGCATATTAAGTAAAGTAACAGGTCTTCTTTCTCTCAGGAGTAAGGAAATATCATGGTCAAAATCATTAGCATAGGTGAGTTTCACAGAAGTTTCAGAATGCTTAATCTCTGCAGGGATTCTTCCATACATTTTGTTGAACCGCTTTGAGAAATCAGCTATAGTTTCATCTTTATTCCTTCTTAGGGATCCAAAATTTGTAATGTAATATGTA
This sequence comes from Pseudotsuga menziesii, assembly GCA_001517045.1. Classification (NCBI taxonomy): domain Eukaryota; kingdom Viridiplantae; phylum Streptophyta; class Pinopsida; order Pinales; family Pinaceae; genus Pseudotsuga; species Pseudotsuga menziesii. The sequence continues at coordinate 248,159 of LPNX010571020.1, forward strand.
TGATCCTTAGTATCACCCCACTGTCTCATGAAAACATCCTGAAGCTCCTCTATTAAAGTAATGGAATTTGCGGGTAACTCTCTGAACCATCTTCTGACCTTTCCATCCAGACTCTGTATGAACATCCTCATCCACACATCTTTTGCCTCAATATTTTGATTATCTACATAGCTGAGTGCTGTACAAGAATAAACACCTTATAACTGAAGTTCTGGGGTTACCAACATACTCAATAAACTTACAGACAATTGACTCTAGATTGCAGTAAAGGAAATAGGAGGATGGGAAAGACTCATCCGATACACGACGGTTGATCCTAGCTTGTCCTCTTCCGCTCTGCTTCTCCTCCAAAGTCTTGAGGGATGCTTTCTCCTTCACCTGTCAAGGAGCAATCTTCCAAATACAATATGATTCATATATATAAACAAGTTAGATAAATCATATACAGGATGCTGAAACATAAACATTTATCAAACCACAATACATGAGATACATTCAAGACACAATATGGAAGAAGGATTCTCTTTATTAACAATAATGGAAAGAGTTCATATTAAAACTCAACACCTGAGACAAGGAATCCTCTGCAGCCAAAGGATTCTGAGTTCCACCGCTCCAAAGACTTCTGTATAAACTCCACCAGCATAACTTTTCTCTCCAAGTGTATATATCAAACACCCTCCCCAAGGCCTGTATTTATAGTTGGTGAAATAAGGAAGTTTCGAAGGTTGAGGAGGTTGAGACAGTTAATGAGATTAAGGTAAATGGCTTAACTAATCTCAAGTAATCGTGTGTTTTTATTTTTAATGTCAAAGGTAAGTATCTGCGGGTATCAAGACTAGCAACTCGCGTATGATCCGCAAGTTGCTCTAAAGGAAACCCACATATACATATATACGTGACATGCAACAACCGAGACTCGTGTATGACACACGAGTTGCATATATAAAGAGTCAAGTATATGACTTGACATAGAAAAAGGGTAAAAATAACCAACTAGATGGATGATGAATGTAGTTCATAATAAGCCCATCTATAGTGTTTTGGGCAACCCTCAATCCATAGATGTTCTTTTGTGTGCCAACATGAGGGATGTCGGCACTCAGACGGAGAGGTGCCATTCAGGTGGATAACAGATGCCCCCTAATGTGTGAGGTCAGAGGGAAATGATGGCCGAAATACATTATAATCTTTATCTTTGGATAAATCAGAAATCCAATGGAGCAGAGAGAGTACCTGAAACAAATACATAGTAATGTCATATACAAAGTTACATTTGAGGATGCTATGTTCAATTTATTGGAACACTAGCTCCTTTACAATATTGGAGTACATCATATGATATGGGTATGAAAACCATGTATATTACAAAGGTGGATTGAAGCCACAATATACAATAATGATGAGTCTTCAAATATCTGGAATCTATGTATATAGATAGAACATAATCTTGCGCAACTTAGTCCATAGGTGAGGAACTAAGGTATTCATAAAGGATCCCAAAGAACCAGTACAATCCAAGCCATGTGAATAAGGGTAAGCTGAAGTCGAACATAGAAAGGATTCAACAGTTTGTCAATCAATAGATGATAATCGAAAACTGAAGCAAAGGAATCCACCAATGATGAAAGTGAATCCTGAGGTGCAAACGTCAAAACTCTAGGTCTTCGTCATCAGGAAGTACTAAAACGGAACCATGCTATGATAAGGAAGGAAATAGATCCTCCAACGGATCACGAGTGACTAGGAACTGGGAAAAAGAAGGGAGACACAATAGATAACAGATATAACAATGATGGGATCGGGCTATAGATCAGACATTGGGTATAGTCCTTGAACAATGAGCACAACACAGAGATGACCTAAGGCAGTGGTTAACTTATAGATAGAACAACTAGAACTATCTGTCATGTAGGAGACATGATCAGATTCCCCAGGTATAACAAACAAGAGAAGGAGTAAGAAACTCAAGGTAATAGCTGAACGGAAAAGTAATCACTGAAACATGGATATCGAAAAACAAAGAGTGCTATGTTCAAGGAGGACATGCTGCCATTACTGAAAACAAGAGAAAACTTCTTCCTTACCTTCCCTGTTAAATTTTAACGAGTCCAGGAAAGTAAACTCGGATCCCTCTTCATTTTTTAACAAGCTTGAAGAGATGGGAAAATAATGCTTGATAGTGTCACTGATTCATGGATTTAATGAGCTCGAACTAGTACATGCTCAGCCGGTGTTTTCACATTTAGAGAGTCTGAAAACTCCAAAGAAGACTCCAGGGGGGTCCTTTTTGTCCAATTTAGTCTCGTGAGGCCGAAAAAGTATAAAACATACCACAGAAGAACTCTCTTAACTTCCGAAGAAGAAAAGGTGAACCTTTTTCGTACTTAGTCAGGGAGGTCCGAAAAAGGTTAAATTACCACCTACCCAATGCTCCTTCCATAACAGCATAAAATAGCTTGAGTTTTACAAGTGTGAAGGAAAGCAAGATCACTCGGAAAGATCCATTTGGTTACGAGAAATGGGGCTTAAAACAATAAACTCGTTGCTTTGTTCTTAAGTGTTTAACGAGCATGACAAAGACACAAAGTACACTCGGAATATTTTTCATGTTTGGGTCTAGAGCACGAAAAAGAGAAAACTAAGTTCAAACCGGGTGTTCCTTTTCCGTAAATTTAGTCCCTCAGGTCCGGAAAAGTGATAAACCTATACCTGAGAATACTCTTCTCAATTCAAAAGAAAAGAGAGTGATCCTTTCTCATATTATTCCGCATGGTCCGAGAAAGAGATAACCTACCACCAATGCAGATGCCCGCTCACATATTCTCAACAAGCTTGAATGGACGAGTTAACTCGGCAGTCAAGTCTATTTTGAAGGAGTCAGACCTGGGCCTAAAGAAACTCCATAAGGATGGGGAGTCCTATAAAGGGATAGCTTGTAAAAAGAGATTCACAAGAAACTCTATTTGGTGTGAAAAATAGCTAACAGGATACCCCTGAACCTGGAACAGATGCAGCATGAGTACCAAAGGATGACATAGTGTTGGCCTGATTTTATGAATCAGAGCCAATAAGGAGGTTTTGTCCACACAATCAGCTTAGAGCAGCGTCCGGTATGTTTGGTTTAACAAAACCTCGCAGGTTATGGTCCTGCTACCAGCTATTTTGTATCTTAAAGAGAACTTAAAACCAGCAAAATCTAACCTATTCTAATACCTATCCTACCTAAATACCTAAAATATCCTAAGGTTGCTTTCTTAAGGAAAGACTTC
>LPNX010571031.1:9525-29983 GCA_001517045.1 Pseudotsuga menziesii
TCGGGAGTTATTCATTTCAATAGTTTGCATTAGAATATTTGTGTGCTTGGATAGGAACGAACTCTATGGTTTGATATTGTTTGTTTTGGATATATTTGTATTTTTGGAAAAAAAAAGAACCGAACCTCTATCATTCCTTTAAGTAGGGCATATCCAAAAAGTTAAAGTGAAAGACTTGCATTTACATACCTGCATGGTTTTATATTTCAGTTTTTCACCTCATGCATCCACTTAACCATACATGATAAAATTGAGCGCTACTCTAGGTTAAAATATTTAGCAAGGTGTGATAGGTTAGAGACACGTCCTGGCATCTATAAATGTAGGAGTTTTCATTCATTGACTTCACTGTACCCTATGGATTGCGTGGTTCTTCCACCTACTTTCTGGTATATCAAACGGCCTTTCACATACCCTTGATGTATATCGAAAGGTATTTCATGTACTAAACAGTATATAAGAAGGCCCCTTTCAAATGGTTGTGCATTAGACAACACAACAATGGGGTTGAGCTCCCACGTACCTTTTGTATATCAGGAGACACTTGCAAGGATCCTAAGACCAACTAAGGAAAAAGATTTGATTGTATTATCATCGCAATACACAAGGGACAACACTCATATATATTGCTATGCGCGTGTCATCCAGGTAGTCAGTTATTTAGGAAAAGTCATGGTCCCAATCCTCCTTGTTGTGTTTTACTTTTGGAACTTGCGGTATATCGCAAGTTGTGGTGATATGACAATCATGTGAGGATCCAGACATTCAAGCCACTCCTGTCATAATTTTGTTTGTTGCTTTAGTGTGATTAGTGTTTATTCTCTTGATTAACTAGAGATTTCTTTTTGAGATCAGTTTGACCTAATCAAACTGGTTGATTTCCCTTGGAGACAGTCCCGTCATATACAAGGATTATCACATGAGTATCCTTTAAATCCTATGACTAAATCTCCTATGGAATGCGAGATGGACATAAATTCTAAAATAGGAAGTGCATCTATTTCTGAATTGGAAGGGGTTCTAGTTACATAAGAGGGGGTTAATTCTTTCCTCTTTCTAATATTTGTATTACCAATTATTCAGTACCACCTATAACAGAACGAATCTCATCTGAAAATCTATATTTTGATGTCCAAACTCATACAGGATCTAGGATCAATTAATTCCATATTGATCATATGGTTTCTCCCATATTTGGGCCCAATGCTCCATTTTGGGAAAACTCCTTAGGACAAGCTATATATGAATTTGGTTCTACTAGTGTCGTGAATGTTTGTTTTATGGAGCTAACCCCTAACCCTAGAATATATTTACCTTATATTTTTCCCAGTGATATTTTGGGTAGATATTTGAATATTCATTCTAGTTTAAATCTAGATAACGATTCACCTGCTCCAATGATCACTAGACTCACCACTCAAGAAAGAGTGTCACAACCTACTCTAAATCCCATGCCAAACTATTCATTTGGAATTTCTCCTATTCCTTCCATGGGTTTTCCAAATGTTGGAAGTCATTTTTTACCCCCCACATCCCATGCAGTTGGAGGACCTTATGTTCCTATTTTGCATAATGTTTTGATACCTACTCCTTCGGCTGTAGGATTTGGTGGACTTACTGGTTATGGTCTTGTTGGTCCTACTTTGCAACCACCTACATATGCTTGAATCCCACCTAAACAGCCCAATATTGGTAACCAATACCTTAGCGAGGCACAATATAATAATCCTTTATACGTCCCTTATCCCAGAGGCGTTACTAATCAATGGGATAAACCTATCTATGGACCTCAATCCCGACCTAACCAAGGACAACCGTTTATGGGGAAAAACACTCCCAACTACCAACATTTTGTGGGTTACTACGGCCAACCTCATTCGACATATGGTCCCACTGGGGTAGACTTAGCTTATCAATATTATAATTACCCACAACCTAATCGACAACTCCCATTTTTGGAAAATTTGGATTTTCTAGACCTATCCAAATTTATTAATGATCCCATCCTTCATGACCCTTTTTTGCAAACAATCCTGCTCAAGTTACCATAAGATATCCTGAAATTTAATGGAAAACAAGGTGAAGATCCAAAGAACCATGTCATGACCTTCCGTCTGTGGTGTTCTTTGAACTCCTTGATGAAGGATGCTATCTGTTTGAGGCTCTTCTAGAGAACTTTGCCTGATATGGCTACTAAGTTATATATTGAACTTCCACAACATTCATTTATGGATTTTGATTCGTGGGAAAAAATATTCCTAACCCATTTCTAGCTACCAATTAGTTATGAAACTGGTACGTATATCTTGAATTCTCTTTGAAAAAATACCTCCACTCACATATCTAATCACATTCATGAGTGGAGAATATGTAGAAGGTTGATCAAGGCTCCTATTCCAGATCACTACTAGATGATTGGTTTACAAAGTCTTTGTTTCCCCCTATTTCCCAATATGTGGCTATGGGAGTTATTGTTACAGAGGAATAAGCTATTAGCCAGGATTAATATTTAGAATTATTTTACTCCCATTCTGGAATGTTATATGATTTCATCCCTAAATATCCTCATCCTAGCACTGATCCTACCAAGACACCTTCTGAAACTGTTGTAGATGTTGTTATAAGTTCAATCCAACCTCCATCCAAAATGAAACTTGCTAAGTAGCAATGTTCTTCTCATGCTACTTATTCAAATCCTAATGTTTTCACTAAGGTGAATGCTATAGAATCGTTGCAATCACCTGGTAACAAAAAGAAAGGTAAAGGTAAATATAATAAATCCTGAAATCAACAGGAGAGTCCAAAGACTATGAATCCGGAGAATGAGTCAAAACCGAAACAAAAATCTAAGTATCCCTACATGTTACGTGGAAATGATCACTTCACTAAGGGTTATCGTAGGAATAAAGAGATCAAAAAATGCTTAAAAAATAACCCCACACTAGCAGTTCTAACTGACCCTTTCCCATCTCAAAAAAAATTAATCGATCATGCATCTTTGCATGGTTCCTCTTCCTCCATGTAGTAAATCAGAATTATGTCCACTGAAACTGTTGGGCTGACCACATGAAATCGGTCATATGATAAACCTCTAGAGAAGAAACATGAAGGTGCTTCTCCCTAGAATACCCCTTCTACTAATCCTTCTCCTCCACCTCTTTCTAATGGCCATCTTACCATTGAAAAACCTATTCTTGACACGAATTTACATCCTCCCAAGAGCACGATCTGGAAGACAGTGTTCAATCCTAGTGCCAAACCTGCCTAGTTCTATAATATAGTTGAATATTTAGCTCAAAAAAATTGTGGTATGTCTACTATGGAAGTACTCCAAAGTTTCCCTACGCATCGTAAAAACCTGTTGTCAACCTTAGATTCCTTAGATCCCTATAATTCTAACATCATTACCTTGAATGGTGAGAATTATAAATCAATACTATCTCACTATCTCAAGTTTCAAATCATGACTAAGGTGATTGATATAAAAGTTCATCATACAATATTGGATGAAGGAGATTCGGCCTCAGTTTTATCTATGTCTTGTTGGAGAGCCATCGGTTCTTCTGAACTCAACCGATCACCAACTACTTTGAAATCCTTTGAATGAGGAGGTTTCCAGCCTCTCGACTTGTTACCAACGCTATCTATTGAGCTCGAGGGAAAGAATGTTTCTATTCTAGTAGAAGTGGTTGACGCTCCGTTGGATTACATTCTGTTATTTGGGAGAAATTGGTTTTACCCTATGACGACATTTGCTTCATCAGTATTTCACACTCTCTGGTTTCCTCATCTAGGAAATATTGTAACCATCAATCAAATTGATTATTGTTCACCTTATGTAACTAAAACCACAAAAAATAACATTCCTATGTTGGGGAAATACCCTCCTCTTTATTAATCCATAGGGGTCATACTTTTGAAATATTCAACTCTTATGGGAGTATTACCATCTACTGATTCCCCTCATAGTACAGAAATTGCTACGGTGAACATGATATCTTCTACTACCAGTGGTATATCTAAAGGAAAAGGGATTGTTGAATCACATTCTTTGGGTCATCATGAAGCCCTATACCATGCCACTCAATCTACTTCTGATGCATACATCGATGATCAACATTTAGTAACATTAGATCCTTACCATGTACCTTATTAGCTAGATTCCCCTCTCCCGACTCTTGATTATCTCTCATAGGATTTTCCATAAGATGAGTCTGTCATGGAGAGTATGAGTCCAGATGTACCTTTATGGGAATATCATCACCACATATCCTCGTTCCTTCCTAATGCTAATTCAGTAGATTCCAATTTTGTGTCTCTTATCAGTTCCGATATTACCGAACATCCTTAGACACATGTACTATTACAAGGTGTTTATTCTGAAGGGAATTTGTGTAACATTACTCAAACCATCCCCATTGACATATTGATGAATCTCAGAGTTGTTGAACATGTTCATTTAGGTTAGAATTGTCCAACAACATAAATTAAATATTACTAAGATCTTTTCAAATAATTTCGAGATGTTTTTTCATGGAGTTATGAGGAAATTCCTGGGATTGATCCAGCCATAATAGTACATGAGATCAAGACCTACCCGATTGGAAAACCTGTTAGTAAGAAACTACGTCAAATCCACCCTAGAAAAGCTGCAACAATAAAAGATGAAGTCAAAAATATTCTGAAAGTTTGTTTGATTTATCACGTGCCATTGACAAAATGAGTATCTAATATTGTTCCTATTTCCAAGAAGTAAGGCACTATTAGGGTTTGTATTGATATTAGGGACTTAAGAAAGGATTGTCCAAAAGACAACATTCCTACTCCCTACATTGATCAAATAATCAAAAATTGTGCTGGAAGTGTCCTCTTCTCCTTGATGGATGGATTTTCAGGCTATAATCATATTGAAATATTTCCCACTGATCAACATAAAACGACATTTATTTTCCCACGGGGAACCTTCTCTTATTGTAAGTTCCCTTTTTCCTTGAAAAATGTTGGATCTATGTTCCAACAATCCATCTCATGTTTCTTTCATGATATCAAGCACATAGTGGAACCCTACCTGGATGACCTTCCTGCTCATTCACAATGGAGGGGGGATCATTTAGGGCATCTTAGGGACATTTTCCTTAGATTCCATCACTATCATATTCGGCTCAATCCACATAAGTGTGTATTTTGCATAGATAATGGACGTCTGCTTGGATTTTTTGTTTCCAAGGATGGTATTCGGATTGATCCTTTAATTTTTTTTTCGATTGTGGCTTTACCCCCCCAACCAACATTACATAAATCCAAAGTTTGTAAGGGAAGGAAAAATTTCTTCATCATTTTTTGTGCAATTTCATAGAAAAAATGCATGGCTATATGCGTTTGTTGAAAAGGAACACTCCCTTCATCTGAGATGATTTGGCTCAATGGGATTTCGATAATTTAAAACATTCCATCACACACTCTCATGTGTTACACCCCCCTAATTACTTGAACTACTTTATGGTTTATATATCTTCCTCCACTACTACCATTGGTATGGTTCTGGTGCAGGAGGATTTGAACGGATAAGAACATGTGATTTATTATCTCGGTAAGAGTCTTTTAGAATCTAAAACTTGATACTCACATGTGGAAGAGTTATCTTTGGCTATGGTCATTGATGTACAACGTTTTCGTCACTACATCCTACTTCGCACCACTATTGTTCTCGCAGATCAAAACCCTATGTATTACATCCTGACCCATCATGTACTCGGGGGGGGGGGGGATATTCTCGTTAGATTGTTATCCTGTAATAATTTGACCTTGAATTATCTAAGACTACTTCCAAGAAATCCTTATTTTTTGTGATGTTGATGTGTGATCTTCCCCATGCTATCATGAAAACTGGTCCCAATGACTCATTACCTGAATATTTCTTGTTCCTAATTAGCACGAATAAACCGTGGCATGTAAATTTGATCATATATATCCAAACTCAATGATTCCATCTTGGTATATCTCCCAATGATCGTTGGCACATTCGACATCACGCCAATTATTATTTAACAATCAATGGTACCCTATATTGACATGGTATTGATTCTATTCTTTGATGATGTTTAAAAAATGACAAGCATGAACATGTATTGAATGATTTCCACTCTAGAACATGTGGTGGTCATGTTTCTGGGATGGCTACATCCTAGAAAACCCTTGGTGCTGGTTATATTTGGCCCTCGATCTTTAAAGATTTCCATGAAGTGATAAAAAAATTCCCACCCTTCCATCTTTTCTATCCGAAAAATCACACCCAACGTGCTCTACTACACCCCATCATTTTCGTTGGCCCTTTTTCCAAATGGGGGATGGTTTTATGCATTGTAAGCCTACCTCAGTCGGGGGGCATGGTTACATCATTACATTTGTTGATTATTTTACAAAATGGGATGAGGTTATTCCTACGTATGAAGAGGATGGTAAGAATTCCACCCTCTTCCTTTTAACCATGTCATTGTTAGGTTTGGGGTTCCTCGGGCTATAGTGACTGATCATGGATCTCATTTCCATAATTAGACAATGACCAAGCTAAGTGCTAAGTTGGGTTTTCTTCATGAAAACTCAACCCCCTTCTATCCACAAGCTAATGGCCAAGTTGAATCCATTAACAAAGTCCTTAATACCATGCTTCATAGGATGGTTGGAGAACATAAATCAAATTTCCAGTTAAATTTGTTTTCAACACTATGGGCCTATAGAAATTATGTAAAAATGATGACTAGTTTCACACCTTTTCAATTAGTCTATGGAATGGAAGTCCTTTTACATATTGAATGTGAAATTTCATCATTAAAACTAGTTTTTGAGATTATACCTAATACCTTGATTGAGGAAGAACGTTTCCTTTATCTTACCAACCTTGACAAAATGCAATGAGATGTTTCTTTAGCCAACGAGTTGCATAAAAAATGTATCAAGGCCCAATACGATAAACCATTTCAACCTTATGTCTTCAATGAAGGAGACCTTATTCTTATGTACAATCATAAACATGATAAATTGGGGAAAGGGAAACTTGAATCAATGTGGTACGGTCCCTATGTTGTTAGTAAAGTCTAAGACAAAGTGGTCTATGAAATAGTGGATTATGACGGAATACCTTTCGGAAAGCCTCACAATGGGATGTTCCTGAAAATGTATTATTCCTAGAACATCTTGCATTAGTATCTTATACATGTGTGTATATTTGACTTTTTAGTGTGGTTTTATTATTTTAGTATGGTTTTGGTCTTTCTAGCACTGCTTATTCCATGTTATGCTTTAAACTCTGTAGATGACTCTTTACTAAGGTTTTACCGATGGTGCTAGTCACCATACCTTGAATCTTGCATCAGCATCCTAGGTACTTAATTCCCAATCCCATGACTTAGTTAGTTTAGGGGGAGTTTTCCTAGGTCATGCTACCAACAATATCGTTGAATACCATGTAGTGATAAGGTTGTTAATCAAAGCTTCTTCTCGTGATATTGATCACTTGGGTCATCATTTTCGACTCCTAGCTAGTAGTTTCCTAGTTGAACCACATGTACCCCATGTGAAACCCTATACTTCTTCATATTTATCGAAGGGTACGCCTACTTGAGAATTCATTTGAGTCTACTACTTATCAACATGTTCCAAGATATTTTAATTTGATTGCCAACTCGCTTTCTAATTACAGGTTGGATTGAAATATTTCCCATTCTTGAAATATTGATATATAAAATAGCATGTGAAATTGTAAATAAACAGTGTACAAAATATAAAATCGATGTACATCATATTACATTACAAAATTTTATAACCCGCAAAAATAAGTCTCTCTCTCTCTCTATATGAAGTTTTCAATACAAAAATGTGGTCTTGAGACCTGTACTGAAGCATCCTAGCTTTCAGTACTATAAGATAAAAAAAAATGAAGCTCGTATCTTTCATTGTACATATCCTTCTAAGCCCTAGTGATGCTTGTGATAGCACATAATGGCCCTTGCTACTTTGCACAACAAGTGACAAAAATGACCCGACACACAAGTCGTGTGTCACTGGTACCTCCTAAGGAGGTCATCTATTGAAATGTCAGGAATATCAGTGTCAGCCTGTTGAGTTTTTCCTCGAGCTCAGTCATCTCATCATCAACCTATTGGCATACAAGCCAAGCATTGAATCGACTGTCGATCAGTCAGGAGCCTCCTGGTATTCTATCCCAACATCTGCATAGTAGGAAACATCTCTCATTACCATGCATAAAAATTATAAAATCACAAAAACATAAAAGACATGCATTTTAGTGTCTTACTTACCGAGATATCCCCACTTCTCATCTTCATGCAGGGCTAAGTCTGGATCTCCTTGAATTTTTTTTCCTGCATAGGCATAATCCTTGATTATCAGAAGCTGGTCAATATCTAACCAGCAGAAGAAGAATGCTCCATATTTGACCTTGGGACCCCCGTCACCATGGTGGGCCATAACCTCAACCCACTGTATCATGTGCAGATATATTTCTCCTAGTTAGTTGAAGAACACCTGAGACCTCAACAGTGGAACCCACTCTAATAAAAATGACACTAAAAGACTACTAAAATGACACTAAAATAGAACCCTCTCTACCCAATTAAAAATAGTCAGTGTCATTGCCTCTAAGGCATAAAACATGTGGGCCCTAGAAGGTTGATGTGCTCCATGGCTCTCAGAAATCCTCTACATAGTAAAAAGGACTGTCCTCAAATGAAATTCCATTAGATCCTTGATTGAGATATTTTTCCCACTTATTTGGGTACCTGGGAAACAATATTAATTGATGAGGCCTTGAGTAGTCATGTCCCCACCTCGTTGACTAGTTAGAGATATGGGTGCTTCCCTCCTGGAAAGCCTTGTAAGGAAGTAGATTCCTTCCATTTCCACAGTGAGTATGTGTACACCCACCTAAAAAATTTGCTGCTTAGGATTCCACATCCCGAGTATGTACTGTAGTAATATGATCTGAGTCGTCATGCTAGGAACTTGAAAAAAATTAGAAATCGCACACTCCCAAAGTGCAGTAACTATGCTATGATCATTTTCTCTATGAATTCCATCCAACTCATGTTCCATTTCTTTCCACAAGACCATTTTTCTTGTTAAACCCGCCAAACAATCGAATCAAGGTATTAAACATCATTTTCAACCATTTTGAAATCTCAAAAATGTTTGGTTTGGCCCCATTTTTTAGCATTCTAGGTAAAAATACACCACTACACAGTTCTTGCGAGGCGCATTTTGCTCTTGGAAAATGGCCCTAAAAATACCCCAAAAAGCATAAAATAAAAAAAGGAAACCATAGAAATTAATGTGAAGAGATCAATATTTACCTTGTCCAAACAATTTTCCAAATGATTGATCGTAGCCTCCACAATTTGCACGCCAAGATTTCTCTCAAAAAGTCCCTTTCCTCTCTAAAGATGGTTAAAAATAAAATGGTAACTATTTTTTGACTATTCATTAGTTTTGTTTACCATTTTGACATTTTATTTTATTAAATTTATTATTTTTACCCTTAATATAGTTAATTATAGTCTAATTTTTTATAAATTTGGGGTCTAATAGTCTTTTTGAGAATTGCAAGTCATGAAAGATGGATATTTTTGGATATGGAAGAGTTTTGTTTTTGTCTTTTTTGTTCTCTATGGAAATGAAAAATATTTTGAGTGCATTTTTAAAACTTTAGTTGTGCTCGTTAAACCTTAGAGCTAAGTTTTCGAGTCAACTTGTATTACTTTTTCGGACTTGTTAAAATTAGTCATGAAAAAGAAACCCTAATGGAGTCTTCTTTAAGCTTTTTTCTGGCTCTTGAAATATGAAAAGATTGCCGAGTGAACTTGTCTCTTTCATGCTTGTAAAAGTACTTGAAATATCATCTTTTCGACAATAGTTTACCCCTTTTTTCGGTCCAGATTGACTATTTATGAAAAAAGGTACACTCTAGCCATTGACTAAAAGAGTTCTCCAGCGTATTATTTTATACTTTTCGGGCCACAGAGACTAAATTATACGAAAAATGAACATTTGGAGTCGTATTCGGTCCCATTCAGATTCTCTAAACATGAATGACCTCGAGTTTCCTTCCATTGGAATCATTAAATCAAACACTAAAAGACCCTTTTTCAGAACGAACCCCTCCATTCTCTAGTTTTGAAAACATATGAGAATGGACTTATCTGATGATAAGCTGCAACGAGTATTTTTTACCCTATTTTAACTCGTTAAAACGTAAAGAGGAATGCACCAATCATGATGGGGAAATTAAGAGAAGTGAACTATGTTTCATTTATAATAATGGAAGTTTTTCTAGTCACCTTTGAATGCGGAACTTGTTTGCATTTCATTCAAATAGTTGGGTATTTACCTTGTCTCTGAGTTTATCCACTTTTTGAGTCATGTTACTCATTTGATTCTTTTCAAATAATGAATCATCCAGCATCGCATTATGTCCTAGTATCTACCTCATCAAGTCAATGCTTCCAAGTCTTTGTTCATGCCGCCCAATGTTCAAAGGAAAGTTGTCTTGAAAGTTACCCTCTACAATTAAAACTATCATTTATGTTGTGTCAGTTACCTTTGAGTTGGTCCTATGGTTAATTCATACTCAAATTCCAGAACTTTGTTCTAAGTTTTGTGCCGTTAATGAGGGATTCATCATGGCCCTCCTTTGATGAGACTATTCATGTTGAATTCAACACATATTCTAGGAATTAGTATTAGAAACAAGTCAGTACCTTGATATCTATATATGTCAATGCCAAATGTTATAGATTTCAAAAATAGGTTTACATCATTGAAATTTGATCAAAATATTCAGCTGTGTGTTGAACATTAGTCCATCCATTCACATTCAGAGGAATGTACTGGGGTACCTTGGGAATCATTAACATTAACGATGATCTCCCTCACACTTTTTAATGATTTTCATCAGTGATCAGTAATCAAGTGGTTTCTACCAGGTTCAACTTCAAGACATTTATTCACATGGATAGAATCATACTATGTTGGAGACGAGATGAAGACCCTGGGTGTCTATGTAGCACTTATTTCTTTCCCTAGGTTATGATAGAGTATTTGTATGAGTCATAGCATGGATCCATATTTGTATGTTCATGGTTGTGCTCATATTTGCATATATATGACATCGATCTATATTGTATGTTTGTTAGCTACCTCTGAATTCGAGTCTTTCTCATGGATCTATGTTGTATCTTACCATCCATGCTTGTTTATATCTTACATAGATCTGCATTGTATTGGTGAGTAGGCATGTCATGAGATATATGGGTATGCATAAAGTGTAAATGTACTACATGATGACCTTGGTCGTTGATGAGTTCTGATCTTTGGACTATTTCCTCGAAGTGATAACTTGTTCTTACGAATCCTTTTTGTATGCTTTCCCTCTAGACTCATTCTTTGGGGGGCATTCTGTTACACCTAATTATCATCAACATCATGTTGCGGGATAAGTATGTCATCATTTGCGTCAAATTTCTCAAAGAATGAAGTTAAAAATGAGTGGGGATGAGTAATTCATTAGTTTAAGCCACCACCACACCTTACGTATGTGAAACCCACGGTACCCATCTCAACAACACCTTTTCTCCATTTACAAAGAGCGGTGCCACTACCTGCTACTCACTTACAAGTAGCAGTTATCCCTTAGCGTTGCCTATTATCCTTGGACAAGGTGCGGTGCTCGACTTATGAAGGGAAAAAAAGGAAGGTCGAGAGGCTTCTCGAAGCTAGCCTTCATGGAGCCTCATCCCTATGATTCATGAAAGCGAGATCTTGAAATACCCCATCCTTGTATCATTCATCCACCTCTCCCATAGAAATATCAAATTATCCTATCCTCTCAATCCTTTATGTACTAGATCACCCCTCATGGGAAAAAGGAGGAATAATGTGTTATGGCATCTAAATTATGGTCAAATTCTTTTAGAATATTGAGTGGTTAATAGGAAAGTTTAAAGCTTTGAGGCAAGGCTCATTTGAGAAGAGTTTTCAACACCAAGGCATTGGTTGTATACTCTCCTTTATATTTTAATGAAAATATCGTTTATTTCCCATAAACTTTGTGTGTCGGATTATCATGCATTATTCTTTAAATCCTTGGTCTTTTACATAGGATTATAAACCATCTTGTTACTCTCACTTAGTTTTTGTTTTGTTGTTTCTATTTCAGGATCTACGCATAGGTCAAGCCCAACAAGGTTCATACATTTACATCTTGTGGAAAGTGAGGAGATAAGTTAATTCAAGTAGTTTATTTGATCCTAGGGAAAGTTTCTCTATTTTGTAGTTTTTTTTTTCTAGTTTTGAGTCTTTCAATCTAGGGAAACAACCTCTGTCAACACTCGCTGAGAATTTCCAGTAACAATATATATTATTGCTTATTGATTATTTATTTAGTTTATTCAAGATAGTTTAGCTCACTTTCTCACACAAGCAAGGAGCCTAATGACTCATCTTACCCTAAGTATGCTCTTTGACTTACACTCTTAGTGACCTTGACAAATAAAAAAATAGTGAAAGGTTTAAAATACATCCCTTGTGCACATTTCTATCGTTTGGCCATTTTAGTAGTTTTTATTTGCAACCAATCATTTCATAGTTAGAGTGGAATTAAAGTGAATACACACATTTATTTACTTTATGCTCTTTAGCTAGTTGCAAATATCAATTTTATTTTCTTTCCAAACATATGTGTGATTTCCACTTAAGCACACACCAAGAGACATGTTTGAGTCCCCCATACTCCCCTTCCCCTGTTCCCCCATTCAATGTGCCAGTCTCCAGGTTGTCCCACATCTTTGATTACCCCCCTCATGCTTCCCGTCAAGGAAACATTATTTCCTTGATTAGTTATAGGTCTCCCTCTGTCAACATCAACACATATATTCCAAAGGATAGACCTAGAGGTCCTTGTATCCTGGTTTCATTCACCTTATTGATGAGTTCCTTGGACCACTTGAGAGGATTCATTAGTGCCTCCAGGGGTGGTTGACTTCCCATAGCAGGGACACTTAGAATGGTCGTGGAAGGGACGTTACCCCTAGTCATGAAAATAGGGATGGTATGACCCATGGTAGCTATTGCATGGCCAACACTAGTGGGTAGCGTACCTACAACAGCATGTGTGGTGACAAAATGCCCTCTGGAAGGGATACCCATGATGATTGGTGGAAAGGATGTAGGTCCACCACCAACTATCCCTCCGTGGAAGGGACCATGATGTATGCTAGCCATGGGGCTAGATGGGGCAATGAATAAATTAGGCTCGGTTTGGTAGGAGTCTGAATCGGATTAAGAGGCTGTGTGGTCCTCTAAAGGTGAGGAGTGTTGTCTAATAGGGCTTCAACAGTGACAGTCCAAAGAACCAAACTAAGGGGGGTGCCCCCTAAGTCGAGATGAATAACTTGGTGGAGCAAAGATGGTTGTAGTAGTAACAGGAAATGATTATGGACCCCAGTTTAAATGGGATTCCTATTGGTTCAAAAGGAGTTACTCAGCCACTAAGGTTTCCTGATGGATTGCGTATTGGGGAAGTGCCCTTCACTCCACGGCGCAGGTAAAACTGCTAACCACTTGACCAAAAAAGACAACTCGTTGGTTTTCCTCATAGGTGAGAATCTAGTAAATTTGGTGGGGTTGTTTCCCTTTTCACTTGGAAGGTCCTCTCAATGGTCAGTTACTTTGGGGTTCCTGTGGTACTCCTCACAATGATTTTTAGGAAAAATCCCAAGTGCTTCCCACAATTAAGCAAATAGGGCTTATGCCTTGATATGAATGTTATTATGTTAATTGATTAATTTTAAAATTTTGCTTGGATTCATGAACCTAGAGTGTTTATCTTAGTGTTGTGAATGTGTGTCCACTTGTATATGAGAATTTTCTTCCAACTCTGAAATAAATAACAATTGATTTCTCTGCAAGGAACAAGCAAGGGGCTGTAACAAAGCAGGTCTAGAAAGGAAAATCAGATATAGACAAAGTGCAGGATAGACAGAGGTCTGAAACAAGCATGAGAAACTGCTTGTTAACTGACAGTTGTCCCCTGTTAGAGGAACAAATACGATATGGGTCACATAAAATAGGAAAACATAGGTGATCAGCTCTTAAAATAGACAAGTCGCACTTAACTGAGGAACATGCGTGACTGGGTCAGTCAAAACAAGGGTACATAGGTGATTGGGTCACATTTTCGACCAAAACATGCATGACTGGGCCCTGAAAGTAGGTAATGTTTTACGGGGATAAGGTCACGACCTAGGTCACGCTTAACATGCGAAAATGAGTGACTGGGTCGCGGCTTCAGGCCCAGGATGAGCGACATGGGTCGAACATGGAAAAAATAAGAAAATAGGGTCGGCTGGGGCCGACGAGGAAAAGCACTAGTGTCGTGAAGGTTCGGATCGACTACGTGGGGGTCTGATTGGTGACGACTGTGGGTAAAAACTAAAGAAAAAACTGCAAAAATTGGGATTCGAGAGGATCGACCAATATGGTCGCTAAAACTGCAGTGGGGTTTCACCCTTGCTATGTACAAAATTATTAGCCATGCGTTAATGGGGCAGTAAGGTAGAGTTCATGAAAAATAACTATAAGAATAAACCATATCAGTAACAATAAATCAAATAAACATCTATGGCTAAACTAAATATAAGCAACAACATGAAAGTTATGCCTTCTTTCTTCTGAAAAATGGGCCACCGTGGTCATCTCAGAAATGGTTCACATCTCCATAGGCTAGTTCTCCAAGTGGGTACAGAGAATATCTCAACGTAATATGTGGGAATGGTAGGGCAACACGATGATGGCAAAAATGGGGTGTGAATACTTTGAGAGCAAAAATTTTCTCACCGTACTCATTGAGTGAAATAATGGAAAAAAGGGATAAGAATATTTTGATAAAAACCTTCACACTGTTTTTATAATATGTTTTTAGGTTTTTTGACATTTTCTGTCTTTTAGGGTTTTGGTACCCTATTTAGGGTTTTAAGCCCTTTTTTAAGGATTTTAGCCCTTTTTTGGGTTCTTTTGGGCCATTTTTGGGGTTTTTTTGGCCATTTTTTGGTTTTTAGCCCTTTTTGGGAGAGAATGACAGTTAACCATGGTAAATAATGATGTTTTGTACTGGAAATACAATTGTGAAGGTCAAAAGTGAGGAAAGTATGGTAGAAAAATGATATATGTATGTGGTTTAGGCCATGCAAAGCTAGGTGAGCAATTTTTTGTGTTAAAAATTAAGATCTCCAAAAACTAATTCTTCCAAAGTTGAAAATTGTATAATTGAAACAACCATTCATTTGATTGATTTTTCTTCTTTATATTCACCAATTCTTCTTCTATTCATTCACTTCATTTTCACTTTAGGTTTTCCTTTCTTCATTATGTTTCTAACACTATAATCTTTTGTAATGTTTTCATAATTCCACTACCCTAGATCTTCTTCAAAGTACTTGATTTTTTTATATTGTTTCAATTACATGAAAATTCATAACAAAAACAAGTTATATAAAAAGAAAAAAACTAAAAGTTTCTATATCATTTTCCATTGTTTTTTCTCAACTCCAAGGATTGTCTTCTTCTACCAGATGCAATTAAAATTTCATAATTCTATCTATCATGCTTGTCATCATTCATACCCTCATTTTCATATTCAATGCCATCATGCCATATCATCGTCAATTGATGATAGTATCTTATCTTGATGATCAACTTCACAAGCATTTAATTCACTCGTTATTTTTCGTTAAACAAGAGAGTTGGGATCGCCTCATCAAAATCTATCTCATTATGTTCAGAGAATCGGGTACTGCCTGGGTAGATTATCTCAATTATCTTGGAGATAAAGGTGTGTGGATAGACTAAGTATCATCGGGTTTAATGGTTAAGAGTATGTATTTTTTTAGGAAGACATTCATGCGCAAAGAGTGTCCCATACATACATCATTATATTGCTTATTTCCATTTTAAAATGTGTTATGAGTTTTCTCATACTTCATTTAAAATGTGGATTATTCTCCTACTTAATTGATTGTTTAAAATATATAATTTATAGATTTGTTAAACTAATTAAATCCATGGATAGATAAGTATCTGATAACTAAGTGTTAAAGATAAAACATATCATTTTTAGTTGGTTGTTTCTAAGTTAAAGTTAATTTAACTGAATATTATTAATGAGTTTTGTTGCAACTAGAGAGTAAACCATCTTCCACGTTCTATTCTTCTATTCTTTATGAGTGCATCATATTCATTTTGTATATCTTTTTTCCATTCATTAGATGCATCAAATTCTATAAAGGGATTTAGTTCAAAGTTAACATATAAATTCAATTACAATCAAATGAGACATCCATGTCATTGCCTAGGTTATCTCCTTCTCTTCCATCCTCTTGTTTTGTTGATTTTCTTGTTCCCATTTTTTTTATTTCATCTAGATGGACACTTTCGAGTATCTTTTTAGCCCATTTCAGAATCTTCTTTGATGGTCAATGTTGATCAGCTCGAGTGTCACATTCTATTCAAGGTTTACTCTTCCAATCCTCTTAATAACATCATCTAATTTAGGCGAAGTGATTGGAAGTTCTTCTTCAGGAGTTTTTTCATGAGGGGGTGTTGGTGATTCAAAAGGAAATTCCAAAGATTGATCCCCGTTGAAGATTGAGATTCCCCCTTCAAGCTTTGGAATTTCATTATGGAATTCGTTATGCCTTTAGATGACAACCTCTCGAGACAATTAAGTTGTCTTTCAATAGACTTGTCATTTTTATTACTTTCAAGAAAAATGATATCATTGTGAAGAACAATTTCTTGTTTACCTCATCATAAAGACGGTATGCCTTGGAAGTGTCCTTAGTACATAGAAGTTCTCTTGGTGTAGAGAATCTATGGGCATTGATGCCCTGAACCTGTAACTTTATGAGTACATGACTCATTTCTATGCAAAGGAAACAAGAAGTGGGAGAATGTTGGGTATATGTTATATTCTTTGCATGTGCATATAGAAGGGAGGTGCACATGTCATCACTTCTTCTCGGTGATGCCAAAAGCACCTTCATGGAAACGATCGTATGACCGTTTCTAATGCGAACGCAATGAGCAAATGTTTTTGGCTATTTATAGATTTTATGGCTATTTATAGCTATTTGTGGCTATTTTTAGAATTTGTCTAAAAAAATGTAACTTAATCCTGGTGAAGGGATTGGAGTCTTTTGTTAATCCAGGTTTGCGGATTAGCATATTTGGATGTTAAGAAATACCTATATCTTGTATTGTAAGGATTCATAATGTAATGAAGAGAATATAGGAGGTGTGGGTCCAAGGTTTTCTAGTTTTTCCCGGTTAAGGGTTTCTAGGGTAAATCTCTGTGTTTATGTGTGAATGATCTATTGTGATATTTATTTTTCTTAAAATAATATGTATGTTTTTATTCTCTACACAGGTTTAAAACTTGTACACCATGCCCCTTTAACCTAATCCTTATGTTTATGCTAAAAGATGCACCCTCACTATTGAGAAGGCATGGCTAGCACATCTTAAGTTGAAATAACTTAGATGGAATGTGGTACATCAACAAGGATGAAAGATAAAGGAAAGGTAAACAACTCTAAAAGGATCCCATTGGGCATGGTGTCATAACATCTTGTAAATTGAAGGCAATCAAGATACCTACCAGACACCCGATAGAGATTTATGTAATGGTGAGTAGAATAAAATGGGATATAACAAAAAGAAGAATATACATAATACAATTTTTTTTTTTGTAAAATCGATTAAAGTGTGCTTGGACAGTAAGCAATAATTCATAGGAAATAACTGCAAATCCTTTGCAAAGCAGGAATCCATTAATACAAGGTAGTTGTGGTCCTCAAAAACTGCATTCTATTCAAGCAAAAAAAAAAACCTAATTTGCAATCATATTTAACACCTAATTTGGAATCATATTTAATACCTAATTTCAAATTTTATTATGCATTTAGATGAGAAAACCTCTTGAGACAATTTGTATTTCAATAGGCTTGTCATTTTTATTAGTTTCAACAAAAATGATTTATCTTTGGGAAAAACAATTTATTGTTTACCTCATCATAAATACGGTATGCCTTGGAAGTGTTCTAATACCCCAAGAAAATGCACATTTGACTTTTAGCACCAAGTTTGTTGCTTTTCTCCTATGGTATCAAGGCATAGCAGGTGGAACCAAAAACCATAATATGCCTAACTAAAGGAAGGAATCCAAAGCATAGTTCATGTGGAGTCTTATCTTCAATAGCATGATACAGGGTTATATTTCTCAAATATGTTGCACATATTGCTACATCACCCTAAAAGATCAGTTTCATATTCTTGAAAAACATCATTTATTCTTTCCATATTCATTATTGTTCTATTCATCCTTTCTACTACGCCATTTTTTTGAGGATTAAAAGGAATTGAACTTTGATGTGTAATCCCTTGTTTAGAAATATAATATTCCAATTCATTAGAAATGTATTCCTTACCATTATCGAAACTAAATGTTTCAATACGTTCTTGTGCTTGATTCTCTATCCACGCATGAAAGTTCTTGAATGCTTGAAATGATTCGGAATTTGTATTCAATAAAGATACCCAACACATTCTTCAATAATCATCAACAAATTTCATGCGGTACTTATTACCATTTGTAGAAGGAATTGGCATGGGGTTTCATATGTCAGAATGAATCAATTCTAACTTTCCACATGCTCTGAATTTAGAATCTTCAAAATGATGCTTACTAATATGTTTTCCTAGTATGCATGCATCACATTTGTTCCTTTGCTTATGGATAAGAGAGAAACCATATACACCATTATTTCTTAAGAAATGAAGAGTGTTATAATTCAAGTAACCAATTCTTGCATTCAACAATAAATTGGATAAAAAATTACCTTTTTCAGGCTAAGACATATAGGAAATGTTTTGAACTATTGTAGAAAAACCCTTCAACTTGAACAAATTTCCATCTTCATACTCAATCATGATGACCTTGTCGTAAGAGAACTTCTTTATTTTTACAATACCATCAAACATATGGATGGAATGGCCTTGGTGTCGAATTTACATGAAGGAAAACAATATTTTCTAAATGTCATAAGAGAAATTTTACTAGTATCAAGCATACACCAACATTTTTAAGAAGAAAGAGAATTTATTTCATTAATACCAAGAGTACAATGTGCAACTATATGATGAGCAGAATCAGTGGCTTTACCAGCCTCTTGATTTTTATTTTTTCTTCTTTATTCTGAGTGTTCCTTCCTTTGATGGACTTCCAATGGGCCCAATGCTGATATGATCAATGTCCACTATTTTTCACAACACTTACACTTCAGATATAATCTTTTGGTTGATTTGTTTCCCCCTTTACTTCTAAAATTTCTTCTTCCTCATCCTCTCTGGCTGCTATATCCCTTGGAAGGGTCTTTGCGATGATTCTTTTCTTTATAAAAAAAGCAAAGGGACTCTCCAAAAATATTGTTTTATTTATTTCTAAAGTATTTATTTTTGTTTATAATCTTTTCTACTAGGCTTTCAAAGGTGAGGTCTTTGAACTTGTCGATTGCTTACATTGACTGGAGATAGTTGGAGTGAGTATAATAAAGTGACTTTTCAAATGTTGAAAATGGAAGGTTAGTTTTCATACTATATGCTTCAATCTTATACATGATTTCTCTTACCTCAGCTTCAATCTTAAGTTTCCTTTTTGTTAGGGTACACAGGGTACTCCCAAAGGACCAAACACCAAGAGCAACCGCTTCACACAAACAGATCACAGATCAATACACCAATGTTTGTCACGTGGTTAAAACCCTCGAGAGGGAAACAGTCCACGGCCCCGGCCAAATAGCTACTCGGAGCAATTTATTATGCAAAAGAAAGAAAGTTACATGAGCTTCTCATAATCGATCAATTAGCCAAGGACCCTCTATGCTCTTTAAATAGAGATCATAGACCAATCAGGTGTTAAGCCACGGATCAATGGTAGGTATGATCTAAGAGAAGTTAAACCGTCGGATCACTCTATGTCTAGAACATATCGTGACTGTCGGATTAGAATATTTACAAATGCATACTAATGCATACTAAAGAAACACACTTTTACTTAACGGATATATTACACAAGTTGATCTTAACTAACTCCTAAGTGTCTAAATATCCTAACATCCCCCCTTAAGAACAACTTGGGATAGGATTGAAGGATTTACAAAAGTGACACTATTAGGAGAAGGAAGGAGGCATTAGAGCCTATCCCCCCTTAATGACACATTCCTGAACTCCTAGCATAGACCGAAGTTTAGAAAACTTCGCTTCTGTAAGAGACTTGGTGAAGATGTCTGCAACTTGATCATCTGTAGGGCAATAGAGTACTTCAATAACACGA
>LPNX010571040.1:0-18759 GCA_001517045.1 Pseudotsuga menziesii
ATTAATTGATGGGCATAGCAACTAACGTCAACGCCATGAGGTCAAGAGAAACTGAAAATACAAGAGATTACTAATTTATGAAGAAGACATAGCACAGCATCAACATGCTAGCCAGCAACTGCGTCAATTAATAAATGAACTGATGGGCATAGCAGAGCATTTATTAAAGTAATGATTCTAACCACCAAGTTCAAAGTCGTAATCTTCGTAGCGTATGTAACAGTTACGATCGGATCTCGTAACTTGAGCACGGACGGCGTAGTCGCAGAGCAGCTTTGTGACAGTACCAACGAAAGGATCCCCACTTGCCATTTTCTGCGGGTTACAAACGATCGAACTATACGTGGCCTGGCCTGCCGCACTGTTTGTGGCCGTTTTATGATTTGATGATCGCCATTGCTGCACTCAAATATCTCTTCTTCAAAACCCAAATGTTATTACAATATGCTTATGATGCCCGGGCGTCTCCATTTTTATACTATAACGGATGATCTTTGATTGGGTAACGTCTTTTTCAACAGGAAACTTATAACCGATGATCTTTGATTGATTGGGTAACGTCTTTTTCAACGGGAAACTTTTTACGAGGGTTTATTTTGCAAATGCATAGGGGCTTGTAACTACCTTCAAACTTAGGCATAAGGTAAGCTTCCTTTGAAAGCAAATTTGAATGAGGCATAAGTATCTTACAGCTATATTGAATGGGAATTTGGTTTGTTTTTTTCATTAAATTGGTTTAAAATTAGATATGTTATTATTAAGAAAATATTATTAATATTATGAAATGAAGATGTCTAAAAGTTTGACTAGAAAGCAAATTTGAATGAGGCATAAAGTTTCTTACAGCTATATTGAAACTGAATTTAGTTTGTTTTTTTCATTAAATTGGTTTAAAATTAGATACGTTATTATTAAGAAAATACCATTAATATTATGAAATGGTAATGTCTAAAAGTTTGACTATTTAGATGGCCCCTCTATTTTTATAGGATAACCGATAATTTTAGATTGGACGATGGCTTTCTCAAGATGAAACCTTTCATCAAATGGATTTATTTTGCAAATGCATGTATCGCGGCTTACTTGAAAGCAAATTTTAATGAGGCAGAAGGTATCTTAAAGATACCTTTGAAATCTAATTTAGTTTGTTTTTTTTCCTCACACAGAGAGTGGAGAAGTGAATTCTTCAATGAGAGCCATGTTGCATCTACACTGTGATCTTTATGCATGACACCTTCATTCGCTAAGTAGTTTTCCATAACATGATCGGGGTTAAGAGTCAAGATGTTGGCTCTCCCCATTACTTTCAAGGAGAAAATTTTGAGTTAGCTTGAAAAGAGAGACCATTTTGAGGCCCTTAAAAAATATTAATGATTAGAGTAATTTCCCTTAGGAATAACTTGATCAAATCCCTCATGGTCTGCAATGCAAAGTCGCAATGAATGGCATGAATTGTAACAGCATTGGGGGATTCTTTTCCAAGATAACCAACATAAATATGACAAATGATTTCCTGCTTATTCTAAAAAACTCCTCCATAACTAGCATGTTCTCGATTCCATTTGATTACAAGTCAATTGAAAATGATTGTCGCTTATATAATCCATATGGGTTTAGAAATCCATATGTGATTAGAAGAGAGGGAATCCCATAAGCTTGTGAAGGAAGGAGGGGATGAATTTGCAGGCCATACCGATGGCTAAATCTAGTGTATCTATTGAGAGTTGTGAAAATTGTCTTTCCAATAGTGCACCTTTTTGAGTTTTCAATCGTTATGGCATGCATGCTTATTGTCCTCAAACTCTAGCTAATTTCCCATGGATGACATTTATTTCCAAGTGTCCTCCTAGATTAGGCATATTGACCATTTACAACTTACTAGAAGCCTTGTTGTTGTACGGAATCCTTATTACTCCAAGCAACATTCCACATACAAGATGATTGAGTATAACCTGTGAGACGAATGCAACCATTATCCTCGATATCGGAGGCATATTTGATTTTCCATATTTTACCCTAAAGAATTGTTCCATTTTGGATCCAATGTAACCATAGTTTATTCCCCATCACCTCATTCATTCTCTCTATATCCCTAAGATTC
The DNA here is from genome assembly GCA_001517045.1 of Pseudotsuga menziesii. Classification (NCBI taxonomy): domain Eukaryota; kingdom Viridiplantae; phylum Streptophyta; class Pinopsida; order Pinales; family Pinaceae; genus Pseudotsuga; species Pseudotsuga menziesii. The sequence continues at coordinate 2,102 of LPNX010571040.1, forward strand.
AATTCCCCATTTATGTTATCTTGTATATTTTATTCTAAGCCACCCCTACCTATTGTTTTGTTGTATTTTTCCTTACTCCATAAGAAATTACTTTGAATCAACCTTATTGCAAATATAATTTTAATAGAAGTTGCAAGAATAGAGAGAGCATAGGTTGGATATCTTATAGGACATAATTAACAAAAACAAGGTACCTCACCATGTGCAAACCAAATTCACAAATATGCAAAGTTTCTCAAGTATATTGCAAGTTTGAATACAACTAAAAAAAATTCAAGTATAATTCATATTCTCCCCAAAATACATAAACAAACACGCTAAATGACCTATAGAGTTCGGAAAAATTCATGGCACAACAAATAATAACATAACAAAAACTTTTCCAGCTAAGTCACCTGACATGAGGACACAGGACACAAAGGACACAAAAATACCCGTGCTCAACACAGACACAGTGACCCACAAAATGAGGAAACTGACACGTTATATATATATATATATATATATATATATATCCAATTTTTTTAGAAACTAGAACATTTACAAATATCCAATAGAAATTCCAAATTAGAATGAATACACCTTACATAGTTTGTTATTAACAAATCACAATGAAACACAAAGGCGGTATCTCAAGATATTGAAACCATATTTCTCATTAAGTCGTCAAAATAAAAGAAAACTTTTAGTCTTGCTAGCAAACAAAAAAATAATGGGAATTAAAATCAAAGCTAGCTTTTTATCTACCACAAGGAATTATAATGCTTCCAATATTGAAAACATAATCTAATGTTGATTTCCTTCCATCATCTTCTCCTTCCAGAAATGATCATTCATTCGGATGCAATCACAAAATTCAAAGATGCTTTAATATATCTCAACACTCTTCATTTCATTCCAATGTACCTTCCTAGGATAGTTCAGAAATCTTGACAACATTTGACTGCAAAATATTGACAACTTTAGCATGTGTTGAACACGTGTTTTTTCGTGTGGTGTTTTTCGGACACGAAAAAACACGCACCCAACATGTGTTGAGTTCGTGTTTGTGTTCGAGATAACCCCATGGGACATGATGGGAAATATGGGATTGTCTAGTGACTTAGATTACCAATATTTCGAATTATTCATCAATGGCACCATTTACCCATCCTGTGGGCTCTGTCCCTTGCCTCTACCCAAAATATTGAAGCTGGAAATCCAAGGACATTAATCAAAGCCTTATAGTTTTGATGACTTCCTAATCCAACTGTTCAAATAAGGTATAAAATATTCCCAGGATTAACAAATATTTTCCCTTGACTGAAGGGTACATTTTGGTTAACGTCAAGACAACATAGTTCAACAATAGGCTCTACTAACATCAAGATACATAGGGAGGTTGATGTCTTTGAATACATGTCAATCACATACTATCATAAATGATAGAATCTAGTGGAAACCTTGCAACCCTAAAAGCCACTATACACAAATATGGAAATCCCCTCATGGGCATATACAAAGAGTGCATACAACTAAAATGACATAAAGTGGAATCCATACATGACCCAAATTACATATAAAAAATATGGTAAATGGCCTATGGAGTCCAAAACAATTCACACTACAAAAAATAATTACATATCTATCAAAATACTTGTTTATATTGGGATTTTATTCATCATTAGAACCTTAGGCCACCTCTTCTAGGCTCTAGCCATTGACTCTACCATCAATCTAGGAGTTTATCCTCCAAGAGCATTAGACAAAACTTCACAGTTTCGATGACACATCATAATCCAAGCCTTAAAACAAGGTAGAAGAGCTTCCCAATCAACATATGCACATAGGACATTTAATGTATGCATTTGAAAATTCAAATTAATACAAATTTACGACATAAATTTAAGATGAAAAAATGTTAAATGTTTATTCTTTAGTGTAAAATTCAAGATCAATTTTAAAATTTGAATTATACATTGTTTATGTTGTTATTTTTCATACATTAGTTTTACATTTTTCATTGCTTAGAGATGTCATTATACCATGTGTATTTTTCTAATGATATTTTTTTGTATTTATGATTGCAGTGGCTATTATGGACCATAATGTAGATATTTTGAGAGTAATTGGACATTTGAGAAATATTGGTTCTGCTTGGAGGGGTGGAAATGAACTATGTGACTCCTTGTTAGTATCATCACTAACCATTGTTGATACTTACAGTATATCTAATGATGCATTGTATAGCATAGCATCATACATAGAGAGAAAACGACAAGAATACATTGATGGATTGAGCTACAATGATATTAAGAATATGAAAATAACCAAAGAGCATATATATAAACAATTTAGACTATTTGATACATATGACATTTGAGAGACTAGAATACCACGTATTTCCATTGAGTGGTGCATCTTTCATCCAATCAGAGACCATTGCATGGACATATGGTACATGGTTTTTTATATTCCCCCACACAACAAGAAAGAAGTACTATTCTACTTCCTCTGATAACTATATGCAGAGATTGTGATGGGAAAACATGTCAACTATTTTGACATGTGGGGTTCCAAGGCACTGTTATGAGGATTCCCAAAAATCGTCCCAATGCTAGGAATAGAGATTTCTATGGACAGATACCTCCACCCTGTGTCCAGTTACTGATGCCAAACTTCCCTCCTGCACATGATATGATTCCCCAGACATAAGAGGGATTTCTAATGCTATCTCAAATGATTTACCATTACACCACAACTATTGACCAAGCATGGCCCTCTTCCTCTAGTGGGGTACAACCATAATATTCTAGTGGTAGAAGACCATATAGTTGTGGGGATAGACTGACATCCCATGAGTCCTAGATTGAGCCAAACGTGTGCACAACATGTGGTCAATCTTGTTATGGTCATGGACCAACACATGGTACCTCTACGATGATTGTTGGTTAGGTAAGGACATTGTAAAAACTCTATTTTTGTTCAATTTATTTTTTCGATATTGTACACATATAAAAAGAATCAAGATTCTTAATATATCTAATTTTTTATCTTGGAGGAGCTTGATGCCTCTATGGAGGGTGGTAATGTACTCGGTGTTGTCGTATCTGAGGCAGAAACAACAAACACCAATTTCATATTTCAACATGTGTAATTTTGTTAATACATATCATTTTTCAATACATGTTAGTTCATTAATTTGTTAATTAGTCTAATATTTACAATTTTTTAAGTTGCAAGAACCACATTCTTAATAGGATATGCGAGACATTGATATCAGTGTATTCACCCTAGGTGGCTTATATGATTACCTCAGGATTGTAAGTACATAGTTAATGAATGAATCTTTTTCAAATTAATTTATTATTATTGTATACTCCTTTATAGATTGCTAATATTTAAAATTTTTAAACTTGCAGGTGTTATCTAGCTCTTCATAGGGGCATGGAATTTCTAGCAATGATCCTTCCCAGGAGGGAGATATGTTCCAGATAGAGGTAAGTATTACAACATGTTAGTTTTTTAGTATATATTATTTCATCCATTCATGTCCATGTCTAGCTATGGTAACAATTTATGGCTGCAGACATCAACGCAAATCCTAGCACCACCGCTTTGGTTTGGCTCTCCCTATTTTCCAAATATAGATAATCATGTTGTCTACATCAAACGAACCTCTTCAGGAAAAAGAGAGGGTGTCCATGACCATGGACCTATTTATTCCACAATAATGTGCACAGAGCCTCCAATGACACTTGTTGGTTAGCTTTCAAGTCACTTCACAACTAGTTTTTCTTAATGTTATTTTTGCATGTCTACCACATCATGATGGAGAATCCTCCATGCCATTCCTTAGCGGGGTTGTTGATGTTGCAGTCAATGTTACATCTACAATGGGGATAAGTCACACATAGGTATCTACTTGAATATGCGTACTTGTACAATTCATTTGTATTCTGTATGGACATGCACAATGTCTAACTATTTTAGCATTGGTGAATGTAGCCACACCCTGGTCCATTAGTGCACATGACCGAGGTTGGTGTTCAAACTATGGCTCCACTTGCTATTGAAGAAATCCAATGTCATTCCCTACAACATATTTTTTTGGTGATATGTTCATTAATTAAAAAATTGGTTAGTACGTTCTCATGTATGTACATGTTGATAATTGTTGAGATAATTGGCATAGCATTAGAGGAAATTTGGGGTCTAAAATGGGCCTTATAAGAAAATGTGCCAACAATAAATTTTGTGAGTTGGAATTCAAGAACCAATAGAATTTCAATAAAATGAGTCAACCATAACGGTTGAATTGACATATTTGTCATAAAAAAAAACTACCTTTTTTGTTCGTATTTTCGGCATATCTCCCTCCGTTTTTACTCAAATTGCTGGCGAGAGAGCTTGTTGGATGCGGAATTTAATTCTGCTTCCAACGAGTACCTAGACTACATACCTTTGACAAACCCCGCTACCCCAAAAATAAGAAATACCTGAAAAAACGTAATGATGATGTGATGATGATGTCATCATCATGTTTTTCAGGTATTTCTTATTTTTGGGGTAGCGGGGTCCGCCAAAGGTATGCAGTGTGGGAACTCATTGGATGCGGAATTAAATTCCACATCCAACGAGCTTTCCTACCAGGAATTTGAGTAAAAACACAGGGAGGTATGTCGAAAATACGAACAAAAAAGTAGTTTTTCTCATTCTTCCTCCAAAATTAATAACTATTATTTTATTATTTTAACTATTATTTTATAATTTTCCTTAGGAGGCCCATTTTAGACCTCAAATTTCCTCTAATGTTTATTTTATTCACAAAGAAGCATTGCAAAGAGGCTATCAACAAGGAGGAGGACACCATAGGAATCTATACCCCAGATGGATTCAGTGAGTGTTTTGTTTATGTACAATTTAGTCACATTTTAAATTTTCAAACTTTGTTAGTTCTCTAGTATTAGTTCAGTTACTTGATCAAGAAATGTGCCACCTTGATTTGCAGTCATGAGAGATGCATAGTGGTGATGGACAAAGGAAAAAAGCATCACACTCAAGAAAATACAAGAGAAAGTTAGAGTTTTGATTTGTTAGTCCATGAGAGCTCTGTACTTTTGAGTACAAGAGGAAATCATAGTTTTGATACATGGTCTAGGATAGATGTACTTTTTTTTGCATGTACATCAATGAATTTTTTGATACATGTACATTGAGAGACCATTTAAGGTCCTTCCATTTTTGTATTATAAATTTCATGATATAAAAAATATTTCATATTAGCTCTTGAGATATTCATAGTTCAGCCTTATGTGTGATCATACATGTTTGGATAATAATGCTTCTAAGCATAATTTTCTCAAGTTTTGATAGATTTTATGAATGCATGGAGATATTAGCTATAAATTTGAGAACAATGCACAATTACAACATTGTGTAATGACAACAATGTACATTTAAATTGTTCTTGAGCATGATCCAATTGCATATACAATGTTAAATTGTATTCACAACAATGAAACATACCTAACACGCATAAGCACCCAACACACCTAAGAAACTGAGCCAACTAAATGGATACAAAATCACCTTACCCACATAACAACCTAACAAACATTTAAAGGATGCACGAAGTTGACATACCTAAGTAATGTGTCTGCATGGCCCACATAAATGAAATTGGTTTTTAGCATGATGAATTTCATATAATGAACTTGATTCCACAACCATTTTTGAAATTGTATTTCATGTACTTGGACTTGAACACAAAGTTCTTATATCCATGTATTGTATGGAAAAAGAGTATGAGCAACACCCTGGTGCTCTAGCTCGAGCCTTTGCATGACTAGTACCTTTATGTGATGAATGTGACTAATAATGAATGTGATAAAACTATGGTATACTTTATTGGACCTATTATTTCCATAGAATTGTTTTATAAATTTCTCTATTATATTTGTTGTATGCTACAGTGTAAAACTTTACCTAGTAGTATGGTAAAATAGTTCGATTATAAGAGGAATATTGGGCCAAGAAATTTTTGCTCAGTAAGGGAATGTGAAATTTTTGCACATAGGGGTCAACTTTTAATCAAACTATTTTACCGTACAACTAGATAAAACAGTAATATCTACTATCCTAATTTCATGAATCCAACAGAGTCGACGTGCATTGATCTAAGCCATGGTCATCATTCTATGTCATGTTGAAGCTCACCTCCTACATGCTTTCAGGGACACCTATTGAATCACTACCCGAGGCATATAATTCCAACCGTGCAACAAAATTGGGTTCCACGGGGTCCTAGAAGTGTCTTTAGTCAGGTTCCATGTCGAAATACTAACCACAAGTTCTGAGCCCATGAATTTACAAAGTTTACCCCTATGTGCAAAAATGTCGCATTCCCTTACTGACAAAAACCCTAATATCCAAAATTGATCTAATAGAGGATCCCTTGTCCATGGATCTAGAAGAGGGGGCCTCCCCTAATGGTATATTGATGTCTTGAATCCAACAAAGTTGCATTCCATCGATCTGAGCCAGATTCACCATTCTATGGAATGTTGAAGCTCACCTCCTACATGCTTTCAGGGACACCTGTTCAATCCCTACCCGGTGCATAGAATTCTAACTGTGCAACAAATATGGGTTCAATGGGGTCCTAAAAGCGTGTTTAGGTAGGTTCCATGCAAGAATTCTAGCCAAAAGTTCTAAGTAGAGGAATTTTCAAATTTGATCCTATATGTGAAAAATTCACATTCCCTTACTAAGCAAAACCCTAATTTCCAAAATTGACCTAAAATATGATCCATTTTCCATTGAGCTAGAGGAGAGGGCCACCCGTAGCACTCTCTCGATGTCCTGAATCCAAAGGAGTAGACGGATCGTCGATCCAAGCCATAATTGTTTTGTTTATGTATGTATGCGAGTATGTGAGGACCCTGAAACAAACAAGTAATCAAAATACACGATATAGTAGCAGAATTCAAAATCACTTTTATATTAATCACAGGCCACTTCGAGGGGGCAACCTCCTTTGAGCAAGCTCAATACAAAATAACTTCACAGTGCCTTCCTTGGCCTCAACACACACTTATATACTAAAAATAGGCACCAATACTATGGGTCAAAACCAAGGGCCAATATAAACTATGGATCAACAAATACTACAGGCGGCTTACAAAGCATATGCGCCCCACAACAATAACACAAACTATGGATCAACAATTACTATGGGACGACTTACAAAGCATATGTGTCCAACAACAATATACTAACATAGTAAAGAGAAGGATTGACATGGGCTCCTGACATCCCCTCCCCCTCAGAAAAATCGTTGTCCTCAAAGCTTTAGATGTGGAAATTGTCGCTGAATCTGAAGGAGTGGTTCCCATGTAGCATCCTCGGGCTGCATTCTGTGCCATTGAATTAAGACCACCGTGATAGAGCGAGAGCGAAGCTGACGAGTGTGCTTATTGTGGATATCCTCCGGCTCCAAAAAGATGGATCCTTCATTATCCAGTTCTGGTAAAATAGTTTGGCCTTTGATGTTGGTGCCAAGAACTTTCTTCAGACAAGAGACATGAAATACTGGATGAATGCGGGAAGAAGGCGGAAGTTCCAATTTATAAGCAACAGACCCAATCTTCTGAAGAATCCTATATGGCCCATAGAACTTTGGAGCGAGCTTATGACACCCTTTGAGTTTTAGTGAGGATTGCTTCTAAGGCTGGAGACGAAGAAAAACGATATCACCGGCTTCAAAAGTGCGCTCAGAACGGTGCTGATGAGCTTGTTGCTTCATGCGATTTCTTGCCATGTGAAGGTTTTCGTGCAAAATGCAAAGAACCTCATCGTGGTTTCGGAGGACCGCGTCAACTGCCTGAACTAGAGAACTGCTGGGGTTGTAAGGAAGAAGAACTGCTGGGGCCTGACCATAAACTGCTTCATATGGAGTCATTTTAGAGGCAGTGTGGTATGAGGTATTGTACCACCATTTAGCGAGAGGTAGCCACTTTTGTACTGCATGCAAAATAGCCATCATTTCCTTCTCATATGTAGAGGCAGCTAAATTCTTACCGGAAAGGGCTTTGCTAGTGAATGCAATGGGGTGTTCATCTTGAAGGAGAACAACACCAAGTCCATTGCCGCAAGCATCACTCTCAATAGTGAAGGGCTTGGAAAAATCGGGCATAGCTAGAACACGTGTAGTACACATAGCTTGTTTCAGCTTGTCAAATGCACACTCAATAACATGTGTCCATGTAAAAGCATCCTTTTTCAACAGAGCAGTTAATGGAGCTGCAAGCTTCCCATAATCCTTGACAAACTTGCGGTAGTATCCAGTCAACCCCAAAAAACCATGAAGGCTCTTGAGTGTCTTAGGAGGTGGCCAATTGTTAATGGCAACGATTTTGGCAGGATCCACATGAACCCCTTGTGCTGAGATAATGTGCCCGAGATACTCAACTTCCTTTTGGCCAAAAAAACATTTAGACTTTTTGGCATGGAGATGATGATCAGAGAAAAGTTGCATTACAAGAGCCAGATGTTGGAGATGTTCAGCCCATGTCTTACTATAGATGAGGATATCATCAAAAAATACCAGAATGAATTTTCGCAAATAGGGTCAGAATATTTTATTCATCAAGGCCTGGAATGTGGAAGGAGCATTAGTGAGACCAAAGGGCATGACCAAAAACTCATAGTGGCCATCATGTGTGCGAAAAGCTATTTTAGGGATATCATCCTCATGAACCCGAATTTGATGATACCCAGAGCGAAGATCCAACTTGGGGGCCGCTAATGGTTGCATTTGAATGGAATGGAGCTGATTTTTCCATGATGATGCTGAGAGACCTTGGTTGTAATCCTTTCAATGTGTGTTTGTGTCCATCGGGGGAGAACTGCATCCAAAGTTCAGCAAAATCCCATAAAATGGGGCCAAGTGTGCGCAGCCATTGAGCGCCCAAAACCACATCACATCCGCCTAAGGTCAAGGAAAACATGTCCCATAGAGATACGCACATTACGACATTTCCCTTTGCAAGGTAAGGTGCCCCCATTGGCAACCATGACTTCAAAGTTGGAGCAAGGATGGATAAAACAATCAGCTTGTTTGGCGATCCAAGGCTCAATGAAATTATGAGTGCTGCCAGAATCAATGAGTATTGTAAGAAGAAGCTTCTTGAAGTAACCGCGTACCCGCATTGTTTGGGGGGCAGTGACTCCAGCTAAAGCATGGAGGGATATCTCGGGCTGGATGTCTTGAGATGGAGGGTTAGTAGGCGGCTCCTGAGTGTCAACCGGAGCATCCATTGTATCGGAAACTTCTTCACCAATTTCAGAGGTAGGTGGAGAATCCACATCCAAGATATAGAGCTTTTGTTGAACACATCGATGTCCCCGACTGAATTTCTCATCACAATTATAACAAAGCCCTTTTCTCTGCATGCCTGCATCTCTGTTTCAGACAAATGCTTGATTGGAGGTGAGCGAGGAGCTGGCGGAATGGGACTTCATTGAGAACCCATATTTCGAAAGGGAACAAAAGAGGATTTGGAGCGCTGTTGGGATGCCATCTTGTCTTCTGCCAACTTAGCCAACCCCAGGGCTTCCATCATTGTGTTGGGACTGAACATTTTGACCTCAGAGCAAATTACATCCATTAGACCACTGATAAAACAACTCTGGTAGAAGTCATCAGGTAATCCTTCATTGTGATTAGCTAGTTTCTCAAATTCAGTTTGATACTCTTTCACAGTGCCAATTTGGCAAAGTTTAGTGAGAGCTCATGTGAAGTCATCAAAAGCACTAGGACCAAATCATTGCAAAAGGAGCTGGCAGAAATCAGGCCATTTTGGCTCTTCATGAGCCTTGATGTACCAACGATACCATTGAAGAGCTTCTTGTTCCAAATGAAAGGAGGCAAGTGGAACTTGGTGGACATCAAAAGTATTATGAAGGCTGAAATACTGTTCTGCACGATAGATCCATCCAGTCGGATCAGTACGATTGAAGCGAGGAAAATCTAGCTTCGGACCGCAAAAATTGCTGGAAGAAGAGAACCCATTGGTTGATGAAGACTCGAACTGTCGTCTGGTGTTCATAACTGAATGCTCAAGATGGAGACTGAGAAATTTTTCATTTTTCATCCAGTTCCTGGAGTTTGGCTTGGATGGCTGCAAGTGCTTCCTCCATGGTTTTTGCTCCTGTGCGGGTGACAACCATAAGCAGGATATTTTTCAGGAAGGGGTCTGCAACGACGCGGAAGTGATCAGCAACAGATGGATCTGCAATGGTGCAAACTGATCGACAACAGTTCTGGACAGAGGAAATCTGTGATTGTGCAACTGAAAATAGATATGGACCCCAGGTATGTGCAGCTTCCTATAGGTTCAAGGGATTCACTCGGCCACCAATGCTGTCTAACGGCTTGCGTATTAGGGCAGTACCCATCACTCCACGGCTCAGGTAAAACTGATAACCGCTTGGCCACAAACGACAGCTCTTGGTTTACCTCACTGGTGGGAACTAGTCAATCAAGTAGGGGTCGCTGCCCTTTTCGCTGGCAGGTCCTCTCAATGGGCCAGCTACTTCAAGGTTCCTGTGGTACTCCTCACAATGAGTTTTAGGGCTTATGCCCAAGTACTTCCCATAGTTAAGCGGATAGGGATTATTCCCAGATCCAAACCTGCAACAGAAGCGAAAAAAAAAATTTGGGTAGAAATTTCACCCAACAAGCCCAAGAAAGTGCTCTGATACTAGATGTGAGGACCCTGCAACAAACAAGTAATCAAAATACACGATATAGCAGCAAAACTCAAAATCACTTTTATATTAATTGCAGGCCACTTCGAGGGGGCAACCTCCTTTGAGCAAGCTCAATACAAAATAACTTCATGGTGCCTTCCTTGGCCTCAACACACACTTATATACTAAAAATAGGTGCCAATACTATGGGTCAAAACCATGGGCCAATATAAACTATGGATCAACAAATACTATAGGCAGCTTACAAAGCATATGCGCCCCACAACAATAATACAAACTATGGATCAAAAATTACTATCGGACGACTTACAAAGCATATGAGTCCAACAACAATATACTAACATAGTAAAGAGAATGATTGACATGGGTTCCTAACAGAGTAGGTCCTAGTATCCATCCAGGGACACATGCCAAATTGAACCTAGGGGAATGATGCAAAGGTTTGAATGTTTTATACTAGATACTGTTCAATTGTTACATCAAATAAATGGTATTAGTGATATATAGATGATAGTTAGTGGCTACAAACTATGGTTTCTAGAATTTTGAACACAAACTAGGGTTTCTAGGGTTTAGAATTCAAACTATGGTTTATGGTACAAACTAGGGTTATTAGGATTGGCTATTGGGTTTGTAAGCTAGGATTTATAGTCTAGGATTGGCCGTGGTTATTAAGTATAAAAATATTTTTATACGTTATTTTAACACATGCATTAGGAATTTTCAAGGAAACTTAGGGTGTTGACTAATGTCCTTGGAGGACCAACTTCGAGATTCAAGGTAGATGCAAGAGACAGATCCCAAAAGAGGGGGATATGAACTAGGGTTCCATGGTTTAGAATACAAACAAGGGTTTCTTGGAATCTGGTGCATATTTGTAAAATAATGGTTTAGACACAAATGGATTGGGCTAGATAATGGTCTAGGTCTATATGGAATGAGTCATGTAAGTATGAATATAATACAACAAGTCCATGATGAAGCTTATGCAATTTATCAAGTTGTACAAATAAATGCAATTTATGAATCTATCAAGCTATAAATAATCAATGATACCATGAAACCAAAATCATGACATGTACACATGTACATCACATAGTTATAACATAGTACACAAATACCATACACAACATATGCCTAACTACCTACATGTGTTCATTCGACTAGACCATTTGGATCACATATAATACAAATAGTATCCTTTAACCTCTCATGCTCGATGTAAGGAAAGAAGTATTGTGACTTTGATGAGTTATTTCTTGGCATTGTTTGTAGTTCAAGGTTTGTGCCAATAACTAAGTTCGTATAATGGTATACAATTTGACATGGTCTATAATCTTCAAATACATAACCGTTTTTCTTTTGGACGTGGGAAACCTGTGTCAAATATTCTCCTTTGATAATCATCGACCCAATTAGAAAATGATTGCTCTCAGAGTCACTTAATGAGACATTGAGGGTCTCCTTCCCATCCAATCAATGTGACATCTAGTATTCAATGTGCCATTCATTTCCTCTCAGAGAATCCATCGTGTATATGTCTCATTCATAAAATAAAGTGCCAACCTGGAAGTCATCTAAATAAACACAACTAGTTGTCAATCATTTCAAAGTTATCAACATATTAGTCGAAACGGGTTGTACGAGATATGGTATGTGGTCATAGTCAGGTGAAATAATTTACTGGTCCTCCTCCAACTAGTATAATTCTGTAGTTGTTTTTTTACCATTGGGGAGTGATACACGATCCCAGCTGTCAACCCAATCTATGGATTCACAATTGTCCCATTCACCACTATTACATGGAGAAGAAAAACAAGAGAACTTCCTTTTCCACATATTAACTATAGCATTATCTGACATTCTAACTGAATGGAATGCACGAGTTCCTTGGATGTTCTTGCACTCATATTGGTGTGATCGATCTACATCGACCACCTCCAAAAAATATCTATGTACATGTCATTTTTGAGATGATTGGTCTTCATTTCTTCTATCTCTCCACCCCATTACTAAAGAACACCATTCAACAATGGCCTTTGCATCTTGGATGAGAGAAATAGTTGTAATCTTCATTTAGAGCCTACATAATGTAGTCTCTATGCATGTACCTACTCCGTCATGTTCCCCTTTTCCATTTTTGGTTTCAAAATAGTTTGAAATATGTTGCACCTTGTGTCTCTTGTGGAGTATGTACAACTATTGAAAGACATAGGAATTTTTGAATTTCCCCGCATAACCATCAGACCAAATCCAATGTTGTTCCATCTATATATTTTTATCCTTCAACTGATTGTAAAACATTGAAAGTTGTGTTTTACAAAACCCAAGTCATCACAACTTCCATCACTTGTGAAAAAGTGATACTCCTTCAATATAACCCTTTTTTCTTACCCATTTCTATAGGTGGTATGGATCATTATGTGGACTTGGTGTGAGTGATGATATTGAATCTGAATCTCATTTTACAGTTTAAGAGTGTAGTTTTACACAAAATAGAACACTTATAAGATAGTTCAAATAGGAAATGTATCACTCCACATTCTAAATTGCTCATATTTCCAATGAGCCACATGTATATGCTTTACATACTATTGTGTCTTTTCAAAGAATTCATTCATGAAGTTGCAAAACCATACCTGGTATATAAAGAATAAAAATGTACATATCGATAGATTGTTAGATATATATGAAATAATAATATGAAGAAAAAAATACTATTCAAGAACTCATTACTAACCTGAGAGGTAGCAATTGTATTTTTTTTCTTTCATTCCCTCCACCGATATCATATGTGACATATTTGAATGACTACAAGTTCACCTAATGTCTCCCAAGTTCATGCTCATCGGTCACATGTATGCAATTTTTCAATAATTTCATTCCACCATACCCTAAACATGTCCCATCTATGCAAGGATTTAATAAAATGTGCAAAATTATGTCATTCTACACAAAATGCTATGAATAAAGTCTCTAGATGTTTTAGTGGTAATGTACATGAGAATTCCATCACAAGCATGTTATGCAATACACAAAACATATGTATATATGTGTCATAGTAATAACCGTACTCAATGTGATATCGAAAATGACATGTCTTATGATCCGTGTTTAATTTAACATACCATGGTTTTCATTTATTGAAGGATTTTTTGCCCAAGTTAAGTTCATTATGTTCATGCCTAAATCTCTCATATAATGTTTAATATGGCATGTCAAGAAAATGTTTAATGTGGGGATTACGATCCCTTGAATCCATTCTCAAATTTAGTACATATTTTTGGTTGAAAAAAGGTCTAGTACTGTGATGCCAAAAATCCTACACGAGTCCCTTTATCGCATCAATGAACTTCATATCAGAGCGTGGAAACCTTCCAATGAAGTTCCATACATATGTTTGACCAGAGTCAATTTCTTTCCTAGAAAAACACCTACGTAGTGTTTTGATATCCAAATTAACAAGTTTGGATGTAGGCTTAAGAAGCTGAAGGGCCCTAGTGCTTTCTTTCATGATTGATTGTGACAACACAAGGCGAGCCGCATTGCAATCCTTTGAACGATATTTATTTCCAGTTGTACTAAATGCATGTACTAAAATTATGACAATATGAGAACTTGGTTCAAAACTATTTATCATCTTTATCCTTAAGTTTTTCCTAACAATAGCCATAGACCTAGATTTTAATAACGATAAAAATTATCTACATTTATCTCCATATCATTTAGAATCAAAATAGTTGACAAGTATCCGTTGAGCTTGATATGCAATATTGTGTTTAGACAACGTACCTTCAAGTGAATCAATGAGACTTTCATCGATCTATATACATTTTGGACTTCTTCAGGGTGAAGTCGGTAATGAAGGTAGGGAGGTTGGAATTGCATATTGTACCATATTATCTAGTCAATATGGCGTTTCAACATGATCTTCAAGTCCTTTTGTCTCTTGCTAGTGGCCATATAGTGGAAATTGGAAATCCTCCTGGGTGGTCTCAACAGCATTGCCTTCTTCAAGCATATTGTCGCCATGCAATGACTCTCTAACTCTGTCACTTGTATACCCACATCTAAGTAAATCAAGAAAGGACTCATGTGGGCTTGATATGAACCTAAATTTTATTCCTTGATCAGTGCCATGTGGTGCTTGTTCTTCAACTACTGTGGAGATTGAGGGCCCGGCCTCGAGTGAATTATTTTGTCCTTCTTGTTGTGTATTGGTAGGGAGAATAGTGGCATCCTATACAACCATAATTGTTTGAGTGTTCATAGAGCATCCTCTATTGGTCATTTTATCTCTTTTCTTTTCTCTAATTTCTTCAAGGATTTCATTGGGTATCGTCTTCCTTACATATTTTCTTTCTGATCGACTGCACAAATTTCCTATCACCACAGTGATCAATGATATATAGTGCTCCTCAATGGGAGATTCTCCGAGGTTGGTTTCTTTTTTTCTTTATTGTGTATAGATACTCCACCACAATGAGAAATGAAATATTTCCTTCGATGCTCCTCAATTGCAAGAAAAACAATAGTGGAGATGCTCTATGGTGCTACTGAATGGGAGATTCTCCAAGGTTGGTTTATTTCTTGCCTAATTGTTTATAGATACTCCACCACAATAACCAATGAAATATTTCCTTTGATGCTCTTCAATTGCAATAAAAACAAGGGTGGGTATTCTCTATGGTTCTCCTCAATTCAATAATCTCCAAGATTGGTTTCTTCCTTGCTCAATTGTGTCTAGATACTCCATCATAATGAAAAATGAAATATTTCCTTTGATGCTCCGCAATTGCAAGAAAAACAATGGTGGAGATGCTCTATGGTGCTCCTCAACGGGAGATTCTCCAAGGTTGGTTTCTTTCACTCTCAATTCTATCTACATACTCCACCACAATGAAAAATGAAATATTTCCTTTAATGCTCCTCAATTACAAGAAAAACAATGGTAGAGATGCTCTATGGTGCTCCACAATGGGAGATTATCCAAGATTGGTTTCTTTTTTGCATAATTGTGTCTAGATACTCCACCACAGTTACCAATGAAATATTGTCTTTGATCCTCCTCAATTGCAAGAAACTGATTGGTGAATAATTGGAGATGGTTTATAATTTTTTTCTATTGAATTATTTAACCTTGTCCAATGTATTTGGTGCTCCAAGAAATCCTTAAACACTTGTGATGGACATGGTTAATGCAATCAACATTTTTTGTGTTGTTCGGATGACGAAGAGAGTGAACACACTATCTAGAATCTAAAATTGCATGCAAACTGTGTAAATTGTTTGAAACCTGCAAGAGTGTTTCTAGGACAGGGATTGTTGCTGTTTATACAAAGAAATAACACACAAACGATATTGTCAACAAAAACGTGTGTGTGTTTTTTTCACCTATGATGCATGTGCATTTTGTTTGAATAACGTTTAGCAGCATTTAAGAAGGTGATTCCATGGCTAAGGGATCATTCAATGTTTAGGGGGAATTAACAATCACTCCCTAATTCTTAACCCCCTAACACCCCCCTCTTTTCATCCTAACTATTGTTTCAAAACTCTAAGGGATGTGTGTGTGAGAGAGAGATATATGGAGAGGAGGGGGGGGTTGGTGTCAGGTGCAGTTGGATGAGAAGAGAGGGAATAAAGAGAGAGGAGAGAGAGGGATAAGAGTAGGGGTGTTGGTAGTAGGGGAAGACATAGGTATGTTGGAAGAGGTCACTAACATACATATGTGAGAGAGAGCAGATAAGGGGTTAGTAAGAGTTAGTGGGGGAGAGGGAGAGGGGGGATGCACAGGTTATATGACTAAGTAAGAGTTGGGGGGGAAAGGGGCGGTCAGTATGATTTAGGGGAGAGAGAGAGAGAGAGAGGAGGGGGTTTCTAGTGGTAGGGGGATACATAGG
>LPNX010571040.1:20897-56939 GCA_001517045.1 Pseudotsuga menziesii
GTGTTAGTGGTAAGGGGAGACATAGGGATGTGTGTGCATCTAAGAGAGTGAGAGAGAAAAAGAATGGGGCAATGGCATGTTAGGGAGAGAAAGGAGGGGGGTTAGAGGTAGGGAGAGGAGGAAGGGGTTGTTAGTAAGATTAAGGGAGAATATGTTGATGTATTTACAACTTCGCAAGATATTCTAATGTATATTATCATTGTATGTTGTTGTACCCCCATCAAGGATGTGTGCTACCCCTTTACTAGATGTCTAAATTACGTCTAAACCTTGAGGTACAACCTCCGTTGTAAGTCAAGGTAATAGTCCCCAGTGTAACATCATGTAATATGTAATTGTGGTCTCTCTATGAGAATTGGGCCCCATGTGAGATGACATGTAGGCTCGAGTCTTATATTTGGTGAGTGAATTGAAAGGGTATAAATAGGTAGGCGCTCTCCCCCATTTATACACACCTTACACACTCTCTAAGGAACATGAGAGAAAGAGACATTTAAAGGAGGATAAAAATATAGCACCTGAACATTTCTTATTACTTCTTTTGATCATCTTACTATTCTAAAGAATTTTGCGGGGTTTTCTCCTTTATGGTTTCCCCAATGGAAATCTTTATGTCTTGTGTATATTTTATATCTTAAATGCATTTTGTTGTACTTGTTATTCTTTAATATAAATATCCTAGATAACATAATCGGATCTTAAGAAAATCTAACATGGTATCAGAGCCTCTCTGAAAGAAGGCACTGTACAGCTGCGGGAACTAGGGATTCCTAGTTGAAGGTGTTCTCTCCATAGATCATCAAGCAAGGAGGGCTAGGATAACTCACCTCACTAGGATGCATCTATTGGTGGTATCAATTTCTTAATCATAGAATTTTCATTGTACAACCAAAATATAACTGCAATGGTAGCTAATGGAAATTAGGGTTTCATTCCCGAAAACCCTAGAATACTGAATTTAGTAACCCTAGAACTTTCAATATAACGTGATATTGGAGAATTCTAAAATTCATAAACTTTTACCCACTGATGCTAAACTTGTGTTATACACTACGTAAAATTTTCAGCCTCAAATTCGCTATACTTCAGGAGATATGATTCCTTCAAATCAGGGTTCTAGCCACCTATAGAATACAGTAATTAATAGTTGACCTAGGGAGATTTTCTATATCTCGGGCTAGGAAGTTCCAAACGAAATTTTGAAATATTTTGAAGGTAGGGAATAGAATTTAGTTTCTGTGGTATGCTTTTCTGACCCTGAATGTGAAACTATGACACATGGAAGTGCATACAAGTTCTCTATGCTGAAAAGTCCCCAAAACAGTCACCTTTGGAAAATACGAATAAGTCCCACTTGGAGAATCCATTTATGCTCTAAACTATGGGGTTGGAAAGAGAACTTATCAAGATATATTAGTGAGAAGTTTCAAACTTTAAGGATATGAAACTTCAGAGATACAACATAATCAATATTAGTCATTTATGTAGAAGAAATTGGAAAACTAGGGCTTCCTATTATGGGAGCTTCCCTCAACTATTTTCAGAAAAGGAGTACATTGGAAAGCTCACCTTGAAGAGGCCTATATTTCTATCCAATAAAAAGTTTGAAATTCAAATTTTTTAAAATTAGGGTTTCTCTGACAAACCTAGCTCAGCTAGCATTGGAAGCAGGACAAAGGCCTCAAATCAGTAAGATCTAGTTTTTTTCTATTTACATTTGAGGTTCTCATTTCAAAATGGAATCACACCAACTTGATGGAAGTCTTGGTGAAGCTTAAAAGTTCTGAGTATGGAAGTATAGGACCTCCATGATCCTTGAAGAAATTGACTTGGATCAGTATTTCTGTGAGGAAGTTCTAAGAGCCAGAGGGAGATGAGGCTAAGGATAGAGCAAAGTGAATCATTACAGATTCTATTAAATATCATCTCATCCCTCATGTGTCATCCTTGAAGACACCAAAAGGAAGTGTTCAATCCTATGAAAACTAAATCGAAGAAGAATAATATATTGTTATAACCAACTTGAATGGCCTCCCAAGATCATGGGATTCATTCATTCGAGGAATGTGTGACAGAAGGAAGTGATTACCTTTAGTAGATTCGGGGAAGAGTGCACAAAAGAAGAAACTTGACTCATAATAAGAGAAGAGAATATGGGAGCAACTGAAGATCTATTTCTCACGATTCAAATAAGATCCCTCAAGCTATGAGGAATATGAAGGACTCAATTCTTGGAGAACCTCTTATCCAGCTTAGCATTTGGATAAGAAATTATGTTGTTATGAATGAAGAAGATGATGAAGTTGAAGGCTCAAGAAGGAGTATACCCACAAAACAAATAAAGATAAGTAATCAATTTTCATTTCATGATATTGTTTGGCTATGCATTTTTTTATATTTAGTTGATGTGTTATTCATGTTTGAGTATTTGAATTTGTGCTACTGAATTGCACATGATGGGTAAGAAGTCAATGATTATGTACAACATTCCATTACTACTTATCTAGATTGAAACCTCTTTGTTGAAATATTAGGATTAGTACACACCCTTAATAAAATTAGGGTAGGATGTATCTAGAAGTTATTGTATGTATACATGATATGGGTGAATGTTGTAGCATTGGGTAAAATAGTTGCATGGCTATGTGACATATATTTGTTACTATTAATATTTTTTGGAAATTATGATATGTTTCTCATCATGCAAATGAACTTGACATGTAGATCATTCCAAAGAATAAGTAATGATAGTTCAGAAGAGGAACCTGAAGCTTCTCAGGTCAAAGACACCATAGCGAAAGAAAGAGATTAAGAATAATATAAAGACAATGGTAGATCCACCTCGAGAAATGAATATCACCTTGGGCATGATAAAATAATCTAAAATGAAGAATAGTATGAAGATACTTCCAAAGAAAGAAAGATGCCTCAGAAGCACTCTAGTTATGTGACACTGTTGAGCAACATCATTAATGCATAGCCTTCCAGTTATGAAGAAGTAGAAAAGAAGAAAGGGAATGGGACTATGGTAAAAAAGTACCAATTCAAGAAGAATGATGTTTAGGATGCAGTGTTGAGACCTGAAGGGAAGTCCATAGTGTCTTCCGTAGGGATCTACAAGATCCAACATGCAATAGATGGAAACATCATAGGATACAAGGAATGATTCGTAGCTCGAGGCTTCTCACAGAAAGAAGGCATAGACTACGAAGATAAATTTTCACTAGTGACGAGTCAAGTATGACAAGCTAAAATATTAACCTAGAGCGATGAAGATATTAACCTTTGCTACAATATTGAAGATGAAATCCTATAGAGGATGACAAGCTCATAGATGGGTGGGAGAAGAGCTTGTCAACAAAGTTCAAGATAGAGGATCTTAGTATTCAGTGACCCTATATGGATACATAGAATATTAGTAGTAGAGGAAGCTACTTGTCACTCCATTACAGAATGTTTCAATACATAGAGTACATAATGCAGAGGGAGAATGATGCTCCGCTTCAGAGGGAGTGGTTGCAGAATATCCTGAGGTTCAACATGGTATGAAAGGATGAACAACGTACTGATGGCTGTAGGATTTACTAAGAGTAAATCATATTCAAAACTTTACTTCAAGGCTAAAGGCTGAATACTAGTGATGCTCCTATTATATGTTGGTGACCTATTCCTGACAAGAAAAGAGGAACTCATTAAAGATGCAAGAAGGAGACTTGCTGCCAATATTGAGATGAAGGACTTGGGTGTGATGCATTACTTTCTAGGCATGGAGGTGTGGCAGAGTGTGGATGGAATATACCTTGGACAAGAGAAGTATGCAATGGAGATCTTGAAGAGGTTTAAGATGATGGACTGCAAGTCCATGGACACACCTATGGAATTGAACCTGAATCCATTAAATGATGCTTTAGCAGAGACGATTGATGCCATGATGTCTCGCCAGATTATTTGTTCATTGATGTGCCTGGAAAATACAATACAAGACACATGTTTTGTTGTGAACTACCTGAGCCAGTTCTTGACGTATCCGAGACATGCTCATCTGGTTGCAAAGAATGCAATGAGGTACCTGAAGGGTACAATTGAGTATGGGATCAAGTATGATGCGAATAAGAAGACTAACTTGAATGGTTATGTTTATTCGTATTGGTAGCACCATTGAGATGAATAGCACCTTAGGTTTCTTCTTCAGTTTGAGATCCAGTTTGGGCTACTGGTTTGGCAGGATGTAGTCCAGCATGGTGTTGAGTACAACCGAGGAAAAATATGCCACTTTCTTAGCTATTTGTGAGAGAGGAGTAGTGAAGCTCCAGTATGTGATCCAGATAGATATCTCTCAAAAGAGGGAGTGATGATTTCTAGCATAGACGGTGAGAGAGGTTGTATGAGCATAAAATATTGGCGAAGCTCATATGTTGCTAATACATAATCAGTCATGTAGGTTGTCCTCAGATGTAATTAGTCCTGGAAAATCTCATAGGTTATCCTTAGATGTAATCAGTTCTAATGTGATTCTATGCTATAAATGGCGAGAGTGAAGTTTGAATACTTCAGAGAGAAGCTTGGTGTACTTCATATCAAGGTTCCTTCCAAGGAGAAATGATGAGTATGGAAGATGCAGATACACATAAGCCTTTTCGACATGGTGGTAGGCTAAGCATCCCATGGTAATTGATGTAAGTGTTGAGCCTTTTCGACATGGTGGAAGGATGGGCCTCCCATGCTCATTGATGTAAGTGTTGAGATCCCTTCTAACATGGTGGAATATTGGGCCTCCCATAGTCGTTGATGTAAGTGTTGTGTTATGTGTATCTGGGATGTGATCTGAGTGACAATGAGATGATTTGAAGATGATGAGGTAATAGTAGGTTACACAGGTGTTTCACAGCATGTAATCTGTCCTGGGATTCTCCTTCAGGTTTTGCAATGGCATATAATTAGTCCTAGGATATCCTGTAGGTTTTGTAAGAGGCATATAATAATTCATGATATGTACCTACTTGATGGCTTGCTTGCAGAGATGATGAAGATCTAGCAAGAGGGATAGGCCTACATACAACATGAAAAAGGGCGAGATGAGGACCTGGTAGAGGGATATGCCTACATCTAGCATGAAAAAGGGTTGGCACTGTTGATGAAGACCTGGCAGAGGACCAGGATTACATCCAACATGAAAAATGGATGGCACTATAGATGAAGACCTGGTAGAGGACTAGGACTGCATCCAACATGAAAAAGGGCTGGCACTATAGATTAAGACCTAGTAGAGGACTAGGACTACATCCAACATGAAAAAGGGATGTCACTGTAGATAAATACCTGGAAAAGGACTAAGACTACATCCAACATGAAAAAGGGTTGGCACTTTAGATGAAGACCTCGAAGAGGACTAGGCCTACATCCAACATGAAAAATGGTTAGCACTATAGAAACTTCTAATGACAGATAGTATGGGATGATGATCAAATTATAAGAATATCATGGCAGCAGCTGTGATGAAGACTCTATGACTTTGTGATGATGATGTGATGAAGACTTGACCAGATATGTTGATGACTATATATAGAGAGAATAGCTTCCTAGTTAAGAGGGAGTATTGATTTATTTTTAACTTCAGAAGATATTCTGATGCATATTACCATTATATGTTATTGTACCCCTATTGGGGATGTGTGTTACCCCTTTACGGAATGTCTAAATTGTGTCTAGACCTTGAGCTACAACCTCTATTGCAAGTCAAGGAAATAGTCCCTAGTGTAACATCATGTAATATATAATTGTGGTCTCTCTAGGAGAAATGGGCCCCATGTGAGATGACATGTAGGCTCAAGTCTTATATTTTGTCAGTGACTTGAAAGGGTGTAAATAGGGAGGCTCTCTCCCTCATTTATACACACCTCGCACACTCTCTAAGGTGCATGAGAGAGAGAGAGAGACAATCATAGGAGGAGAGAAATATAACTGTTGAACATTTCTTATTGCTACTTTTGATCATCTTACAATTCTAAAGAAGTTTGCGAGGTTTTCTCCTTTATGGTTTCCCCAATGAAAATATTTGTGTGTTGTGTATATTTTATATCTTATAGATTTTGTTGTACTTGTTATTCTTTCAGATAAATATCCTAGATAATCTAATCAGATCTTAAGAAATTATAACAGAAGAGCCGGGGGGAGTTAAAATAATAAAAATATTGTTGTAATTGGAAAAATAATAAACTCTAAAGTTAAAAATTGTGCACATGTTGTAGTCTTGCAAAACATGTGCATGTATTGTATAACTATAACGGGCACACATTTATGTTTGTTGGGAAGAGAAATTTGAATTTAAACAAACCCTGTGCACGTTCATGCCACTATGGTCAAACCTCTGCCCATGTTGGCATGGCATTCTTATTCCTACGTGTTTTGTTTGTAGTTTGCTTCGGATTCATCATGTCTATGCCTTAGAGTATCATAAACCATGGCTAATTGAGAATTACCTCCAAATGTTCAATATGCGCATTTGTAGTCTTACAAAACATGTGCATGTATTGTATAACTATAACGAGCACATGTTTATGTTTGTTGGGAAGACAAATTTGATTTTAAACAAACAGTGTGTGCATTCTTGCCACTATGGTCAAACCTCTACTGATGTTGGCGTGACATTCTTATTCCTATGTGTTTTCTTTCTACTTTGCTTTGGATTCATCATGCTTATGCCTTGGAGTATGATCAACCATGGCTATTTGAGAATTACCTCAAAATTTTCAATATGCTCATGTTTAGCCACTGGTTATGGAATGTTGGACACCATCATTTTTTATGAAATTTTAGAAATAGATATGGTTTTTTCTACAAATTCCAAATATGTAATTTTTAAGAAGAATGTATATTTTTTTCTTATTTATCTTGTGTCATCACTTGACTCAAAAAATAGATTGTTAGTGTTTCATCCATATCTCTTATGTTTCTCAACCATTTTGAAAAAAAATTGTATGGTGCACCAAAGGAGACCGACCTCTAAATGCTATAGAAAAATCATTTCCAAATAATTGCATTGATACCCTCAAACACTACACCCACATTTAACATATTGTTTTCGAGGTTTGATCATTTAGATAATTACAAATAAATAAAAACTAAGTATTTATTTTTGGAAAAATAGTTTTGCAATAGTACCATCTTCTCTCTATATGTCTACCAGTTTTCATGAGTTGATTCCATTATTTAGGTTCTCAAAGGATGCCACCCACAAAAACATATACCTTATAATTTGTATCAAAACTAAAAAAAAAGTGTCTGTTAAAAAAGATCAAAGTTTAGATAGTTAAGAACATTTTCAATAGAAAATATATCTATATATATGGAAATGCCATTCAATTTCCTACATTTCATGTTTTTTAACTCATCGTAATATTCATTGTGTAAGCGTCTCAAAATATCCATGTAAGTTTATGGATGCCTTTTTTCTCAGTTTTCTATTGCATCTAACGAGTCAAAAGGGACCCTCATTAGATTGCACACACCCCTTAGTATAATAGTTGGGGAATTTGGGAGATTCTGATAAGGGAGCCCCAAATATTTGGTGGGAAACGAACCCCAACCAAATATTAATATCTTGATAAATTGTTTTGAACTTAAAAATACACATTGAAGAAGAAAATATTGGAATTAATCATAATTATAAGTGGTAGAGGAATCAATGAAAGCTTTGAGAAGATTCTGGATAGCACATGCTTCGTTAACAATTGGAACACCCATAAGAATTGCAAAACCAACATACTACAAATGAGACATGGGGAGATTGTTGTTATCTTTTTGGATTCCAACAAAATCATCTTGAGAAAACGTAGCTTTGAGGAATCTTACAAAAACTTCAATCATCAAGATGAACATAAAGGGAGACAAACGGTATCCTTGATGAATAACTCACACAGGAGAGAAAGTTCCAAATGGAGAACCACTCACAAGGATGGAAAAGAAAGAACTAGATACCAAATAAAGAATCCATTGGGTCCATGTAATGCCCTAATTTCCTAACCCTTGTATGCAGTTAAGTATTGGCATTATGAACCTATGTAATGCATTTTGTATATGTTTAACTTGTTTATGGAGCTATGTGAAATTTTTGCATATGATTTGGTGGATAACTGATATCATATAGACCATGGTTTCCCTAGGAAAAAGAATTAAGATAAATAAATTAAATATAAAGAATAAGTTAAGCAAAAATAAAAATAAAAAAATTAGACATTCAATAAATGAGAGGAATGGAAAATGATGAGATTCATTTAAAGAATATAACTCCTAACTAGGTGGAAACACCTAAGAATTAACTAAAGATAGTAAACACCTCCTCTAAAAAAAGGAGGAAAAAAATGCCATGGACAAACTCTGTTTGTCCAAGATAGGAGAGTCATACAATCAAGAGAGAGAGAGAGAGAGAGAGAGAGAGAGAGAGAGTCTCAAATCTAAAATCAAAAGGAAAGAATGAATAGCCAAATGAAAAACTAAAGGGAAGGATCTAGCCAATCGTATGTATCTGCATATGATCAGATCTATGTCCAATCATGGTGGAAAATATCTCTGGCCATAGAATGTAGAATCAAAGACGTGTTCAGTAGCAGCTGATGCGAAACTACTTGGTACATGCACAACAAAAATATTTTTTATAAAGATAAGAATATTGGTTGTTTGTGTTGGCGATAAAGATTTACCATGGGAATTGGAAAGTGAATTGTTGAGCTGATACCATAGCTAAAGTCTAGATTTATAAACATAAAGAAGATATGAAGACTAAAGAGTTCATAAAATACACCCTAGAGAGACCATTACCCAGCTCATGGGAGACTATGGAGAAACTAATACTAGAGTTCCCTACATATATATGGTTTAGTGGGTTAGGGGAATCCTTGCAATAGTTGCAGTTTGATCAGTAGAACCTTGAAAAAATGACTTCCTAGCCCTAGATCTTGTAAATTTTATTACTAGGTTTATGTTAAAACATATGTATCTATGAATTTTTTAACTTTTATATAGTGAATCTAATTCTATCAATGCTTATGTAAATATGTGATTGTTGTGAAATGATACAAATCTATGCATGCTTGTAAAAATAAATAGAAATGAATGGTTAAGCATGCATAGATTGTAGCATATATAATATTATGCATGTGTAAAAAGTAATAGAAATACTATTGTGCATGTGGCATAAATAGTAAGAGAAACAATGTTGTAATAGTAATAATAATATATTGTTGAGTCTATGGTATCTGTATCTTGTATGCTGTATACACATAAAGTTAAATGCTCTATGATTTTAATAAGAATCTAGATAATTCATAATGTAAATATTGTCATGTTCTAGTTATTATTCTAATTTTAATGTTAGATTTAATGGTTAGCCTATGTGTTGCATTGGGAAGAAGACTCCAGTACAACTGTACTAGAATTAAATGAATTTCTCTAACTACTACATTTGGTAGCAGAGTCTAGTACAATTAATTAATAAATGGATTGGTGTATTCTAAATCCTAACTCACATGAGGGCACATATTATACATTAATTAAATTACAAACAAAATAAGGTTGTAAGTCATAATTGTGGAATTGGGCCACCGAGTGTAATGTATTACAATTAGATAATAAATATAAGATAAAAAAAGTGCAATATATAGATGTATGATTATACAAATGTAACTATTATAAAAATATCATAATAAGAAGAGAACTATAAAGTATATGCATATTATCAAGCCTAGGATATATGTGTATTGTTCCCAACCTAGTCCACTTTTTCAAGGTGGCTAAATCGTTGGACCTTCTCAACTCACATTAGACGAGATGATATAGGCTACAGTATTTCCCCCACAAAGTCAAGAATAATGAAAATGTTGAGACCCAATCGAGAACCCTAGTAGTAGTTATAAAAAAGGAAATCTTAGCATGTGATTTCTAAGCCTATATTTTATAATGATGAAATGCATATAAACAAATAAAAGATGCTCCAGTTAAAAACAAGTCACATTAAATACTAATAATTAAATTTTACAGCCTTAAAGAGACCGTAAGGATCCTAATAGAATAATCCCAGAGAATGATAAATCATAAGGCTAGATTAATTATAGGCTTGTTAGTGCCAAGCCTATAGGGTTTCCTATAATGCATCATATAGTTGAGAGGAGTCAGAATAACTAAACATGAATAAAAATGTCCCTACTAAACCAACAAACCATAGATATAATCAGCTACTGAGATAGCAGAAGCAAAATAGAAATATGACAACCACCAAAATCTTATCAATCATAAACACAGATGTCAAAGAGACCATGGGTTGGCACATGACGTCCTATCGACATCTTCTAGCGACAACACACTAGATCAAATCTCTTTGAGGTGCAAACACCTTGTTAATTTATCTGATTAGTGTAATTTTATTTATATGTCGTATGATATTTAGCCATTTTTCCATGACTATGGATTTTAGTCATTTTTATAGAACCATGTAATCTTGCTTTCTAAAATAATTCTATATTACTTACTCAAAAATAAGTAATCATAAAGAACATAGAATTTGAGGGCTTGTTTTTATAGTCTTTTAAAATATGAATAATAAAGCTTTGAGTCCATGGTTTAGGTGAACCAAATTTAAAAGGTTGTGAATGTTAGAGATAAGGACAATTCCTCTAATTTTGATTTCCTTTAATTCCAAGTACAATTATTATTAATTCAAGGGATAAATAGCTGAAATGATTAAAGATAGGTTTCAAGCATAATTAATTGAAGAAGTAAATAGCCTAAATCCCTAATGAATCAATAACAATAACAATCTCCATGTATTAAAAATAACAATTTTCTTATTTATATATTGAAAATAACAATCTATGGTATAGGAAGGAAAAAAGGTTTTACTTACATCAAATTATAACTAGACCTCTAGTGTTCTTTCAAATGAGACCTCTACTGTTTTTTCATAAAATATTGATTTTAAAAAAAAGATTTACAAATTTAAAACAAAAATACAATATAAAAACATATGTCTTATGCCAGGTTACTTATATAAAATTATACCACAATAATGTTTACCTCCCTAGTTCTTTCATAGAATATTGTTTTAAAAGGAGAAATTTACAGATTTAAAACTATAGGACAGTATAAAAATATATGTCAATGCAGGGTGACACAACATAAAATATTGCTTTAAATAAAGAGATTTACAAATTTAAAACAAAAATACAATATAAAAACATATGTCTTATGCCAGGTTGCTTATATAAAATTATACCACAATAATGTTTACCTCCCGGGTTCTTTCATAGAATATTGTTTTAAAAGGAGAAATTTACAGATTTAAAACTAAAGGACAGTATAAAAATATATGTCAGATGCAGGGTGATGGCAAGGGCTATCTATTGAGCTGCAGAGCATTTAATGTGGCTGCAGCAAGCTTGATGGTCAGTTGATCTTGAGCTGCTCGAGATCCAAGGGTCATTAAACCTGCTGCAGCAACATTAAATGCTCTGCAGCTCAATGGATAGCTCTTGCCCAAGGTGACACAACAAATAATATAGAAATAAACAACATAAATGCTTTACTTGATTATTGAAAATGTTATTGGTGAAACTCAAAGAAAAGGCATCTCCTTAATGTCAAGTCGAACCTAGATTCATGGAAAGAAAAGAGTTTATTATTAATTTATTAATTGATGGCATAGCACAGAATCAATTAATAAATTAAATGATGGGCATAGCACACCAAAGTATTCGAATTGATGCTAAACGTTGTACTGTTAGTAGCGTTGGTAACAGTTAGCGAAATCGGTAGAGAGAATTCGCAACAAGCAATAACGCAATCAGATCCAAAATTAGCAACAAGCAATAACGCCATGAGGTAAAGAGAAGTAACTGAAAATACAAGATTTCTTTAATTTATGAAGAAGAGCTACATACTCGTTAATGGGCGTAGCACAGCATCAACAAGCTACCGCGCTAAATTCCTGAAAATACAGAGCGTTTTAATTAATAAACTAATCGATGCGCTTAGCAACTGTGTCAATTAATAAACTAATCGATGGGCTTAGCAGAGCATCTCTCAAAGACCGGTGGTACCACCGCTATTGTATTTGACAGTGCTTTATCTTGAAAACTGAGACCAGCTCTGTGACAGCAGCAAGGATTGCGTGTTACATTTCCAAGAACCACGATTAGTATCATTCGCTAATGCAACGCCGAAAGATCTGATCATCGCCATGGCTGCCTCAAATATCTCTTCGTCAAATCCCAAATGTTATTACAATACGCTTATGATGCCCGGCGCCTCTAATCTATTTTTATAGGATAGCAGATGATCTTTTATTGGGCTACGTTTTATCAACATGAAACCATAAGATAGTTTATTTTGCAAATGCACAAGGAGGCAGGTATGTTACATAGTTTATTTTGCAGATGCATAAAGAGGCATGTATCTTACAGCAAATTTTAATGGTTATAAGGTATCTTACAGCTATCTTAAAAGCTAATTTTAATGAGGTATATCTTACAGCTACTTTGAAATCCATTTTAATCTGTTTTTTTCATTAAAATTAGATATATTAGTATTAAGATATATTATTATTATTAAGAAATAGAAATGTCTAAAAGTTTGACTATTTAGATGGTACATTTTTTTGGAGTTTAGTTTTTTTTTATTTTACAAAATCAGAAAGTAACTATATTTTAATCAAAATTTTATTTGTATAAATGAATTTAACACTTTTTAAAAGTCCATGATGAGCATCAAAAATTAAAAAAACTTAACAACTATAACCAACATTTAATAGAAATTTTGAGTAGATTTTATCAAAATTATGCCCAAAAAACACTCTATAACCACCCAAATAATAGAATTTTTAGAGTGAGACTTAAGAAATATTATTATTATTATTATTATTATTATTATTAGTATTAGTATTAAGAAGTAATATTTATATTAATGTTTGTTTTAAAAAATATTAATATTTTTTTATCATATTAATATTAATGTTAATATTAATTTAACTTTTAATATTATTATTAATGTTTTCAATTTTAATTAATATTATTCTCTTGTTATTGATTTTATATATATATATATATATATATATATATATATATTTGTGTGAATTCAAGAGCTATTCTATTGAAGTAAAATAGTATTACAGTCATTATACATGAAACGAAATTGCACATTCAGTGTTATTTAACAAATCATAAACGAAATCAGTAATGAAAAATAAGGGCTTATATAAATAATAAGGGCTTATCATTGATATATATCATAATCAGTCTAGAAAATTTCATGAGAGTTTGGATCTTAGCTGGACATAGTAGCTTTTGAGCCTCCCCTTGCAAAAAACTAGAACTCTACTACCTTCTAATTCCACTCTTTTATCCTTGTTACATCCCAACAAAACAATTACCTAATTAACTTTAGGTAAGTTCTCCAAACTAATTAGGTAAGTTCTCCAAACTATACTAAAACACTTACTTAACTACATAAGCAACTTTTAGGTCCAACTCTTGAAAGTGCTATTAAACTCATTATTTTACAAAATTAATCTATTAACTTTACAAAAATTGACTATAGGACACCTGTCAGAAATTATCTTTTTAAATATTTTTGGCTGCTTCAACCAGAAGTTCTATCGCTTCCAGAGCTTGTGATTTTCTTCTGGTTCTTTCTCCTCTACTTCTAAGTCTTCAACCCTCTTTGACAACTCTTGATTCTGTTGAGTTAAATCTTGGATTTTCTGATTCAACTCCTCAAATTTGTCTTGAGTCTGCCTCTTCCTTTTTAATGCTTCCTTTGAAACCACAATCAACTCCTGATAATGAGTGTTAATATCTTCAAGATCTTCTCTTAACCTCCTGTTTTCCATGACCAAACCTTCATTTGTTTCATTTAGAAAATCAATTTGATACTTATACTGTTTTATAGTCTTTTGAAGATTTTCATTCTCTGAATCTATACATTTTCCCTTCTTGAAATGAGAGAGTTTCTTCTGATAACCAAGGAATAATTAGTTTCTTGAAGATTACCTCATCATCCTCTTCATGCTGCTCTGTTACTGTTATAGGAACCTTTTGAGACTTATCTTCCTTAATAATGGACTTTTTGGATTGTTCTACAGCTGTGTCTTTCACTAGAGATGATTTCACAGTCACTGAATCTTCTCTCTCACTATTAACCTGCTCAAAATTTTGGTCTTCATCTTCTTTCAAATCTTCTCGAGATGAGGAATCTTCTATTACAGTGAACTTCTCCTTAGCCAACTTTGGATTCAAAAGCTTTTTCATATTCAGTCTCAACTTATTCTTTGCTCTTGTTTTGGGTCTCCAATTTGACTCTCCTATCATTTCATCAGACTCGCCACGAACCTTTATACTGGAAATTAGTAAACCTTCATCCTTTAATTCAACCATTGAATTTCCTTTTGTTTTTTACTAGGAATCTATATGTTCTCTACTTCAATATCGATTAGAACAGAAGCATCTTCCATGTTTTCTTGGATATCACTCACATCTTGATCAAGATCAACTGATTTCTTTTCTTCTTCATGTTCTAAAACTCCTGCCTAGACTTCTTCCACGTCTTCAAGAATTTCTATCTGGTTATCCTCATCAATCTTCCTTTGCTCTCCAACTACAAATTCTTCGAGCTCATGAGTTGAAAATTCCACTTGAGCATTCTCTTCTACTGATTCAACAATGACCTCTTTCTTCAATCTTTTAACCAGGCTGTGTAGTTTATTCATCTCTCTTTTTTGACTGGTCCTCTTTTCCACTCTAAAACCATGACCAGAACAAGAAGTAATCCCAAGTTTTACCTTTTTTCTAAAGCACAGTACAGATGATGAGTTTTATCAATCCACAGTGAAAAATAGATTGCTTGGTATGATCTTGATGTCCCTTTACCCTACTTGACATTTTCTGCAGGCTCTTTAGGAGGAAAAAGGGAAGATTCATCTTTGACTCTTGGTTTAGATGGTATAAAAATCCGATATGATACTTAAAGACAGAAGCAAAACTACATTCACAAGTTATATAACTCTATAAAATCTTAATAGGCTCCCTCCACTTAGGTTTGAAATTATGTACATGCACACCCTTGCCCCAGCCTGCTACAACTTCAGGCAATAGGAAATCATTTGAACTGAAGGTAAATGGCACTTTTTTAAACCAAAATTCACCCTCATCTTTAATATTAGTTGCTTTCGCTATCAGCTCTCTATTTAATTCAATTTTAGGGGTATTGAACAGAACTATATCTTTCTCTAACCCTTGGGCAAACCCATATGATACTTCAGAATGATAACCATCAACTTTCTCAAAATACTTAAACTAGCCAATTCTCTTAAACAATTTCGCACATTCAGGAAAGCTTTTAGCCCACCCCATTTCAGAAGGTTCAGCCCTATTGGTTTTGCCACTTCTCTTCATCTTTATGCACTAAACCCTAACTATATATTTTTCAAACAGCTCAGGAAAATGCAAAATAATTCTCAACACAGTGGGATTATTAACTCACTTTAAAAAATGTTATACCCTAATATCGGTCAATAATTTCACTTCCTGAGTATATAGTTAATATGTTGATGGACTAACCTCCTATATTTGTAGCATTATGTCTTCAATGCGATGATTGTTTAGTGGTTCCTGGTACCTTACTCTGTAACCAACCAACTCTTTAACCCCATTACTGAAAAGGGGCTTTTACTGCAATGGGTTTCAATGGTAAAGAAAAAACCTTCTATTTACTGGCAAAATTTTGACAAGGAACACAAACTCTAACTTGCTGATATACATCAAAGAATAGACAAGGCCAATAATATCCAGACTTGGATTCGGACAAGAGTTGAATAACTGAGAAAGATCATATCAACTGATACATATATTCAATCCACAGTGGAGTCGCTAGATTTGTAAGCAGAAATATTTCACCTTCTGCAGACAGAAGTTGTTCCTCTGGTCTGAATGGTTCAAATCCAGAACAAATGAATGAAAAAGGTTGAAGACCCTCCCTGGATGTCATAGATACCTGGAATGCTGCTTCGATAGTAAACCTGTGTACCTACAATCAGATCAAACATGCAAACACATCAAAGCTACCATAACATAATCTACTGATCCATGTTAGTGACTAAGGAATCTAACAACATGTACATGTGAAATCAACAACAACAGTAATGTGGGACAAAAATCAACTTTGCATTAAGATGAATGGAGAATTTTACAACCAATTAAGCCTTAGTGTCGACATGCCTCTCCATGAAACTAACACTTCATCCCCATAAGCTCCAACTTTGTTCTCTATTCTCTCAAATGGCTTGGGCCAAGTGGTCAATCCAACAGCATAACAATACCTCAAGAGTTCTCTCCCTCAACCATGGACATGAGCTTGTATTTATAAGGCTCAATGAATAGGAATGGTTGAGAGATTTGTGGATGATGTGGCCTCTAAGATCCTATGATGGGGGATCTTGATCTCAACTAACCAACAATGATAGGGATAAGGGAGGACACAAGGCTCATCTTCTAGAAGCCTCAAGAAACCTCTATTTTTCCCATTTTACCAAGGGTACAACTCTTATCCTCTTATGACAGAGCGGTTTAGGTAAGAACCGCTTATGGACCAAGGGAAACAGGTGGTAGCACCCCTTATGGAAAACAAGAGAAAGGCTGTGTGAGCAAGGAACCACTCATGGCTAATAGGGAAAGCGTAGTGCTAGGAATTTTCATGAAAGATTGACAAATGGAATAGGTTTCCTCTCCAACTACTGGGATTAAGGACAAATAGGTATGTCAAAGGTCTTATCACATGATGGTGACAGGATTTTGGTATAACAAGGATGTATTACTGCTCCAACACCCTCCCTTAATCTATACTTAGTACAATTTAGTGTTTGAGGCATCGAAAACTAAGGCACAAGTCACCCTTTTACAAATGTATTGATCCATGTAACAGAGGTAAGGAGGAAAACCTCATGGGAAAAACCTCCCCTAAAAAATGGATTATGAAACATAAACAAAATATGCATATACTTCCATACTAAAAAATGTCTGCAGGAATCTTCTTCTTAGGAAGAAGAGGAATGTGCTCAATCAACTCAGGAACAGTTGCATGATGAATCCTTAGACCATGTAGAACAACTGAAATGCAGTGATGGGAGAGGAAATGGTACTCTTCAGATTTGAACTTTGAACCAGCAGGTGAGTAGTTTGAACCAAACATGATGCCATGTGAGGAATTCGAACCACATAGGATGCCATGCCTGAAAGAGACTATAAATGCTTGAGAATAGGTGATCCCAAGTGAGTCATAAGGATCTTAAAGCATCAACTTCGAATGAAGGTTGTAATCATCTACAAGAATGTGGAACAAAAGTCCCAAATGTGCCATTGTGATGGAAAAAGCTTCTCCATCTTCATATGAACTTGAAGGAACTCTACTAGTGATGGTGGAGGAAACATCTCCATTTTTCAAACCAATACTCTCATGTGAAAAAAACCCATCTTCTAGAGAAGGGTCTTTATGGACATCAACTAGCAATACATCTTGCCCATTCGTAACAGAAGACATAGAGGATAAGGGTGAAAGTAAATCTTCAGGAGTAGTGATGGCAACAACTCGTATGTGTTAGCCAGAATATTTCACCCTCCCTAGATGTTGTAGATATCTGGAATACAAGGCTGTGATAGTCCACATGTGTACCTGCAATCAAGCCCAACATGAATAGATCAAAGCAACCAGAATATGATCTACTAATCTATGCTAGTGACTAAGGAATCTAGCAATATATATCTGAAATCAAACATCAACAGTATATATGGGACAGAAAATCAACTTGCATTAGAAATATGAAGGAGTTTACAACCAAGCCTTAGTGCTGACATGCATCTCCATGAAACCAGCTCTTCATCCCCAAAAGCTCTAACTCTAGCTCTCTATGATCTCTCCAAATGATCTTAGGCCAAGAATCAATCCAACAGCATAACAATACCTTCAATGTTCTCTCCTCAACCATGGCTATGATCTCATATTTATACGGATTTAATGGATAGAGATGGTTGATAAATTAGTGGGTGAGGTGGCCTCTAAGAACCTAGGATGAGGGATCTCGAGCTCAACCAACCCACAATAGTAGGGATAAGGCAGTACACGAGGCTTATCATCTAGAAGCCTCGAGAAACTTCTATTTTTCCCTTTTTACCCAAGGTACAGTGCTACTCCTTCTATGACAGAGTGGTTCTGGTAATAACTGCCTATGGACCAAGGGTAATGGGAGGTGGCATGGCTTGTGGACAACCAATGAAAGGTGGTATGAGCAGGGGTACCACTCCTGGATAAAGGGGCATGAGCGGTGCTGGGAATTTGTATGACAGACTGATAAAAAAACCATTTAGTTTCACTCCAAAATCTGGGATTCAAGGAAAGTAGGTATGTCAAATGTCTTATCACATGATGGTGATAGGATTTTGGTATAACAGGATGCCCCCCAAAGCATGAGTCTTAGAGTGACATGATAAATGATAGCTTTGAGAACAAGTCGTCGCCAGGAGATTCAAATGTCAGCTCGATCAGAGTATGTAGTCAAGTAGGCATCTGTAGTACATCAGTATGTTGACTCATAGAAAAAAGTAACCAAAATCATAGCTACAGACCAATACAAGGCAGATCCATGAGTGGAATAAACAAGCATGGCTACTAGAATATAGCATAGATCCATGTGATAGAGGACTCAAACTTGGACATAGCTACAAGACATACAATGTAGATCTATGTCATACAGACGCAAATTTGAGCATAGCCACGACCATACAAATGTGGATCCATGCTAGATATACAAAACTCCATCACAACCCGGGGAAAAAGCAATAAGCGCTTTTAAACAAATGCCCAGGGTCTTTGTCTTGTCTTCCACAAAGTACAATTCTATCCATGTGATTACAATGATTTGAAGTCGAACATGGTAGAAAGTGACTTGATTACTAGCCAATGATGTGAACCATTAACAAGTGTGAGGGAGATCACCATTAATATCAATGATTCCCAAGGTACCCTAGTATAATCTACTAAGTGCGAATAGATTTCCTGATGTCGAACACCCAGTCGATTCTATCTATCAAAGGTCAATGATGTGAACCTATGTCAAGAGCGAGAGAATCTATCAATAAGGCATACAGATCTCAAGGTACTAAATATTTTTTCTAAGACTATTTTCTGAATGATGAGCTGATGTCGATGGGAATAGTCTCATCGAAGGAGGGCCATGATCGGTCCCACATCGACGACACAAAACTTGGAACATAGTTCTGGAATGATGTGAATGTAGTAACCATATGATTGACTCAAAGATACTGACACAAAGGTTGTGTAGATTGCAGAGGTAAAACTTCTTCAGATCCCCTTTGAACATCGGGTGGCATGACAAAATGACTTGGCAGCATGACTAGACAGGACAGATACACAATGCAATAGTGGACAATGCCTTCTTTTGAAAGACTCAAGGGATTGACATGACTCATGAAAGTGGATCATCACAGAGATCAGCTGAATACCCAATTGACTGACATGATTGTGTAGACAAGTGCCATGTTCAAAGGTAACAACAAACAACTGCCATTATTTGAAAAATTATTCCCTTCCCATTTCCCCCATCATGATTGATGAGTGCCTCTTTTCAGTTTTATGAGTTCAAAGAGGGTAACAAATACTCGATATAGCTTGTCAGAAGACAAGTCCAGTCTCATATGTTTTACGAACCTAAGAGAGTAGGGGTTCGCTCCCAAAATGGGTCTCTCAATGTTTAATTTTAACGAGTCCACTGAAATAAAACTCGTTATCGTTCATGTTTATAGAGTCTGAATGAATACAGAAGAAAACTCCATGGGGGTCCTTTTTCGTATGATTTAGTCTCCAAGGCCCGAAAAAATATAAAATCATACCTTAGAGAACTCTTCCAGTCATGATTGGCTAGAGTGTTCCTTTCTCGTAAATAGTCCCATTCGAACCGAGAAAGAGATAACCTACCGTCGGATGGACGACTCTTCAAATACTTTAACGAGCGTGAAGAAGACAAGATCGCTCGACAATATTTTCATATTTAGGGAGCCTAAAAAGTGTTTAAAAAGAACTCCATTATCCTTTTTCATGTTTGAATCCAGAGCACAAAAAAGTAATAAACTAAGCTCAAACCACTTTTTATGTTTTAACCAGAGAACGAAAAATGAAAAGTAAGCTCAACACCATCTTACTGTTTTTAACGAGCTCAAAGATCAGTTGAAAGAATGCTTGAAGATTGGTTTCATTTTTACGCAAGATCAAAACCAACGGGTAAACTATGCTTGAAAAATCCCATCAACATGATATACAGAGGTTGGAATCTTGCCCCCAGCATGATTTCTAGTGAATCCTACCCCTATCATGGTTGCTAGCGGCTCGACATGCCCCCAAGATTCATTTCATTTGACGATTCTTCTTCCATACCCAACCTAAAAACCTAGTTACTAATGTGAAAATTTTCACCAGGGGGATAGGAAGAATGAGAATTGGGTAGGTGAAAAGAAGGTTCAAGTTCTAACACTAAACTGAAGACTTGAATCAAGGGAAGGGGATCTGTTTCGTTTTTACACAAGCTTGAAACAGAAGGTAACTATGCTTGTAACATGGTTTCATTTTTATGCAAGCTTGAAACCAAAAGGTAAACTATGATTAAGGAGATCAATTTCATTTTTTAACGAGCTTGACATAGAATGGGAACTTTGCTCAAAGGCATCTATTTCATTTTTTAACAAGCTTGACACAAAATGGGAACTTTGCTCAGAACATGGTTTCATTTTTATGCAAGCTTGAAACCCAAAGGATAAACTATGCTTGAGGAGTGGTTTTATTTTATAACAAGCTCGAAACCACAGGGTAAACTATGCTCTAGACATGGTTTCATTTTTATGCAAGCTTGAAACCAAAAGCGTAAACTATGCTTAAAGAGTGGTTTTATTTTTTAACGAGCTTGAAACCAAAAGCGTAAACTATGCTCTAGACATGGTTTCATTTTTATGCAAGCTTGAAACCAAAAACGTAAACTATTCTTAAAGAGTGGTTTTATTTTTTAACAAGCTTGAAACCAAAAGCATAAACTATGCTCTAGACATGGTTTCATTTTTATGCAAGCTTGAAACCAAAAGCGTAAACTATGCTTAAAGAGTGGTTTTATTTTTTAACAAGCTTGAAACCAAAAGCGTAAACTATGCTCTAGACATGGTTTCATTTTTATGCAAGCTTGAAACCAAAAGCGTAAACTTTGCTTAAGGAGTGGTTTTATGTTTTAACGAGCTTGAAACCACAGGGTAAAATATGCTCTAGAACCTGCTCATAACCAACATGATATCCATAGGTTGCTAGGTTTCCCCCATTTCATAAAAGCTAGCGGCTTAGCTCCATTATGACGTCCATAGACCAGAGCCATGCCCCCC
This sequence comes from Pseudotsuga menziesii, assembly GCA_001517045.1. Taxonomy (NCBI): domain Eukaryota; kingdom Viridiplantae; phylum Streptophyta; class Pinopsida; order Pinales; family Pinaceae; genus Pseudotsuga; species Pseudotsuga menziesii. The sequence continues at coordinate 42,368 of LPNX010571040.1, forward strand.
ATTTTACCTAGGATGGGAAGAAGCTAACTAGAAGAAGGGGAAGGAACCACAAGAACATGCGACACATTTAGGGCAGTCTGATTACTTGGAGTAATGTGATGGTCAGGTGTAACAAAGGAAAGTTTATCAATGGTCACAATCTTCCCATCATGGAGAAAATGCATAACTCTAAAGAGTGTGGACACAACAACTTTCATGGCATAAACATAATCACGTCCAAGGAGAAGATTGAAATCTAAAGGACCTTGGACCACCATAACATCAATGAGGACATTTTTCCCTCCTAATGTAATAGGCAAGTAAGGAAGGGTCCATAAAGGTGCAGTAGGTCTTCGATTAAAATCCAGTATATAACCGATGGATGGCATAAGCTAAGGAGAGCCTAAAGCTTGCCAAGTAGTTGAGGATAGAATATTAACAGAAGCCTCTTCGTCAACAATAGTGTGAAGTATCCGCCTAGCAGTAACATTCACAGCTATCTGGAAAGGAACACTCGAATGAAGACGAGACTCTGTTAGGTTACTCCAGTCAAAGGAAATAACCTCAGTACTTGGAGAGGGTTCTGTCGAAACAAACAAAATTTCCTCTTATCAAGAACAATTAGAACGAAGCATAAAAAATGCGGTAGGCTTTGGTTCATTCTCTACTAGAAGAGAAGAACAAGATGAAGATTTCGTCAAAGAAACTAATTCAGACTTAACATTCTCTGAAGAAAGAGTGGGATTGAGTGGAGATGACATCGACTCAACCACTTCAAATTCACTCTTCAAAAGAAGAGTGGGATCAAGTAAGGATGGACTTAGATTGACCACTTCAATTTCACTCTTCAACGGAAGAGTGGGATTGACCGAGGTTAGAACTGGATCGACCACTTTATCAACCAATGGGGGTTCAAGAGACAACTTATGATAACCTATTGGAAGCCATTGATGAGAAACAGTAATATCTTCCAACAATTTAGAAGCTTCATCCATGAGAGGAAAAAGGTAAGTAAAGTGCATGTCCTTACAAAGCAAGCAAGGATTTCTATCTTTACCCTTCCGACTCTTAACCATAGAGTCATTGCTTGAGGGGGAATCATCAGTATGATGACCAGAGGATGATGAAATCAGTTGCTGGGAAACCTTAGACCAATCTTCTAAAACCAAGGACAGACCATGATAATATTTCAGAAGGTGATCACCCCTTGCAAACCCTACAAGGGAATTTGGGTTTACGTGGTATTTGGGTGTGCAGATCAACACTGTCCACACTAGGAGGAGTGATTGGTTGAGAATTGGTTGTTTTTTTGTTTTTCTTCTTCTTAATCTTCCTTTTCTTCTTCTTCTTATCCACCTGACTACTAGTATTACAACTTTCAATAGGCGAAGAGGTAGAAATGGGAGAAGACACATCTGGTGAAGAAGGAGAGGGATCAACATGAGGCTGATGCTCTTGCGATGAAGGATTAGGATCAGATGCAACTAGTGTACATGGGATAACTAGACTGGAGAATAACCAAACAGGTAATCCAATAGTTAATCCAGGAAGGCTTAACGTAGCCATGAGAGGAGGACCAACATCCCCATATGAAGGGAACACAAAAGACATGCTTGGTAAAGGAGTCTCTTAGTTGGTAGTCTGAGAAGGTGAAGCCATAACTATGTAACAAAAATATCTCTCTCTTGTAAAAAATCCTAACTGTACAGATAAAAAGTGCTACTCAAACTAAAAGCAACAAGCAAACATGTGAAAGGAGTGGATAATAGTCAGGAACCTTACAGGACAAGCCAAAAGGATAACTCAGATGGATAGGGAATCCTAGTGGGGTCTCCTGATACACACAAGGTACGTGGGAGCTCAAATTGATAGTAGTTCCATCTAATGAATAATCGTACACAAGGGGCCTTTCGATATACAATTGAGTACATGAAGTACCTTTCTATATACCTCAAGGGTACGTGAAAGGCCGTTCGATATACCGATGGTACATGGAAGAACCATGCGAGTCCTGAGATGTAATGCTGACAAATAATGACAGCTCCTACATTTAACGATGCTCGAACACGTCTCTAACCTATCACACAAATTGCTAAAAAAATTTAAACCTAAGGTAGAGCTTAATTTTATCTTGTACATTTAGGTGGAACCAGGGAGTGAAAACTTGAAAGAAAATCAACTCAAATTTTACAAAACATGGACAAAAAGAGGTCTTGGAATGATGCCTACCTGGCATTGCGCCTCTCAGGAATTGACAGAGAGGTTCTATCCCAGCACCGCTTCTCACCAATGGGATACAGGCGGTGGCACTGCGTACTGCTCACTCTGTTTAGGTGGTGACACTACTCCTCGTATACTGCATAGGCACGGTTCCTTGTAGAAGAAAAAAACATAAAGAGAACAAAGGATCTAGTCAAAAAAGGAATAGATCAGGGAAAATACTGTTGAATTGAGTATGGAAACAGAGCATAAAATACAGAAATGACTCAGATCTGAACAGATCTGGAGGTTTCAAACCCAAGCGGAGTAAGTCAACAAGTAGATCTGACTGAAGAGAGTTGAAGAAGGATCCTGGATTCAAACAAGAGTTGCAGACTGAGGAAGATCGGAATGAATGATACACAACAATTCCCCAGCAGAGTCACCAGATTTGTTAGCTGGAATACTTCACCTCCTGCAGACAGCAAGGTGTTCCACTAGTCTAAATGGTTTAGATCCAGAACAAATAGATCACAGAGGCTGATAACTCTCCCTAGATGCTGTAGATATCTAGAATACCAGGATTTGATAGTCCACTTGTGTACCTGCAATCAAGGCCAACACGAAACAGATCAAAGCAACCAGAATATGATCTACTAATCTATGCTAGTGACTAAGGAATCTAGAAATATATATCTGAAATCAAACATTAACAATATATATGGGACAGAAAATCAACTTGCATTAGAAATATGAAGAAGTTTACAACCTAGCCTTAGTGTTGACATGCATCTCCATGAAACCAACTCTTCATCCTGAAAAACTCTGACTCTAGCTCTCTATGCTCTCTTTAAATGATCTTGGGCCAAGAATCAATCCAACAGCATAACAATACCTTCAATGTTCTCTTCTCAAGCATGGCTATGAGCTCATATTTATAGGGATTTAATGGAAAGAGATGGTTGAGAAATTAGTGGGTGAGGTGGCCTCTAAGATCCTAGGATGAGGGATCTCGAGCTCAACCAACCCACAATAGTAGGGATAAGGTAGTACACGAGGCTTATCAACATAGATGTAAATTTTGGAGAAATATTTTTGTAGGCTTGGATGCTCAACTAAGTTTTATCACTACATACCATCCCAAGAATGATGGGAAAATAGAACGTGTTAACCAAATTCTTGAAGACATGTTGGGAATGTACATTATGTAGAATCCTTCAAAATGGGAGGACTAATTACATTTGGTAGAATTTGCATATAACAATGGTTACCATGCCTCTACTAAAATGTCACCCTTTAAAGTTTTATATGGAATAAAATGAAGAACCCTAGTTAGTTGGAATGATCTAGTGGATAGGCTTATGTTAGGACCTGAAATTCTTAAGGATTTGGAAAATTTGGTTAACCAGGTAAATAATAGATCAAAGGAAGAAAAGTGTCGAAAGAAATGTTATGATGATAAGTTTCATATAGATAAAGATTATTAGGTATGAAATCACGTGTACCTAAAAGTCAGGCCAAAGAGAAGCACACTCATAATGGGAAAATGCAGCAAGCTGGGCCAAAAATATTGTGGACCCTTCAAAATTCTAGCTAGTATAGGCCCAGTAGCATATTGGTTGGCCTTACCGACTCACATTAAAGTCCATGATAATTTTCATGTATCTCTCTTAAATAAATATGTATATGATCCTAAACATGTTATTGATTGGAATCTATTGCATATGGAAATAGAAAAAGAGTTCCTTCAAGAACCACAATGCATACTAGATTGGCGGGAAACATGGCTCAAAGAGCAAAAATAACGTTCAAGTGAAGTTGCAGTGGATGCACTTTGTACTTGAAGAAGCCACCTTGGAAAAGGAGGAGGCTATGATGGAATCCTATTCTTTTATTTTTTATAAATAAACATTGGGACAGTTTTTCTTTTAAGAGGGGTGGGATGTGACATCCTAAAATATCCCCTTAGATGTATTACATGTTCTAGTTAAGTTATAGGTTTGAACCTATGAATGATTTGAGGCATCATAAAATATGATATTTTATAAAATGGGATTTAAAATACTTTTCGCAACTTGATATGGGACCACGAGTGCAAAGAGGGGATGAAGCTTACCATGGATCTATGGATTATGAGATAAAAGTTTAAGAAAAGAGGAAACATAAATGAGATATTTAATAATTAAAAACTTAAATAAAATTGTGAAGAAACAAAAATACACATCCTAACTGCTTCTTGATTTAAGAAACTTTTTTTATTCTGGATTGACTATTCATTGAGGTTGTCGAGTTCCTTTTTATGATTCTAATGAGAAACATATGCATATTTTTTCTTCTTCTTTGAATTTCCTCTCTGATCATAACCCTCTAAACCTGAAAAGAGAGAGAGAGAAATAGCTCCCTTTAAAATATTCTAAGAATATAATAATGAAAGGTAGAGAGAGGAGCTTGCAGATGTAAGGCTACCTGCTTTCCCAAAAAGGTCTGGCCTGGATTTCCACCTGAGTACTCAGAGCTAGTTTTGTTCTAGTGGTGTGTCCTAGAAAGAAATAATTCTTGAAAGAAGAAGTCAATGCAAATAAGAAAATACTAAATGCTAAGTAAATGGAACCTGATAGGAGCATCTAGTTAGGTACAAGATCTTCATAACAAAGAACCCTAACTCTATTTTTCTAGTAGCCTTGGTCTAGCTTGGGGATTGTATCTGCAAAGGTTGAAATATGCTGAATAGTTGTAGTTATCTATGGTAGGGTGGAATGAGGTAGTCCCTTATAAAGTTTCCTGAAAGTTTTTTAGATAAGTTACTTAAGCTGCTACTGATACATTTTATTCCTAGGTACTTTCCTTTATTCAATATGCCTTATTAATTATAGATTATGATGTTTCTTTTGGTAGAGAGTGTACGTTATATTTAGTATGGTTAATTGATCCATTAATATACTATTTTTCTGAGATGGTAAGGAATATTTTCTTTTCCCCTAGATTAGAATGTTATTAGGATTTGATAATTTACTTCTTGTAAACAAAACTATTTTTATCATTACCATTCTAGATAGCCTAATGTACAGGGGTATTCAAGGATTTGTTAGATCTTCATGGTCTTGGAGATAATGGTTTCACTATATTTATTATGTAATATCCTAAGTGCATGCAGGAAAAATATTAACTTAGGGTAATATTTTCTTTCTGCTCAAATTTTGGCTTCAAGGTTATATACATCATGATCTTAGGATGTAAAGTCAAAGCATGCATTCCAAACTATATACTTACTTGCGAATTAATTGAATGATTAGACCCCATTACAAATAATTTCATATAACAGTCTCCCAATTAAATATGCCAGATAAGAATTAAATGAGTAGATGTAGAAAGCTTCCTGTAGAAGAAACCACATGATAAGTAGAAAAATCAAAACCTACCACCCAAATAATACAGTAATACAAGGAAATCACAAGATAACAAATCAAAATTTTACACATAGATAAAGTCATGTACATCTGAATTGAAAATATAATATCTTGAAAAACCTTAAATGATTCTTTGGAGATAAACTCATTATAACATAAATAACATGTAAATTCATTTTTAGAAAACGCATAGGATGCAATAGATTTAACTAGAAAATGCATTAATTCCATATGGATCTCCAAAAATACCTCAACAGAATTAAACAAACATAGTAAAAAATAAAGATCAGGTCAATCTGAACATTCTTACGGCTTCTCCCCAAATCCCGATGTCTCATAGAGGAATGCCAAATGATAAATCAAATACAAATAACAACAACAATTACAATATTCCATTACCTATACACAATATTACAATAAATGAAAACATAGAAATTATCTATCGAGGCCAACAGTGGGAGCCCAAAAATATTGCATACCCATAACCCGAAAGGGAGAGGCTAAACCCTGTGCAAAACGTTTTTACAATCAGTTTATCAATTTCAAAAATATCGAAAGGGTTGAAGCATAATATAGGTAACCTAAAAATTATGAGCATCCAACACTAACAAACATCTTCATTAATAAAAATGTTTAAAGTCATTGGCTATGAAGCAATACCAATAGGCTGATACTGTCAAGAATGACCACAAAATTTAAAAACCCAATGCCAAAGACCCTCCTCAAGACTATCTCTGTGCAGCCATCGCACTCTTATTTCCCCTTGTCATTTGAAAGTTAGGGTGGGTGACTTACCAAGATGATGGTATCCCATATTCTCCCCCAAGTCACCCTTTTTTCTTTCCTGAGTTCAAACCTATCACACAAACAAGAAAAAGAGTCAAAATTTGAGATAAAACTAAAGAGAAGTATTAATACATGTATTAATACCTGTATGGACTGAATCTCACTTCCTGGATGCCAAGTACAATATGCGAGTCAGATTCAAACCCCCATGACCGCGTTCCTGCAATCTTGCGCAAGTAGGAAGAACTCACAACCACTGACATACTAGCGTCAGGTGAAGCGTGCAAAGAATACACACGCATAGTAGAAAGTCGACTGTAGAAAAATACACTGAATAGGAACGACTATAATGCGCGAGAATACTGAGCCAAAAACTAGAACCATTATTCACCTTGCATGCCAAATACTAGAAAATTCGATCTATGTCAAGGAAGATCCCTCACCAGCTCGAAAATGAGCGGTATTAACCCACGAGGAAAAAATGGAAAACCTGACTGCTATAGTCGAGGAAAGTACCAGTTTTAATTGCAAAGAAGACTTGGAGGAAATGGATGCTACACACCTATCCAACCATAGGAGTAACATATATATCCAGTTAATTCCACCCACATGGGTTGGGATGCCATGGAAAAATCCACCATTAATGCCAACGAGCTAATATTTTTCATCCAAGGTTGGAAATATTTCCAATGTCACTAATATTAACCAATTTCACATTGTATTTGTATTATAATTGAATTTCCAAAGTGTTCAAATTTGGGATATCCCCATAAATCAAGCCAACGCGTGGAATATCCCCAAGGCCATAATAAAACTTTCATGATAGGTAGTGTCCAGGACCTCCTTTGCATGTGGTTCTTGGATAAGAAGAAGCAACAATAGAGTATTAGCGTAAATGCTGAGTAAGACAGAAATCCGTAGGCTTAATGCCAAAAGGGGACATTTGTAAACATAAGAATATTACAACTAGTGTTCATAACATCAACGAAAAACATCACATCGAGCACCCTGCTGAAACTTAATGACTCCTTAAAAAAAATATGAATGTCCTTGTAAGTCACTTACCTGGATGAAGGATGTACAATAAGATTTTATAATGCAATATAAGGAGACTGAAGATTACACATAGGGAGGAACCTCCTTATACAATGTACTGAGTACACAAGATAAGATAAGATGATATGATGACTAAAATGAGAATATATCCTTCCTATATATAGGAGATAAAGGTGTAGAATAACAACTAATAAGCCCACTAACATACCCAAGCCTACATAAATAATATGTAATGCACCACAATATAGGGAGTAATGTGCCACACTATATGGTGTAATGTGTCATCATTAAGGGCTTGGCATGCCCCTCCACTTCAAAAAGTGTTGTCCTCAATGTTGAAGTAGTTCTAGATGTTGCTATATAAAGTACTCATCTTCCCATGTTGAATCTCATGTGGGTAATTTCTTCCATTTAATGAGATACCTTGAAATTGATCAATTTCAAAGTTGTTTAGTTCATATTTAAGTAATTTATTCATGATCCAAGATGATTTTTCCTTCCTCATCAAGTTCTGGTAACATTGTTTGAACTGGTAGCTTGTCACTGATTACCTTCTTTAAACAAGAAAAATGGAAAACTGGATGGACTCATGAATATGTAGGTAGATCCAATTTGTAGGCCATAATACCAATATTTTGTAACACCTTATAGGGACCATAGTATTTAGGTTATAATTTATTATCCTTCTTGTTGTTCTTCAGGGACGTCTATTTGTATGGTTGTAGTACTAAAAACACCCAATCCCCAACATTAAAGTTTTGTTCACTACGATGTTGATCTGCTTGTTGTTTCATTTGATTTTTTGCTAGATTTAGGTTGTCCTTTAAGAGTAGAAGAGATTGTTGTTAATGCTCCATGTGGTCTTCCATTGCTTGAAACTTGGAGTCTCTTAGTGAAGATGTGATGGATGGTGGATTGTAGCCATATAGTGCCATAAATGGGGTTATTTTGTATGATGTATGGAATGAACTATTATACCATCATTATTCCAAGGGTAACCACTTAACCCATTCTATTCATTTATCAGTTGCAAAACATCGAAGATACCCTTCCAAACATTTATTTACTATTTGTGTTTGTCCATGAGATTGTGGGTGATAAGATAAGCTATGAGCGAGTTCAATACCCAAACAAGAAAATAATTCGGTCAAAAAATTTCCAGTAAAAATGGGATCCCTGTCACTTACTATAATATTTGGAGTACCATGTAGTTTTTGTACCGGCTGCATAAAAGAATTGGTGATCATGCTTGCTTTGAAGGGGTGAGATAGTGCACAAAAGTGTGCATATTTAGTAATTATATCAACAACCACCATGATGACACTCTTTCCTTCAGAATTTGGTAAACTTGTGATAAAATACATCGAGACCTCTGTCCACCTTTGGCTTGGAATGGAAAGTGGTTGTAGGAGACCAGGCGTCTTAATTGTTTCCATTTTATTTTATTGGAAACCAAACATTCTACCACAAATGTTTGAACGCCAGTTTTAAGACCATCCCCAAAAAAATACTTCTTTACCCCATGGTAGGTTTTTAAGAAACCTGAGTGCCCTCCTATCGGTGAAGAGTGGAATTTAGAAAGTACCTTTTGTTTGAGCTCAGAACTCTTACCAAGGTATAAGCGATCAATGTACCATAGAAAGTCATCTTTCCACCTAAATGTATTAGAGGCATTGGGATCTTGCTGTAGCTTTTGAATAAATGTCCATATTTTTTCGTCATTTTTCCATTTATCCATTGCTTCAGCTATCCAATCTGGTTGGATGATTGAAATAGCATATATTAATGCTTCAACGTCCTCATCTTTCTTGGAGAGTGCATCTGTGACGACATTTTGCTTCCCCTTTTTTTAGATGATTTCAAATTCATATCCCAATATCGTTGTAACCCATTTTTGTTGCTCTTCTGAAGATAGCCTTTGCTACAATAATTATTTAAGGATATCATGATCAATTTTAACCTTGAAATTTCTCCCTATAAGGTATGTGCTCCACTGATTCAAGGAATGTAGTATTTCCAACATTTCCTTCTCATAAATGGCCTTTTTTAAAGTTTTTCCCCTTGATTGGATGACTTGTGAAGGAAAAAGGGTGTCCCTCTTGCATTAGTATAGATCCAATTCCATTTATTGAAGCATCACATTGCCAAATAAAGGTTTTTTTGAAGTCTGGTGTTGCCAAAACACTATCTTTACACATGGCCTCTTTGAGTTGTTGAGAGGCTTGTGTTTCCTCTGGAGTCCAAGAAAATGCATCTTTGTTCAATAATGATGTTAGAGGAGTTTTTATTCTTCCATAGTTCCGAACAAGCTTGCAGTAGTACCCTGTCAGACCTAAGAATCCTCAAAGATTCTTTAGGGTTTTGGGAATCGGCCAGTCCATCATGGATTTAATTTTGTCAAGGTTTACCTTGACACCTTCATGAGATAGAATATGACCCAAATACTCTACATCCTTTCTACCAAAGAAACATTTTGAGGGTTTTGCATACAATTATTTCTCCTTTTGTAGTTGTAGTACCCTGTCAATATGTTGAACATGTTCTTCCTAAGACTTGATATAGATTAGTATATCATCAAAGAATACCAACACATGTTTTCTAAGGAATGGCTTGAAAATAGAATTCATCAAACCTTGAAATGTGGAAGGTGCATTTGCTAGACAAAATGGCATGACCAAAAATTCATAGTGACCTTAATGAGTTTTGAATGTTGTTTTGGGGATGTATTCATCCTTCATTCGAATCTAATGATACCTGTAACGAAAATCCAACTTTGTGAAAACAACTGCTCCATGTAATTCAACTAACAATTCATCAATGAAAGGAATGGGAAACTTTTCTTTGATGATGATCTTGTTGAGCTATCTATAATCAGGACACATACACCATGATCCATCTAGATTAGATACCATTACAACTAGTGCAGAGTAAGAACTTTGGCTAGGCCTAATTATTCCAGCCTCTAACATTTCAACCACCATACGCTCAATTTCACTCTTTTGGCTATAGGGATATTGGTAAGGTCTGATGTTAGGAGGAACACTGCCTGGAATGAAGTTGATAGAATGATCAAAGTCACGAATAAGTGGAATACCTTTGGGAATATCCTCAAATACCTTGGAATAATTATTAATGACCATTTGGAGATCCAGGGATATAGGGAAATTTGAGGTTTGAGATCCGGGGAGATAGGGAAATTTGAGGTTTGAGCATCTAATGAGCATAATTGTGCAACTATTCCTTGATGTCCCTTTTTTAACAACTTTGTCATACAATTGTAGATTATCACCTTTTTTTGTTTTCCTGTGATACCATTTAACTCATATTATTTACCTTCCCATGAAAATTTCATGAAACATTTTTGAAAATTAAAAGCTAATGTTCCCAATGCTTGTAACTTATTGGAAAACCAAGACAACATCAGCACCCCCCATTGGGTTAACAATCATTATACTATTGAATACATATTCCCCCATATCCATATTGATATTATGGAATTTCCATGAGCAATTTATAGTTCCTCCATCTGCAATCATTACTTGAAATTCTGGTGCTGGATAAACAAAGCAATTAAGAACATTGGCTAATTTACAGTGAATGAAATTATGAGTACTACTAGAATCAATCAACACTGTTACCTTCGTATTTTTTTATGTATCCTTCTATCTTGAGAGTTTGAGGAGTGTTAATTCCATCCAATGCATGACAAGATATGGCGGGAGTAATTTCTTCTGAAGCAGCCTCTTCCATTTCTTCTAAAGTCGCCTGTACTTTTGGCTCTTCCTATTCACAGTCTATGTAGATTAATTTATTCTTGTTGCACTTATGTCCCTTACTATAATTTATGTCACAATTAAAACATAATCCTTTTTCTCTTCTTATATTTTTTTGGGTGTCAAGCTTTGTGGTGTTTAGGAAGAAGGAACATTGTTTTTTTTGTATGTGTTAGAGAAGGCCTTTCTAGTAGTCATTGCCATAGTTTTATTTTCAACCTTCCTTTCCATCATGAAATCCTTCTCTAGCAATGATGGTTCAAAGAGACGCACCTCATGTTGAATGTTATCTTTCAAGGATCCAATAAATATATCTAACAAATTATATTCTAAAATATTCTTCACTCTGAGACTTAGCTACTGAAATTGCTTAATGTAATCTGTAACTGAACCTTTTTGCTTGAGATTTACAAACTGACTGAAGAAGTTGTTGTTATTAGTATCCCCATAATGTGCAATCAATTCTTCTGTGAATATGTACCAAGAGATAATAGAATCCTTTTTATGGTCAAAAAGCCATTAGTACCATACAAACTGATCAAGTTCTAAATACAACACTGCAATAATTACCTTTTGCATGGTGGGCACCTAGTGTATATCAAATAATTGCTCCATATAAAAAATACACATGATTGGATCCTTTCCATAAAAAAATTTCATGTCAATATTGGGGATAAAGTAGTTTCTTATACCTGAATTGAACCCATGATGTTGTAGTGAATCATCAAATTTTTAGGAATTCAACTTCGTATTGTCAAATTGTTTTTCAATTTTCTCTAGATATGGCTAGAATAAGTCATCTTTTTCCACCTTATCCTCTTCTTGAGTAGATAATTGAGGAATAAAGTTATGTTTGATATCGTTGATAAAATCCTTCAAGTCTTGAAGTTTTTATTTACTATCCATCCTTTTGATATCCTCTTTAGTAGAAATCTTCTTTTCCAATTCAGCAAAGTCATCAATTTTCACATTTCCTTTAATCAAATCTTCCAAGTTGGACACTCTAAATGAAATTTCTTCCATTATCTTGTATGTAGGGGATGACTCTTATGGGGGTTTGAGTGGAGAGTATTCTTTCCACTTCCTTTTGGTGTCATTTTTAACAATATCACACCCTAGGATTAACCACAAATATATCCTTCTACTAAAATATATTCAAATGGGAAATGATGTACCTTTTTCAAACCCTGATTGGAATATTATTTTAGAGTTGGCTTGTAACTGAGGTGAAATTTTAATTGTGACTCCTCTAAGTCTTAAAATTTGACCTATAGTACCTTGATTTGTACTTTGACCTAATTGCGATGATCCAACAAAACGTTATTGCAAATATACCAAAGCTTATTATTTTTGGCCTATCGAGAAGATCACAGTTGTAATGTATGCCACATGTTCACTGTTTTGTTTCTGCATTTGAAAAATATACCATAGATACCCTAGTCCATCTTATTTCATATGCAACTAGTCTCACTCCATTTGGATCTCGAATTCCTCATATATGACCTTTTTCCCAAGAACACCTCTTTTAGACTAGCTGTAGGACTAGTAAGAAACCATAGATTCCTTCTCAATTATCTTTGAAACTGTAATGGATAAGGATCTAAATTTTGGACTAGATATAGCTTGGCCTGTTTTGGAAGTGGGTTTTTAACCTCGATATACGAACCCTTGTAGAAAGAAATTTGTAGCGAAAGTTCCATGATGGCTCATTTTGTAGAAGCCTGTCTTGAGGAAAGAGCTCTGATACCAAATGTTATGCAACGAAGTCCCAGATATAGCATAAAAATAGAAGAAACAGATAATAAAAGAGTAATCCATGCCTAAAAAATGAATAGCAAAGATAAATATCAATCCTCTTCAAGGAAGGAACCTCCATACATAATGTACCGAGTACGCAAGACAATATAAGATGATATGATGACTAAAATGAGAATATATCCTTCCTATATATAGGAGATAAAGGTGTACAATAACTAATAAAACCACAAATAGACCTGTTGTGCCCCTACCCAACAGCCTTTAAAAAACATTATTTCATCAAACAAAATTGTATTTTGTTTTGATGAAATGTTTGAATTTCATATAACAAAATTAAAGAATTGACGGTTACTGAAATAGTGATATTCCAGCAGCTACTGAAACATGAAATTCAATGTTTTTAAAAGAAACCTTTGCAAACTAGGGGTTAGATAACAAAATCACTTCTTTGAAATTTTTATGAGTAGGATTTACATTGAGAATCAAGGGATAAGTGTTGAAGATTTATCATAACCTACTTTTAAAATCTTATCCAAATGTTTATTATTTGATGTGATTTTGTTATCATAAATAATTGATAAGGTTTTAAAATTGGAAAGCTGATTATTGTATTGTTGGCACTTTTTAAATAGGTAATTTTGACTTGATTATTCAACTGGGTAATTTCGATTCATGAAACGATGGATATTGGATAATATAACCATGCATTCAGGTTAAGGGTTTGAAAGATATATTACTAAGCCTATTCTATTATTTTTGCTATATTATTTAAAAGTGTTGAATAAATAAAGATCAAATGAGTATCTATGCAATTAATAAACTTTATTTAATTTTATTATTTATACAAAATAAATAAACCTTTTTATTTTGTATGAATATAATGTATAAATAAAGTTCTTTGATCTTTTTAATATCTACCTAGAATATTATGTATAATTGACACTTTATTATACATAATGTTATATTTGCAAAAATACCCTTATCTCAAACCAGGAATCAACGTAAACTTTATTCACGAATCATGACTGAAAAGAATCATCCCTAGCTTCAACATTATTTTATCCAAGACTAAAGTTGAGTACATGGCTATGACTATAAAGTTGGTTGGTATTTTGATTAATAAGGCATATTTATACTTTAATACTTAAATATCATGTCTTTATAAATCAACAATTACTTGCAGAGAAAAGTATGGTCCCATAAGGGCTAATGTTTCTCTTTGTTTTTGCTTAACTAACTTTATATATATATGGCAAATTGGGTCTTGTGTTTAATAATCATGTTAGAATACCAAACCAGCAATGAGTTACGAGAATTTAGTACCAATAAGAGTTTGTCAACTCCCTATATTAGTAGGAAAATAAAACTACATTACGAATGATGAGTTATTGAATGATGTGTGAAGGTTTTATTTTCATGCTTTTTCATAAAACTTTAATACTATCGGCAATATCGCATGGTATTTATTTCATTGAAATTCAATGGATGGTCGAGATTGATACAGAATTAACAACAACTTGCTGATGCCAATAAACTACCGAAACTCCCCAAGATTAACTGGCCTGTAATTTACATGCATTGCTTTAAAACTTGAAGATCTGATGTTATCAAATC
>LPNX010571040.1:57879-91651 GCA_001517045.1 Pseudotsuga menziesii
GAGGCTAACAGAGCCTATAAACCTGTCGGGAACGACTACCTGAAACAGCTTGGAACCTGTTCTAAGGATCCCGGACTGGGTCATTTTCCCCCGTTGCGGGCTGAATCAGAAACGCCCGTCAACAAGACCCAAGCCTACATAAATAATATGTAATGCACCTGATCCAAGAGGATATTTTTGTCCACCCACCTATTCCACTTGGACACCCACCATTATTTCTTTTAGTTTTCTAGTTTCCTTAATTGTAGCACAATTTACAATTTTTGGCAGTTTTCGGGTCCTAAACTTCTGGAGCCGTTTTGAGGCCCTAAACGACCTTTTTTTGGCATCGAATGGTTGGGAAAGTATGATTCCATTTTGAATTTGATATTTAGTTTTTATTGGTGTATTCCTTGAATAGATATTTCTAACGATGTATCATGTGTGTCAAACAGAGGTAGTATGCCAAAGTTATGACCCCGGGAAATCGATGTACCAAGTTACCCAACGTGGCCCACATTCTGGTGTTTCACCTCCTAGGGTTAGGTTTTTTTATGTGTAGGGTTTCCATTGTTTCTCAATAATATATAGGCCTTTGAGACTCATTGTAATATAGAGTTCAGAGGCATGTAGCCGCCACATCTCCTCTCAGAGATAAGCTATCAGGACTCTAGCTAGTTTATTTCCATTCTGTATGTAAACAAGTTTCAGTTCTTTGGTTAATGAAATGAATTTTTATTTTCACTGCATATTTGTTATTTGTGTATTATTTTACGTTCCTGCATAAATCCGAATTAGTGGTATTAGAGCAATCTTCTCTTTCTCGATCCTTCTTTGCATGTCCCTAACGAGGGCGGCGTATAAGGATCTAGGGCTCGATTTGGTTGAACCTTTGCAAGATCAACCTCGCAAATCCCGAAGGCCTCCCATGGGGGACACAAAAAAAGATGATGGCATAGAAGATCCTATCAAAATGTTGCTCGTGGAGTCCCTTGAAAAACAAAGAAGTGCGATGATGGATAACTTCACCCAGATTCTTCAACGAATTCCCACTGGCAGTGCATCTGCATCTAGTAGCCACTCTGGAGGCGCAACCCCTTTTAAGGTACAAGTAAAATTTTAAATTCCCATATTTTATGGTAGAATAGATGCAGACATCGTAGATAGATGGTTGACTCTATTAGAAGGACATTTATCAGTTCATGACTTTTTCGACCAGGAAAAGATTACTTTTTCACTACTCAAAGCCACCCCCCATGTCAAGGACTGGTGAGAAACCTACTATGAGAGAAAGGATGAGGAGGAACCCTATATGTTCTTGGCCATACCCACTTTTAATTCTTTTCAAGATGCCATAAAAGAAAAATATTATCTCGTGGAGAGCTATTAGGACAAGTACATACAATGGACTACGCTGCGGTAGCAAAGAGATCAAGATGTGCATGAGCTGATGAATCTATTCCATACCTTGCGCACCAAGTTGGGTATTGTTGGGCTTACGGCAGACCCGGGTTATATACTTTTGTCTTCGCACCAACAAAAGACCCACAGTGTTGGCCCTTTCGGAAACAACCTGCGAACAAGTTGCAATCTCACCCGAAACAACTATGGGGTGCCGCAGAATCAGGTTTCTACAAGTAGAAGAGGGATATTACTATACCTTTATCCTTTAACAAATTATAATCACAGAATACAGAGCTTCGACATTCACTTATCTAGCTTCGCAATTAGATAAACAAACAATGTCTTGCTTAACCCTTTTCTGGGAATTCACAGCGAAGTTAGTATTTAGCAGTGGTCTTACTTATCAGTTATCTACATATCAATGCATAAAAGAACATAACAGAAACAACAAAAGAGAACCAAAACACAAGATATAACGTGGTTCACCCCCAGTGTAGGGGCTACGTCGACAAAATTGCACTTTTATTCAACTCTTTCTACAAAACAATAGTTTTGATCTACGCACTCAGCAGCAGATCCTTTCTTCCAATCTAACTGTGCACTCAGCTACAGTTCCTTTCTTACAATCTCTAAGCTGCGCACTCAGCTGCAGTTCCTTTCCTTACAAAAACCCTCTACGCACACAGTTGGGACTTGAACTTAAAACCCAAAATAGATCTAAACTTTGCATCACATGATCCTCATTTCATTAGATACCCCTAACATATTTACATGAGTGCCTATTTATACAAGTGCACTATTACAAAATCATGGGCTTATACTCGAATTTTATCGATAATTACAAAAAAGAGGGCTTTGACTCAACCCCGACACCCCTAAGACTATTTTGATGCGCAAATCCACTTACAAGCTTCCACAAAAATCGTGGAGTTACCAAAATTAAGGACCGTTAAGGTCTGCGCCCCAACAGGCCCCTAAGAATCACCAATGTCCCATCCCAAGACACTCTACTGTTTGTCTGGTGGGAGAACTTTCTTGGTGAAGATAGTGAACTGCTTGTTGAGGCCACACATGATATTGTTAGCTGCTTGCTCCTTCTCCACCAACTCTTGCAATGATGTTGCTAATGCTTCACATGACTTTTCCTGTGCAAATGCATCATACTCTTTCAAAACTTTGAGCTGGCTGTCCGCAGCAGTATTCAACTCCAAGGCCTCGTTGACAAGGGGTTGCATAGAATTTTCCAGTAGTGTTGCTTTCGTTCTATACGACTCAATTTCTTGCTGGAGTTCCTTGATTTGCTTTACCTTGAGCATTTTCTACATAGGAGGCAGAGTCTTAATTTCCAATTTCACTGCATCCAACTTTGTCTGTCGCTGCTTGATGGTTTCTTGCAGCTGTTCTACTTCTGGATGTTCTTGTAGTTTTGTCTAGGCATCGACACTTTCCTCTAGCAGTTTGGCTACGCTACCCACAAGATCAGAGATCTTCATTGCTAAAGCCTGAATATCTCTGCGACGTTGCTCCCTAACCTTTGGTGGACTCTCCGACATGATGCAGAGTTGAAGCTCCGCAATCTGAGCCTCATGTTCTGCTTTGAGCTTCTCTATTTCACTGCAAGACTACTATGCGTAGTTTTTGAGCTTGGCGGTTCTTTGCTCCGGCTCTTCCTCATCCTGGATGTCGAAGTCAGGAAGACTTCGACATGCCTCCTCCACTACTCGTGCCAATGTGACCTACTTATTTTCTGCGTCGCTCTTCCTCTGCTCCACTTCCTGCAACCACCCTGCAAGGCTATCACTCTGCTTCATGGTATTTTCCAGCTATATTTGTGAGTAGTGGTCTTGTGCTTGGATCTCCTTCATGATAGCTAATTGGTAGAGATGTAATTCCGTCATGGGCATCTTGGTGTAATCTATTCCAACTATCATGCTCATCTCCGAACGAGACGCTGCGTCAATGATTGTGAGGGTTGCACTTGACACTTGTCCCCTGTTCTCTCTAACTAGCCATTGTCTTGGGTCTGGCTGCGCGCTTACTGGGGTACTTCTTGCTGCAGCGCCAGTTGCTGATTTTTCTGCTAACTCCTTCAGCTTCGAGATGTGCTTTGCTGCACCAGTGATTGCATCAAGATGCGTAGCTGCAAACTGTGACCATTTGTTAGTTAATACTTCTGTAGACTTTGTCAGAGCTTGATCAAGCTCTTCCATTTTCACGGTGGGATCTTTAACAATATTTTTTCCCTTTGATGCCTTCACTTTCTTTCTGGACTGAGGATGGGTCACTTCTTCGGCTTCTGGAGTCTTGCATTTATCTGGCCGATCGGGGTCTGAGATGGTCTTGACCGATCCTTCTTGTTCCTCATCATCTTCACTATCTCCACCTTGGTCACCTTCACTCTGCTGCAACTCAGTTTGTTCTTCGCTGTCCTCTGGGGGTTCTTGCTACTACGTCTGACTAGGGCCTGTGCCCACATTGGTGACTAGAGGGACTAGAATGTTAGGTTTTGTCCCTATGTCCTTCAACCATTCCGTCGGCCACTGCTGAACTATCGCGAGGATGTCATCTTTGGTCACTACGTATGGTAACTTAAACCATTGATGTTTTTTATCTGCGCGGGACTGGATGAAGAGATGATGTATGTCGGCCCTGAAGTTGGCAGCTCCCTCATACTGAGAGAATAGCTCATTAGTGAGCCGTGGTGTTTGTAGGGTCTCATAGGATATGTTCATGGTGTAAAAGGTGAACACATAGTTCGTCATTTGCTAGGATGCTTTGTCTTGTGACACCCAAAGGGATGCGTACCTTGCTGCACCAGGCATGTTCAGAGGCACAGCAACAAATTGTGCCTCGGTAGGTTCTTTCCATCCTATAAGTGCAATAAGCACTATCAACCATGAAAAATGAAAGGGTCTACCTTTCTCTTGCGCGTCGCGGGCATCTTCAAGGAATTCCTTAGCAACGTACGCTGCCCAGTTGTAACTGTAGCCTTCCGCACAGTTCGCAACAATACTGATAATCAGGGCAAGTACTTCGTTTGGTCTGCACTTCATCATTAATTTGCAAGCTAAAAGCTCAGCTGCAAATCGAATTTTTTGATGCTGAATGTTCTAGGTTTGATACCCTTGCTTTCCTTTCGTCAGCTCGAAGTGTTCCTTCATGCTATGTGCTAGCTTCGCATCGTCATGTTTTCCCATAAACTCAATGCTAGGGTCAGGCCCTTCCTTCGGCAGGCCCGTAATACGATGAATGAGTTCTCCATTGATAGTGATTTTCTGGTTTCCTATCCATAGGTGCCCATCATGCACCAATGCTAATAATTTCTTGAGCACCACGGTCACCTGCGTTCTGTGACCAAAGTGGGGAACATCGAGCATCTTCAACAAACCAACTTTATCCAATCCAGCAGCCCACTGCCTCACTTCTAGTAATGTCGCTCCAGTCTCTGGGTATTTAACAAAGTGCAAGTATGTTCCTGGTGCGAACTGTGGAAACTTCCCACGATCATTCGTATCACGATCTGCATACTTAAGCCGGTCTATTTTCCCTGTCATAGTTCCGACCAACTGCACACTCGGTGGTAGCGAAGGGGTGCGTAAAGTGAACTTCTTTGACCACCGAGGTGGCTGAAATCCTAGTCGAACAGGCTGGAGATATGGTGGATGCTGTGAGGCAACATTCTCATCCCCTTCAGGTGGGATCTCTACTGAACTAGACGGATTCATCTCGGGGTCCTCCGGTGTTTGCCCTGATTGCTTGTGTCTGTCTTCGTTTCACTTAGAGCGTACTTCTGGTTTAAATTTCCTTCTGGAAGATCGTGTCTAGATTGGTTGAGGCAGTGCTGGGGGAGTTTCTTCGTGGGGTGCAGAGGTAGGTGGGTGGCTGAAAAGATCCTGTAGACCCCATTGTTCAAATTCTCTCACTAAGTCCTGAAGCTCGCGATCAGCTATCATGGGCTCAATTGTAAAACTGAAGACAATGCGTAATGCGAACTTCGGGGTTGTGGGTGTCTTCTTATAGAATCCATCCATGAAATATATCATAATTGTGCATTGAAGACACCAAATCTGACAGAGATATTGTCCAATCAGCAGTAGATTTCCCAAGATCTCATTAATACAGGCAGTTAATACAGATAACGTATAGGCCCCGCCAATTGTGATTTCTTCCAACGGTCGTATTTTAAGCTCCAACAGATCTTTCCTTCTTTGGCACAACAAGTAAGTCTGGCTACACCATAATAATGACATTCGACACTTCCTGACACCTACTTCGACATGGCTTCGAGATTCCACCCACGATAAAATGTCTTCCACAGCCTCAATGATTCCTTTCATTTCTAAGAACTTCGTCGAAAATAAGTCCTGATACTCATGGAGAAGTTGGGTTACTTTGCTTACCATTTCTTCATCCCAATAATCTCCACTGGTAGCATAGGTAGGATTTCCTTCTGATCCAATGTTTACTTGCTTTGTTTTGAAGGGCTGAGTCAGTTCAGGTGCTTTGATTGCTGGTCCGTGTACTTTGCAGTATCCTTCTGACTTAGGAATGTTAATGTTGCACAGATCATCATCCTCGTCAATTGCGAGGTTATAACATTCTACTGCATTAGCCTCTTGTTCCTTCCAATCAGGTTGGTATTCTGCTATTTCTTGATCATCAAACACTTTAGTATGGATCAACCTAACAGCTACGTCCAAAGCAGGACAAACTGCATTAATAGAAAATGTCAGCACAAAACTATCAACAAGAGTATCCCAACTTATAGTACCATGGTAAAGCTCAACTTTCGCATACCAGTTCTTCGCTATAGGTTCCAGATTATGCACAAACCTATGTACCCACTCTTCATGAGGTACATGCTTCCAGGCTTCGTAGCATTGCTCCAAATGTTCCTAGGGGCTAGTCTTACCATTAAACATGCTTCGCACCTCCTGAGGTTGATCCATGAATCTCAGGAAAAGGGACTTCTGACAAGATTCCCAACTATGAATGTACTTTTTATGACCATTCCACCATATGGATGCTATGGCTCTGAATGCTGGATCTAGAGTCTCCATTTTCTGAGGGTCTGGTACTTGTTCTGAGAATTGTATAATAAAATCTGTTGGGTCTGTCAAGCCATCAAAGGTAGGAAAGTCTCTTGTCTATGAACCAAGCCATCTGAGAGACTTGGTAATTCTAGCACATCGATGTCCATGTAGCTTGTAGAGTCCATTCTTCCAATTCTCTATACCATCGTCTAAATCAGTCATGCAGGAGCTATCACACTACCAATCCATGATACCTTCAGTAGTAGGATCAACATATCCTTAGCTGTGATGTTGTAGATATGATCCAAAACATCCTGATCTTCATCTCTGAGTGGTTCTGTGCACCTTTCTCCTTGAGAAGGGTCCAGTGGTACTATGAGTCTCAAACCTTTCCCTTCGAAAGTCATCTGTCTCTTCTTTAAGGTTAATGACCGTAGCATTGTCTATTTCCCACTCAATTCCTAGCAAGGCTTGATAGGGATTGCTATCATCAATTGTCTCAATGAATTCAAAGTCTTCTAAGGTACTGACTCCATCAATGTCAACTGGGACACTAGGGAACCTTCCTAGGGGCACAATCTTCTGCTAATTGGCTAATCTCAACTGTATAGGGGACCATTCAAGGGTAAGTTTTCCCATTTGTTTCCATGTCTGCTTAGTTAGGATGTTTACTTCTGATCCTAGGTCCAGAATGACATCAGTCATGTCATACTCTCCTATCTGAGCATGCAATATCATTTCTCTTCCAGTTCTTCTGACTCTATTAACATTTTTTTCCTTACCAGAGCGTCGCTGAGGTTCACAAGAAGCAATAACTTTCTGTAACTCATTTAAAGCATTTTGATTCCTTAAGAGCTTCATACAACTCTGTAAAAATGATGATAGTGTACTTACTTTATCCGTCGAAGCTTCTTGACATTGTGACTGCTACTGTGCAGGTGCTACTGACGTGCTCGGATCAGCAAAGTCTTTTTTGGCTTCCATAAAGGTCTCTTTTTCTCTTCCCACATCGAAGGTTGGAATTTTCTCTAGGGCCTTACGAACCCAAGCCTCGTCAAGCTGTTTCTCCTTATTCTGTATTTGCATCATAGCGCCACTCCTTATAACAACATTAATGGCTGGAACAGGTCTTTGCTCTACAACAATCATCTGAACAGGTCTTTCTTGTATCTTGGCTATTAGCTATGGGCATTGCTCAATCACATGGTCGACTGCTCTGCAATATCGACATGTTGTAGTTGGGTTCCGACAGTCTCTAGCTAGATGTCATGCCTGATTACAGTTATAGCATACAACCTGGCCTCGACCTCTTCCAAGCATACCACCACAACCACGACCTCCAAAAGTACCTCTACTTGATGTACTATCACAGTAACCATATCCATCATTGCCTTGTCCATCGTTTTGTACCCTATAAACATCATAGGTTCATTCTCTCATGAGGTCAAAATTGCAACATTCATCTTTGTTGTGGCCAACTGACTTGCAGAACTTGGAATGGGGGTTCTTTGGTATTTGCACATATCTCTGCAGTATATAGTAGTCTTCAGGTCGATGCTGGCCAGTTGTCCTACAGATCTCATAGTATAGAACAATAGGGTTGAATGGGTTTGGCACACTAGAATTCAGGTAATTTCTTACTGCAGGACACTGTTCCTTGTCGTGACCCTCTGTGCGACATCGTGTACACCAAACCTCTTCGTGACTAGATTTCCCCTTCTTCATGTAGCAAAGCACCAAAGCCATTTCTGCCAACTG
Organism: Pseudotsuga menziesii; assembly: GCA_001517045.1. NCBI lineage: Eukaryota > Viridiplantae > Streptophyta > Pinopsida > Pinales > Pinaceae > Pseudotsuga > Pseudotsuga menziesii. The sequence goes on from LPNX010571040.1 coordinate 66,054, forward strand.
CGCTTGTATTTGAGCTATACCATAATTATCTTCGACAGGAGTTGTTTCAAGATTCATAGCAATTTCCAAATCCTCTTGCTCATCAACAACCTTTTGTTGCATGAGTGGAGCCCTGATATGCGGTAACAAAGCTGCAATGAACCATTCTTTATGCTTCGCTGGTCCAATAGTGAAACTAACTTGATCTAGAAGAACTTTGAACCTCTGATCAAAGTCCCAAACTAATTCTCCTCACCTCTGCTGAATCTCTTTCAGTTCAATTATACACTGTGACTCTGATTTATGCTTCTTGAACTCTTTGATCATTGCTGCTTTAATATCATCTAAGGCATGGATCTATGTACTGGAGAATTTCATGAACCAAGTCAAAGCCCGGTCTCTGAAAGAAGTCACCAGTTGCGCTCTTCTTATATCTTGATCCACAATGTTCTTAGCAATCCACACAGCTTCACATAAAAACCAAAACTACTATGGATCCTCTGATCCAGTTCCTCTAAATACTGGCAGTTTAATGTCATCATTCATATGGGCCATCGCGGATCTAGGGGCGAAGGGAGGGGGACTGGTAGTAGGTGGGGGGGAACTTACTGGGTTAGACTAACCTGCAACAAGAATACTCGAGCTAGGGTTACTTGCAGACTGCGACGTGTTCTCATGGATGACAGGTCTTCGCTACGGGGTTACCGGAGGGTTTCCAATAGAAGGGGTTTCTTCAGGCTTCGGGTTTGCTAGACTTATAGGGGTATACTCGGTATTCTGACCTAAGGTATAGGATCTAAAATTCCTGCTGTATCTTTTACCACTTCGCAGCAAACCACTTTGCTCGTCAAAGGTACTTTCACTCTTAAACATAGGTTAGTAACACTAAATCTAGCAATCTGATTCTATAAGCAATATGTGTTGTTCTACTAAAAGCATTTTAATTCTCAACTAAATGAATTCAAGTACTTACCCCTTGGTCCTTTGAAAAAATGTCTTTCAGCTTCGCTAAAAGAGGTACTTGTGTTGATGGAAAACTCTTGGTGCAAGTTCATCCTTCTCTCTTTGCAAGAGCTCGTCTGAGATACAACGAGGATCCTTAATTTCTTGTTCCACAAATTTCAAATAGGTCTCTTCAATCCAGTCACCGATTTCTTTCACTGAGGGTCTCCAGAACATAGCCCTCTAGGTATGACGTAAACCCCTCTTGAGCAGATACTGAGTTCAACCGACAACAAAACCAATTTGTTGGGCTTAGGGCAGACCCGGGTTCTATACTTTTGTCTTCGCACCAACAAAAGACCCACAGTGTTGGCCCTTTCGGCAACAACCTGCGAACAGGTTGCAGTCTCACCTGAAACAGCTATGGGGTGCCGCAGAATCAGGTTTCTGCAAGTAGAAGAGGGATATTACTGTACCTTTATCCTTTAACAAATTATAATCACACAATATAGAGCTTCGACATTCACTTATATAGCTTTGCAATTAGATAAACAAACAGTGTCTTGCTTAACCCTTATCTGGGAATTCACAGCGAAGTTAGTATTTAGCAGTGATCTTACTTATCAGTTATCTACTTATCAATGCATAAAAAAACATAACAGAAACAACACAAAAGAACCACAACAAAAGATATAACGTGGTTCACCCCAAGTGTAGGGGCTACATCCACAAAATTGCACTTTTATTCAACTCTTTCTACAAAACAATAGTTCTAATCTGTGCACTCAGCAACAGATCCTTTCTTCCAATCTAACTGTGCACTTAGCTGCAGTTACTTTCTTACAATCTCTAAGTTGCGCACTCAGCTGCAGTTCCTTTCCTTACAAAAACCCTCTGCGCACACAGCTGTAGTTCCTTTCCTTAGAAAAACCCTATGCGCACACAGCTGCAGAGGTCATCCACCCACACAGCTGGGACTTGACCTTAAAACCCAAAATAGATCTAAACTTCACATCACATGATCCTCATTTCATTAGATACCCCTGACATATTTACATGAGTGCCTATTTATACAAGTGCACTATTACAAAATCATGGGCTTATACCCGAATTTTATGGATAATTACAAAAAAGAGGGCTTTGACTCAACCTCGACACCCCTAAGATTATTTTGATGTACAACTCCACTTACAAGCTTCCACAAAAATCACGGAGTTACCAAAATTAAGGACCGTTAAGGTGGATGCCCCAACAGGTATTAAAGATTCAGAGAAACATTTGGTGCTAAAGTACCACAGTTGTCTGCATAGATACATTCAGGAGGAAATGGAGTTCCTTGACATCTCCTCGCTTGGTACGGTATACCGGTATGCTGCTAAAATTGAACAAAAATCAAACAAAAAAAGCGAGACTTTGGATCTGCGAATCAGAAGCAAGCGAAAGGTGCCCCCAAACCGCAGAACCAAGGACATAGCCAAGGCATGGAGACTCAAGACAACTTGCCAAATCCACAAGCAAAGAGAAACATTGCGAAGCCAAAGAAGGAAGCAGAAAAGTGGTGCAAGTTCCATAAGATCCCCACTCACAACACAAGTGAGTGCCGGGCCAAGCAGTCAATAGTGGCTGAGATAAAGGATTTCGAATTAGATGCATACTATGACATTGAATCAGAACCTAAGAAGGGGAATGATAGAGGCAAGAATATTATTGATGTAGATCTCAAAGCCATCGTTGCTACCACAAAGATCCAAAAGGAAGAACTAGAAGATTCAGAGGAGGAGGAGCGTCTTTTCCACTCCCATATGTGGGTTAATGGTTCCCCGCTACAGTTTATTGTTGATAGTGGGAGCCAAAAGAACCTCATTTCAGCAGAGGTCATCAAGTGGTTGGGATTTCTGACCACATCACACCCGCATCCGTACACCATCGGGTCTGTGTCAGCCAGCAGTTCCCCCTTCCCTAAAGCATCATCCCTTCACCAATGAGGTATTATGTGATATTGCTCCTCTTGATATTTGTGATGTATTATTAGGTCAACCATACTTATGGAAGCAACACGCTGTGTATGAGTCCCATCCTCACGTTGTTATTATTACATTGGGAAATAAGTTGTACATGATACCATAGGTACCACATCCTGCTGCTATCGCTTTGCTTATTGCAAAAAAATGCAGTAAGCTCATTTCCAAAACCGAGAAATTTGTTTTCTTGATGATTCACCCTCAAGGAAAGAAGAATATCATTTCCACGACCTCTAGACAGGGATCCTCCACATGACAACAATAAATGGAAAAGTTCATGGAGGAGTACTAGGACATATTCATCTCACCCACAGGAGTGCCTCTGCACTGTCAGGTCAAGCAAACCATCGATCTGACCCCAGGTGCACCACTACCCAATGGACCGATCTATCAATGCTTTGTTCTAGATAATGATGAAATCAAGAGGCAGATTCAAGAGCTATTGCAGAAGGGTTACATCCGACTAAGTTCATCTCCCTGTGGGAGCCCAATCGTGTTGGTACAGAAGAAGGATGGGACTTGGAGACTCTGTATTGACTGTTAACCCAAAAAATCCCTCACCCAGCTCTACATGGCCTACCTCACCCAAGGACACCCATACATGACCCTCATTTCACCCCATTAGACCCCCACACCCTCAAAAAGGATTAAGAATGAGCAAAAGGGCTTAAAAACCCCAAAGAGGAGCCTAAATAACTCTCCTAGGGGGCTAAAAACCCTGAAAAGGGGATAAAACCCTAAAAGGAGCTAAAGTTAGGGTGGAAGGGGCTAAAATCCCAAAAAATGGGCTAAATCCCTACCAAGGGCTTAAAACCCTAAAAGTACACAAAAAAGCTATAAAAGGAGGGGTGGGGGTCACTCTCAACACAACTCGTCCCTTGTATACTGTTATGATTCTTGTGGATTCCTTGACACCCTTTGTCTCTCAAGCCACCCACATCCCCCTCTCACCCACTCATCTTCCCCATTGAGCCATAGATCCTCCATTGCTGAGTGAGATAGTGAGGTGCTTCTTTGAGCCAAGGCATGGTGGCCTATTTCACCAAAGGAGAGGTATAATCCAGTTTTGCTTATGTATTTTCTTTAGTAGCTTAGTTGTTTTCTGACCCATATTTGCTTGCAGGTTTGTATATTAACTTGTTTTGCAAGTTTTTAGTTTCTACTATTTGTTTGCAGGTTCTTGGAGCAAATCCCTAACCTTGTTTGCAGAGGGGCTCACAACCGTTTCTTGTCCATCTTTTCTTCCTTTCTGTTCTGTTTATTTTTCTTGCATTTTACCACACAGAAACCTACCCTTTTTTCCTATAGACGGAAGGGAGCCATTCCTGCCCCTGTAGTAAGGAGAAATCCCTGCTACAGTACTGGCGACCATACCAGGTCAATCCCACAGGATCCCCGGTTCAGTTTTTTAAATTTCAAAGTTTTATTTCAATTTGTACCCTAGGTTTAAAATTTCTTATTAGATCTAGTTTAAATCTTGTTTATTTTTAGTTTTTTTTACTGCCAAAGCCTCCACAAGGCAAATCCGAGTCTATTTGGCCATAGTACAGGTTACTGTCGGTCGAATATGACTCAGGATAAAAAAAAAACCAATCCAAAGTAGGTCGCACTTATCGGGCCTAAACATGGGACCAGGTCGCTCATTTAGGCCTCACAACTGTGACCAAGTCACCCTTTTTCCCCCAAAAGGTGCGACTTCCTTCAAAAGGATAGACCGCTTCTGTCTGTGAAATCTGTGCGACCCCCTCGCTTGTTTCTGGAAAAATTTAGCGACCCCCTCGCGACATTTGACCTGAAACATGTGGTCTGTCACTCAGAAGTTAGTTTTGAATTTACTAACGACTGCGAGTGCAGCTCAGCCACCTCTATCCAGCATAATAGCTCCATTTTTGTTTCTGTTACATTTTACTGCAATTTCATGTACAAACTAAGTGTAAATTCAAAAAAAAATTAAATTTCTTAATGAATATAGCTTAACTAAAACTGACATAAAAGTAACAATCTTACTTACCCTTTCTCCTCTAACCAGTCATCACCCTTCAGGGTATTTTGGAATAAGACAAAGGGCACAGCTTGTATAGTAATAGACCCTTCACCCAATATTGTTCAAAACCATTAAAAACAACTGACCTAGAAGGTAGAGGGGGTATAGAAGCAGGGCTTCTCACAGTGCTAAGAGTCCTCCCTATTAACCAACCTTGCATCTCAGAGGTGACCTGTGGATCTACGGATGGGCTTAGTCCCATTGTGTTTAGAGCCCAACGCATTCTCTTGGTTGAAGAAGAATATAGGTGTAAGGTAGTCACCTAGTCAGGCTATCACAATTCAGGGTAAACAATGGTATCTATCTACAGTATCTCTGTTTATTCACTGCTTACAATGTTATGAAATCTACGACATATTCATAAACCACTTGCATCCACCTGATAACAGAAAAACAGAAAGACATATATAACATACCACGTAAATCAAACCAACTCAGTTCATGATTCTAAGAGAGCACTTAAAATTTACAAATTTACAAAAAGTCAAAAAATATGCAGTCTTTGAGAACATAAGTCTCTGACTGCCTCAACCATTGGAAGTACTTGGGCTCAGCCTAGAAACTCATTATGGGGAGTACCACAAGAACCCCAAAGTAGCTAGCCACTGAGAGGAATTGCCAAGCAAAATGGGCAACGATGCCCACCGATTGAGTAGAATGCCTGTGAGGAAAAATCCAAGCGTTGTCTTCTAGCAGTCTTGGAGGCCGAGTGACCACCTACAGCCAATAGGAAGCCATTGAAACCGGGGTCCAAAATCATTCCCATCAGTTTGATACACAAATATAACACAATTGATCCATCATGCTCTTCCTCACACCTAAGAGGTGAACCACCATAATTCGGGAAACTGAACTGACACTGTCGAGACCATTCTCGACGACCTCTCACACAATCAGAAGGCCACACAGCCTCTGACTCAGATTCAGAACCATATCAGTCTGAACTAGACCTGCACACAACACCATCAAGCCCCATGGCTAGTGCAAACCCGGATCCATTTTCCAGTATACCAATTGTCAGTGGACCCATGTCCACACCACAAAATCTCAGCAACAACCTTGCAGGTGGCCCAAGCATAGTCATGCAAATTGTCATCAGTTAGATGCCACCACCTATAGTGACTAGACAAGTTGCCCCTCCTGTAACGCAGGGGGGTAGTGGACATTCCACTTACATTTCCCCTCTTGTCACACATGGGGGTAGTGGCCCTCCCACCCATACTGTCCCCGCCACCGCACTCGCGGGCATTGGCCCATCCACAATGGTGCCACCGCAAGTAACCCTAGCCATGTAGGTACATTATGCACCTGCAAACCCCACCACGATCATAGCCCCATCTCACATTAACCTTGGGTCAAACCTCCCCTTCATGGCATGTCTCAACTTGCCTGATTCAGCCTAGTTAACAAATGACCCGATTTTCCATCAAGCTTTCTGACCTCCCATGACAACCAAGCTGCCATCAGACATTCCCAAGTTTGAAGGAAAGGCAGGGGAGTGCCCCAAAAACCACAATATGACATGCCATCTATGGTGCTCATTAAACAACATCGTAGATGATTCCATCAGGCTGAGGCTATTCCAACACACCCTTACAGGTGCTGCGGCCAAATGGTACATTGAGCTACCACAAGCCAAGTACCCATATTTCAACTCCCTGACTTTCATGTTCCTGTAGTATTTTCAACTCCCCATCAGATATGACGAAGGGGTGAAGATCTTTTTATCTTGCCGTCAGAACATTGCGACCCATATAACCGACCATATCCATAAGTGGCAGCGACGCCATAGTTTATGTAAAATGCAACTTGATGACAGGATCTTCTTGCATTGGTTTCTCAAAACCTTTCTCCCACCCATAGAAAAGGACGTCGCATCTGAACGTCCCCAATTCGAAGAGGAGGCCATATTAAAAGTCCAACAGTTTGACCTGATCTACGCTCAGTATGGATACCTATACACCATCATTCCAGACGCTCCCTGTGTAGGCACCTCCTACCACGATGCACCGAGGGCATCCCATGATGCAGATGGCATCATAGGCTCGGTCTCCCAACAGCCACAACAACATTTGACACCACCTGCAATTACACCACAACTAAGCAACACTGCTAGTGTTTCCTACCAAAACCAAGCTCCACACTATGCAAGAATGATGTCCCAGTCTAGAGCCATGACATCTTACGCACAACCTGCGCCACCGTAGCAGGCTCTAGAATGATGTCCCAGTCTAGAGCCACGGCGACTTGTGCATGCTCTCATCTAGCACTGCTGCACCCAAACAACAACTGTAGTCGCAGCCCCAACCGCAACCACAACACCGTCCGCAGCCACAACATCAACAGCAGCTGCAGCATCATTTGCAGCCACAACATTACGCATAGCCGCAACCACAACCTCACCCCCACATACAACCATCAGGGATTTATCTAGGCTCCTCTATACTCCACACAATTCCCTTCCTCTTTCCCTTGCCTGGTGTCATGAGGAAGCTAGTAATGGCCACCTTAAACCTACCCAACTTTACATTGGGAATTCCAGTGTGGTATCTTGATCCACCAGCTCAACTACCAATGCTCTAGGTAGTCTTAACCCTCGTGCGGCCCATTGCAGTTGAGTCTCATCCTCCAACCAGCCTGCAACAACCAACCACTATACCCAAACCCACACCACCCCACCCAAAAAGGACCAGGGGTAAGAATACAAAGGCTACCACCGAACATCAACAGATATCACCTTGCACCATTTGCAAAGAACAGGGCCATCCAACTCAGAATTTCCTTGGGATTCCTATAATCTGTGCGCATTTGGACGCCATGGATACAAACGAAAACCTTCCCGTGGTTGAACTTCCAAGCATGACAATAGTTAGAAACAAGTTGTTGAGAACAAACCATGCTTGTGCCCTCTGCGGACTATATGTACATTGTTCTCACCATTGCCAAGACTTGCTTGAGTTTCAAAGGGCTTTAACCGACCTCCATCAACATTCCCTTAAATCTGAGATCACCCTAATCGAAGAAGTTCACCCCCCACCTCCTTCTTCAGACACCATGCCTATTTACATGATGTACAGTTCTACTAACCCTCTTGTCTCCACTATCAATGATGGTCCATCAGACCTGTTTTTTTGTTTCTTCTGCAATGATGAGGAGATACTTGAAGCCTTAACTGCCACAGAATACCCATGGGACAACATGCACCATCCTCAATTGCAGCTCCATCCACAACCACAACCCCAGCCATAGTCGCAACATCAGTTGCAACCTCAACCTCAGTTACCAGGGAAACATTGGGGTTCATTCCCGCTCAACGTGATCCTTTTCCTTTTCATTTTCCTTTTGCTTTTCCCACCATCTGGGATCATGATTAAGTCTGTCTTGGCAGCCCGCAAGTTACAGTATTTCACACTAGGATTTCCTATGTAGTACCTTGAACCACCTACCCTACCTCTGAGGCCCCAAGCTGTGTTGAGATGATGTTGCACCTACCTCGAGGTCTATCAAAGACTCCTCTCATCTCTAGGCCTATCCCTCTTCCTCCAACAGAGACTGGGGCAAGGGCACCAAAGCCACAACCAATACCATTTACATGGTCTCTAGCACCAGTTTCCCTTTTGTCGCGTTGGCGGTTGAAGATCCACCTCATCTATCTCAGCACCACTTACGTGATGATGGAGAGATCTGTAAGACCACCGCCAGTTTTACCCCATTCCCTTTAAACCATAGTGTGGAATCAGTTCTTTCCATAAAAGACCAGATTCCATCACCCTGCCTTTCCAATGACCTTCATCTTAGAAAGGGGGCATACCTCTTCATTGACTCTGATGGAAAACTCTTTCAAAATCCCCGCAACAGGCTCTAGCTTAAGAGATTTTACGCTTAAACACCACCAATGAGTTGCTTCATTTTTTTTATTGTTTTTCAATGTTTTTACCACAAGTCCGGGGAACCACCATTAGCTACTAATTCAAAATCACCTGGAACCTGTTCGAGACACCTCTCACACCTCCGGGCCCAAATTTCTATCTCCTTATGAGACCATCATCTCATGTGTAACAAATAAATTTTGATACCATTTCCCACAAGTCACCTCGATTTATGAGCCACAGTATGATGATGCAAGTGTCTATGGACCTGTACTTGTATCACACTTCTCGACTGCCACTCATGCAATTTTTTGGGCCACCACCCATTAAGGAATGTTGTTTTTGTTTTTGTTTTGTATTTTGACACATACCTGTCTACTCCGTCCACCGCACCTCATGCGGATCTTTGGACCATCATCTGGAAAACAGATAATTTATTTTGCATATATTTGGCATATGAGTGCCCCCAGACTTGCACTTACATCATATGTAGTCAATTATGTCCACCGCAACTCACACACACTCTCCTGACCTCTGTTCGAGAGCCACCTCGGTTTGCATGCCTCTGTTGCACCAACTCGCGTCCCTCTGTCGTGATCTATCCCATGCATGTATTGGTATTTTTTAGAGCCTTCTGATCCATCCATACTGTTTGGATGAACTTGGGACCACTGTCCACCGTCCCAACATGGGGCACCACCTGTGCCACCGCAATCGATTGACCATAATGGAGTTTCGTTTAAGCTCTTTTTTGACTCCTAAAAACAATGAAAAGATAGCCGAGCGCAGCTGCTTCCTTTCCTGCTTGTTAAAGTATAGGAAAGGGAATCTACATCATCTCGTTTACCTCCTTTTGTGGACTATGTAGACCATCAAATGAAAAGGACCTCCTTGGCACACTCAAGCCAAGACCGTTCCCCTCTGCATACATTTATGCTTTCTCGAGCAGAGGGGCTGCACTTTATGAAAAAACTCACTATGGGTTGTCATTAAGCTCTTTTCCAGCCTTCTCATCAAGAAAATATTAACAAGCAAACTTGGTTTCGTTCATGCTCGTAAAAGTATCTGAATGACCATCCAGTCAGTATAGGTTTAACCTTTTCCAGCCTGATTGGACTACCAACAGTAAAGAAGTCTCTCATCCCCCAAAAGGATGGGTGAGCTCTCGTATGTATACTTTTATTCTTTTTTTGGCATAAGAGACTACCAATGAAAAAGAGCCCTCACTGGAGTCTTCTTCATGCTTTTTGACTATCTAAAAATGAAAGCACCATCGAGCATTTACTTTCTCGGTCTCACTAAAAATCCACGAGATCATACCATAATGGTGTCCCTAGACACCACCCCACAGAAAACAGTTTGGCAGCATTCCCACGTTGGGTTGCCTTTGTTCAGAGTACTCTGCAATGTGTCTTCCTTAGATCCCATTAGTATCAAAAGTGTCCACCTCCTCCAAGTATTTCCCATCTGTAGTGACATCCCCAGTATTACAACTATGATCCCATTCCCATCAGTCAGTTTCATTTGCTGCCTAGTCCGCCCTGCTGTCATACTTTGAACAAAGGAAGTTTGATTCTACTACACTCCCCCTGCCCTTGTTCAACTCTTTCCCTTCCCCCTCTCCCCCCCCATTTAGTGGGTCAGTCCGCATATTGTCTCACATATTTCGGTTATCTTCCTCGCGCTTCTGGTCAAGGAAACACCATTGCCTTGACTAGGGGCAGGTCTCCCTCTGTCGACACCAACAAACATATTCCAGAGGATAGACCCAAAGGTCCCTGTATCTTGGTTTCATTAACCTCATTGATGAGTTCCTTGGACCACTTGAGAAGAGTCCTTAGTGCCTCTCAGGATGGTTGTTTCTCATGTGCTCGACTCCAACTTCATCATCTCACCGTTGAGATTCATACAGGGTTTGGTCCACACAGTACTTGGTCGAAGACCCCAGATGTCACCTGAATCTAGCACATTGATGAGTCTACTCAAGGGACCTAAATATGTTATGTCCCTTGTGATTTCTGGATTGCGTTGGAGACAGTGTTCAAAATCCCCAGCAATGCTTCTATATAGATTCATGATTGATGCAGCATACTTGTACCACAAAGACTCTCACTCTCCATCAATGATTACATACATCTATGTACCATTCCAGAGCTAGCAGCCTATCAGCCATGAAGATACAACATTCCATGAGAATGCCATGAGTCCAATGTAGCAGTTCTTCAGATCATTATTGTATTGAGCCTCTAATTGAGGAAACCATTATTGTATCATCAGTTGTCTATGATCGACTCTTGTATTTTAGAGCATAGATCGCATTATTCTTTCGACATTGTCATGAGCATGGAAATTCCCCCTCATCCACATACATGTCACACATTATTTGTATCTCACCCATTGATGGGAACCATATTAATACAAAAACCAAAATCCACCATGCCCTAGCCTTGGAAGCACCACCTCTCTGCAGCAAATCCTATGATGTTTGTTGGCCATACGATGAGGTCCTTCCCTCACACATCAAGGGGCATTAACCCAGAAAATTCCTCACTTGACTCTACATGGCCTACACCACCCAAGGACACCCATACATGAACCTCATTTCATCCCATTAGACCCCCACACCCTTAAAAAGGATTAAGAATGACCAAAAGGGCTTAAAAACCCCAAAAAGGAGCCTAAATAACTCTCTTAGGGGCTAAAACCCCACAAAAGGGGCTAAAACACTAAAAGGAGCTAAATCTAGGGCGAAAGGAGCTAAAAGCCCAAAAAAAGGGCTAAAGCCTTGACCAAGGGCTTAAAACCCTAAAAGTCCACAAAAAAGCTATAAAAGGAGGGGTGGGGGTCACTCTCAACACAACTCTTCCCTTGCATACTTTTATGCTGCCCGTTGATGCCTTAAGAGCCTTTGTCTCTCAAGCCACCCACATCCCCCTCTCATCCACTCATCTTCCCCATTGAGCCATAGCTCCTCCATTGCTGAGTGAGATAGTGAGGTGCTTCTTCCAACTAGGGCATGGTGGCCTATTTCACCAAAGCAGAGGTATAATCCAATTTTGCTTATGTATTTTCTCTAGTAGCTTAGTTGTTTTCTGACCCATATTTGCTTGCAGGTTTGTTTATTAACTTGTTTTGCAGGTTTTTAGTTTTTCTAATAGTTGTTTGCAGGTTCTCGGAGAAATCCCTAACCTTTTTTGCAGAGGGGCTCCCGGTCGTTTCTTGTCCATCTTTTCTTCCTTTCTGTTCTGTTTATTTTTCTTCTAGTTTACCATACAGGAACCTACCCTTTCGTCTATGCCATTCCTGCCCCTGTAGTAAGGAGAAATGCCTGCTACATTGACTATCGGACGTTGAACAAGATCGCTGTCTAGATTAGGTACCTGATCCCACAGATTGATGACCTCCTAGAACAGCTTAAAGGGGAGAAATATTTTAGCAAGATTGACTTAAATTCTGTGTATCACTAGGTACTGATTGAACCGACCGATGTGTGGAAGAATGCCTTCAAAGCCAAGGAGGACATTTTTGTATGGCTGGTCATGCCTTTCGGGTTGACGAATGCTCCCACAACCTTCACGAGACTGATGGAAAACATCTTGCGTCCATTCACGAACTCATTTGTAGTAGTGTACTTGGATGACATCCTGATATTCAGCTAGACATGGGAAGAGCACCTCCACCACATCCAACAGGTCCTCCAAATACTGCGGAAGCACAAGTTGTCTGCCAATTTGAAAAAGTACAATTTTGGCATGACCCAGGTTCAGTGTCTGGGATACATTATTGATAAGTGTGTGGTACATGTGGATCCAACCAAGATCCAAGTCATTTGGGATTTGCCAGCCCCAACTACTCTAACAGGGCTTCGCAACATTCTAGGTCTTGCTAATTTCTACTGCAAGTTTGTGTTGGGATTCTCTCATATCACTTGGCCCTTCAGTCAAGTCAGCAAGGGAGGAGTGAAAGAAAATTTCTTCTGGTCAGAAACTCAATAGAAGGCATTTTCAGAATTGAAACATCGCCTCTGCTATGCCCCAGTGGTCACATTACTAGACTTGCAACAACCATTTGAGATCGAGATAGATGCCTTTAACTATGCTATTGGTGCAATCCTTACTCAATAAGGGAATCCAGTGGCATATCATAGTGAGACAATGTGTGACACAGTCTGAAAATATCCTACTTATGACAAAGAGATGTATTCCATTGTACAGGCTTACCAACAATGGAAGCATTACATTTTGGGGAAGGAAACGATCATCCACATAGACCACTGACCCCTGCAGTTCATAAATACACAAGGAAAGTTATATAACGATCACCATCAGAAGTGGTCCACATATCTACAACAGTTTCATTTGAACATCAAGTACAAGAAGGGAAGCACCAATAATGTTGTAGACTGCCTCAGCTGACCACCCATTGTGGCGATAACCACCGTGCTCAACTCTTGTGGGAATGAGACTTCTCATTAGCCGCTTCTCTACAAGAGCGATCTAGAATTCAGCCACACATACAGGACACTCTTGGAGGGAAACCAACTTCCAAATTTTGACCTCCAGGATGCACTACTATGTCACATGGGACACCTTTGTGTTCCTTCTAAGCGAGCATGCCAAGATGATTTGGGAAGTACACTACAGTCAGGTCATTGGGCACTTCAGGGTCAAGAAAATAGTGGCAGTAATGTAGAAGTATTTCTATTGGCTGAACCTTTGATAGAACATCGAGAAGTACATTTGATCCTACACTTCCTGCACCATTGCCAAATTGTCCATCAAGAAGCAGGGCGTCTATACTCCACTGCCTACCCCTAGCTGACCTTGGGAATCCATCTCAGTGGATTTACATGTTGGGCCTTCCTTCTACTAAGCACGACAATGACCATGTGTTCGTGGTCGTCGACAGATTCTCAAAGATGGCCATAATGACGGCCTGTAAGAAGAATATGACAGCAGAATCCACTGCTAAACTCTTCTTTGAATGAGTGTGGGTACACTTTTGGATCCCACAGTCTATAATATTAGATCAGGACAGCAGGTTCCTTAGTACATTCTGGTCTAGCCTATGGTCAATGCTAGACACCAAGCTCACAAAGTCCATAGCTTTCCATCCCCAGCCTGATGGCCAGACAGAGGTCATCAACAGGATGATCATATACATTTTGTGCATGTACAACTCAAAGCATCCACGCACATGGGATGACAACCTCCCCTATGTACAACATAGTTATAACTGAGCCGTCCATAGCTCAACCAACCATAGCCCCTTTCAGGTGGTCTTGGGATTCCAGCCACTATGTTCCATTGATGTAGCCATGCCATTTGCAGCTACTCAAGCTTATTCAGCTCATGTCCAGTCAGAAGTTTCCAAGGAAAATAGCTTCATTGAGGGAATTCAACACCTTTTCCAACAGGCTCATGACATTTTGGATAGATCCAACGCTAAGTACAAGCAACGGGATGATCAACATCGGGTACAACACAACTTCCAGGAGGGCAACAAAGTGTGGCTACATTTGCAGAAGGAGTGCCTCGTTGGACCCCACCACAAGCTTCTCCCACTCCAATATGGGCCATACACTTGTTGAGGATAATTCCTTCGAGCTCAGTATTCCACCATTCCATGGTCTGCACCCAATGTTCAATGTGGACTGCCTTCGGCCCTACTTTCCACCTCTACTGAACACATGAGATGTGGCAGAACAACTCACACCAATAGAGTTAAACCCAGACTGCATGGAAAATGCCACCACTAATCGGATTATGGACACACATATCAAGATCACCTACTAGCAAAACATCCAGCTATGTCAAGTTTTCAAAGCAGGCCAACTCCTTCACTAGGGACAAAGTTCAGCAAAAATTTCGTCATGTAATGGAGGAACTCAACGCAATGGGGACCATTGCTTCCTGAGGGGGGAGGAATGATCCAAGAGGATATTGGTGTCCACCTGCCTATTTCTCTTGCACCCCCACCATTGTTTCTTTCAGTTTTTCAGTTTCCTTAATTGTAGCACAATTTACTATTTTTGGCAGTTTTCAGGTCCTAAACTTTCGGAGCCGTTTTACGGGCCTAAATGACGTTTTTTCGGCATTGTATGGTCGGGAAAATATGATTCCATTCTATACATGATATTGTTTATTTATGGATGTATTCCTTGAATAGATCTTTCTAACGATGTATCATGTGCATCAAACGGAGGTAGTATGCCAAAGTTACGACCCCAGGAAATTGATGTACCAAGTTACCCAACGGGGCCCACATTCTGGTGTTTCACCTCCTAGGGTTAGGTTTTTGGATGTGTATGATTTCCATTGTTTCTCAATAATATATATGCGTTCGAGCCTCATTGTAACAAAGATTTCAGAGGCATGTAGCCGCCATATCTCTTCTCAGAGATAAGCTACAAGCACTAGCTAGTTTATTTCCATTATGTATGTAAACAAGTTTCAGTTCTTTGATTAATGAAATGAAGTGTTATTTCCACTACATCTTTGTTATTTGTTTATTATGTTGCGTTCTTGCATAAATACAGACCAGCACCACAATATAAGGAGTAATTCGCCACACTATATGGTGTAATGTGTCATCATTAAATGCTTAACATCTCCCCACTTGGGTTTGAATCTCATCGAGGAAATTTTATCCTTGGGAGCCCTTGTATGTAATGAAATATTAAGCACGTGATTCGATTATCATGATTATCCCTTTTAGGGGTTATTTTTGTTGCTCGTTCATGTATAATTGCTAAGTGAGTATAAGAGATATTTTCCCAGTTTGAGGTAGCCATGGTGTAAAGAGGGCTTCCATGGTGAACCACCTTTAATATATATATATATATTAAAGGGAAAATTTTTGAGATGTTACGCCACTACTTGTTGTTCAATATATCAATGAAGCTTCCAAATTGAATGGTGAGAACAATGTCAATTGGAAATTCAAATTGATGATCGTTCTTGAAACTTTTAATGCCCAATCAATTATGATTGGTGATAAGCCAAATCCCACCGTTCGTGTGTTGGTCCCGGAATGGAATAAGTGGGAGAGTAAAGCCAAGGTGACGTTGTGGATGGTTGTTAAACAAAACATAATTCCTCATATCATAAACTATAAGACATATAAGGTGACATGGAACATGCTAAAAGGTCTATACGAAACAACTGATGCAGATCGGGTATTGTTTCTCAAAACTAAATTGTTGTCAATCAAATGGAAGCTAATAAAGGGGTAAGCAAATTTTTATTGCATTAAAGATATGAGTGATAAATTTGGAGATATATGTGAAGTTGTAGAGAGTACTAATTTAGTAACTATCACTCTAAAATACCTAGTGTTAGATTAGAAACTGTTTATTTCAACACTTGCACTGATAGAGAAGCCCCCGAATTTTGAAGAACTCATAGGGATTCTTATACAAGAAGAAGAAATGATGAAGAACTATGATCTGGATTTCCAAGGTTCATATTTGGCGTTGATCGCAAGAGGAAGACAACCATAGAGAGGTAAACCATGGCATAAAGAAAAGGAAAGTTTCATACACAACAGAAAGGTATCTCACAACGTTATTCTTATAAGAGTAGAAGTGTTTAATGTCATTATTGTGGAAAACTAGGACACCTTGCTAGAAATTGTTATCAAAAGATGAATGGTGGATCCAACCAGGGATACACAAATTCTAGATCTACTGCATGACACCTTCTTCTACTTCAAAAGAGAATAAGCAATGTGGATCTAAAAGGATTAGTTATTGTGTTGTTATCCTTTATGATATTGTTGCAGCAGGCTTGTGCATTGAGCTCCTAAAAGGACATCGAACATTAGGATGAATCAAGTACAAGTTTCAGACACTCCACACACAAGTTCAAACATCATTAATTCGAGAAGTAAATAGTGCGAAATACAATGCAGAATTTCCTTATACACATTCAAATCCCTAATGAATCAAAAGCAATAACGATTAATATTAACAATTAAAAATAACAATCTATATTTATGTATTGGAAAAGCAATCTCTACTGTACTGAAGAAAAATGTTTTTACTTACATCAAATTACAGCCTGATAATCTCTACTGTACTGAAGAAAAATGTTTTTACTTGCATCAAATTACACCCTGATAATAAAAGTATACCTTTATTATACAAGCAGCAATTCAAGAGATTACTAATATATGAAGAAGAGCTGCATACTCATTGATAAACATTGCACATCATCAACAAACTAGCCAACCCTAAATTCCCGAAAATACAAGAGTTTATTAATTGATGGGCATAGCAACTAACGCCAACACCATGAGGTAAAGAGAAACTGAAAATACAAGAGATTACTAATTTATGAAGAAGACATAGCACAGCATCAACATGCTAGCGAGCGCTACATTCCTGAAAATAAAAGCTGAGTTTATTTATTTAACACCCAAAAATGGTTAACTATCTCATCTACCCCATTACATGGCTCATTTGTCCACTTTCCTACCATATCTCCATCAAAAACCCATAAAACCATCTAAAAGGTCACCAAAAAGCTTAAAAAGCCTCCAAAAGGCTATAAAATCCTTTTTTCCTCCAAAAATATCCAAAAAGGAATAAAAAATATAAAATAATGAGGAAAAAAGAAGAAACCCTAAATAGCTGAAACCCTAAACAGCTAAAACCCTAAAAATCTGACCTAAACCACATGGTTTTATAAATAAGTGATGGAGACCCATTATTCCATATCCATTATCATAAGCATCCTACCTCTGCCAAAATTGTTCTCGAAACCCTAGCTTGCCATTAAGCTGTTTTCGCCATTGAGAACTCTTTTTGGCCCATTTCCACCACCGGAGAAAGGGAAGGAGCAGCTTGGAGCTCGAAGCCACCGACATCGGACCAGCGCAACGGACTCTATCAACCTCCTCATTGGAGGTAACATCAATAAAGATCATTATTTACTTCTTTACTGTTTCTGCTTTATATTATTTACTTTTCACCGTATTGTTTCATGTTGTTTGCTTTTTTACTGTTCTAGCTTCAAGAACGTATTTATATTAGTTTTCATTTCAGTTTATCATTATTTAATTCATATATCATTGAACTGCTACTAAGGAATCCATATTCCTTAGTAGGTGCTCATTAGCACAAGCTAGGGTGAAAACCCTAGCTACAGTTTTGGCGACTCCGCTGTCTTTTTTAATTCATTTTTCCGTACTGTACTTTCGGCTGTCGTTTTCGGCCGCCGGAAACCGCACTTTTTTCTTCCGCAGTCGCGGCCCGACTGCGCATTTCCGGCCCTAACCTGCGACCAGCCCGCCGCTGTCGGCTTTTTTCCTGCGTCCTGGACGCATCTTTGAACTTTCCTAGTTGCGTCCCGACCGCATTTTTTCAGCCCACAGCCGCGATCCGACCGCATCTGTCAGCTAGAAACCCGCGACCTAGACCGCACCTGTTCACTCCAAACCCGCGGTCCGACCGCAAAAAACCAGTGATCTGCGCGCGACTGTTGCCTTCAAACCCGCGGTCCGACCGCGCGAGTCCGCCCCATACCCGCGGTTCGCGAACTTTTCTTTTTTTGCCCTTGTTTCCGTGCCGAAACCTAGCCACTTTGCCTCCATTTTTCCTGCACTTGCACAGCCACCTGTTCCACTTGCAGCCCTACAGCCATTTCTATCCCTTGTTTACAGAATTGTTTAAAAAATTTTAGCATTATTTATTTCAGAAAAAATTCGCATGGTAAAATTTGTTAAAGTTTTTCATACATTATTATTGTTATTGAGTAATTATTTTGGATTCATAACCTCACAAGCACACAATCTATCCCCTAATTCAAGTGAGACCTAAAATTTACTTAACTCATCCAACACTATCACCTCATTTGAGGAACACAAAAGAACTTTGTAGTTAGGTAGGATCGGGGGGATAGGCTTCCAATAACACCCCTCGGTTATTTACACGTGAGACATAGTTGTTGTCCATTAGGGAACCAAAATCCCTTAGTATTTTTTGACACGGTCACAACCGGTTTATCAGAGGGCCTCTCCCTTAGGAGGGTTGAAGTCGTGAGATTGGTTCCGGAAGTCTGAGTGGAATACTAAAATCCATTCAGTAACTGAAGGGCTACCTTTCGCAGTTCTCGGAATATCCATGTATAGGGAATATTGCGGTTAAAGGACCAAGCGGCAGATTTACCTTTCTGGACGTGTCATGAATGGGGTATCTTAGTTGCCATACTTCTAGGTTTGCGTACCCGGTGTCCCTCCCGGTAGGGGGATACTTTAGCCATTTGACTTTCCTATTTATATTGTCTGACTTGGATTTCATCACCTTGCAGAGGATATTCTTAGCTGAGTCATAATACTATTAGTTAGGTGTTTGCATGCTCCCTTACCTCCTCTTGGTCTAGTGAGTCCACCGATTTTTCTTTTTTAGGAAACCGATTGTTTATTGGTATTCTGACCACTTTGCTGACACTCCGCCTATTGTAGCACGCAGTTACACTAGGTGTTTTGAGTTGTTTTTTGGCCTGAGTGCCTTATTTTTTTGAGCTCTCCTTCTGCACACACGGTTGCATTAGGGTTTTTGAGTTGTTTTTTCGACACCACAACCCACATATTTGAAAACCATTTGTCACCATTGACTCTCCGAGACATTCTCGTCGCCTCAGAGGCGAGCCCCCACAGCACGGTTCACTTGACACCACCCGTCATCACCGTAGATCTCGAGCCTTGTCACTCAAATCCACTCATCAGCGGCATAGGACTCCGTCACCAGATTCCGAGAACACTCTTTACACTGCCCCCACTAGCCCCATGGCTGGCGTCAATCCCAATCCCTTCATTATAGGGACCACCGGTGGTACATCCGCCACTATACCAGTTATTACACCTATCATGGGTATGCCCTCCACAGGAGGCCTGTCTACCATTCCCCTCACCGTACCTATTCCCATGGCAGGAATACCCATACCTACTCCATTAGTAACTCCTACCACCATAGTCCCCCCACTTGGGGGCAACATCCCTCACATCACCCCTCCACCTGGGGGCATGGGCCCCAACGTGGTCCAACCCACCACCGTGTCACACCCTCCATCCAGTTTTCCATACATGGCTAGCCTCAACCTACCTGACCTAGCCAGGTTAACCAACGACCCCATCCGGCACAACCCTGTGTGGCCCCACATGCCTACCAAACTCCCCTCTGACATCCCTAAGTTTGAGGGTAAGGCAGGTGAGGACCCACAGAACCATATCATGTCTTTCCATCTATGGTGTTCCTCCAATTCCATAGTAGACGACTCCATTCACCTCCGTTTATTACAGCGCACTTTCACTGGCTCGGCTGCCAAATGGTATATCAAGTAACCCCACAGAACCCACACCACCTTTACGTCCCTGGCCTCGACCTTCCTCCAGTTCTTCCAGTTACCTGTTCGCTATGACACAGGCGTCGAGATCCTCCTATCATGCAGACAGAACACGGCCACCCATATCACATACCACATCCATGAATGGCAACGACGCCGTAGCCTATACAAAATCAAGCTAGATGACCGGATCTTCCTAGATTGGTTCCTTAAGTCCCTCCTTCCGCTCATTGCTAAGGACGTGGCAGCTGAACGACCCTAGACTGAAGAAGAGGCTATCCTTAAGGCCCAGCAGTTTGATCTCATTTATGCCCAGTCGGGTTATCTTTACACCATCATACCGGACGCCCCTCGAGGCGATCCCCCACATCACGATGCGCCGGGGGCATCCCACGCTGCCGATGGCATCATCGGCCGCCTCTCTTCGCAGCCTCAGCCCTTTTCCATGGCCCGTCCTACTCCTGGACCTGAACTTTCGTGGGCTACATCACAGTCCGGAGCAACCAACTCGTATGCTCACATGCGCCATCAACACCATACCCATGGACCCTCATGTCCACCTCAGTGTTTCGGAAATATGACTTCCGCTTACCCCTCCCCGGTCGCACCTCAGCCATACTATCACCAGCAGGCTGCACCAGCTCTTGCGCCGCCACAATCCCAACCTCATTATTATCAGCCACAGCCAGCCCCTGCGGCAAACCCACAACCTACTCCACAGCACTATCAACAACCCCCTCAAGTACCCGCGCCAGTGCAGCCTCCACCTCCATATTATCCACCGCAGCCTGCTCCTGCACCTGCGCAAACTTAGAATCCACCTACTACCCAAGGGCAGGTTTACGCCCAAGAAAACCCGCCAAAAAATCAGAAAAACCAACGCAACCAGGGCCAACAAAACCGCGGCAGGGGCCGAAATCGTGGGAACAACCAGCAGACCGAGAAAGCTGGTCAACACCCTAATCCCCCTTCTAATAATAACGCGGTCCCTACCAACCAAAACCCCGATCGCCCGCCCAAGCAGGCTAAAAACCCCAACTTGCGAACAAACTTCCCTTTTTCTGTTTGCGGGGTCTATGGCCACTACACACATTTTTGTCCACATATGGAGCCAGTTCAACAACTTTTGGCTGCTGATAGACTATGCTAAGGACAGGCAGCTCCTCAAGCACCACCCAATCCCCCACAACCTCAACAGCCACCTTTGGTGCTGCAAAACCCCTTACCAAACCAAGGCTTAGTAAACACTGAACCATTGGCTCCCCCTCAAGCTACTGCGCCTATCCAACAAATCACTTACGCTGCTCCTGATCAACCCCCGTCTGACTCAGGTACCCACCATCTGTTGATGATGTCCTCCGATGAGGTCAACCTCCAGACCCGACGGAACCAATATGGCTCCACCCCGGAAGCACCCCCCACCAATAACCCCCCTAACGCTCAGCCCACCGATCAGCCGTTACATATCCCTCCACCTCCACTAGATGGAGCTCCCAAAGCACCCCGTTTCCCACTTCGTCGTATCAATAACAACCCCAATGCGCGGGCTGCGTCAAACTACAACATCGTAGACGATTTAGCCCAATCTCCCGCAGCCATGTCTGCGCTAGAAGTCTTGAGAAATTGCCCTTTGCAGCGTAAGAATTTACTCTCGGCCATTGGGGCTATCGATCCACATGATTCGCAGTTAATGGCATATGATTTGGACCAATCTGAACCCCGCCTGCCCTCCAACTTATCATTCCAAGTTATTGTCTCCATCCGGAATTTTGTCGTCCATCGATGCATTATTGATGAAGGTGCCTCTACATGCGTCATGCCCATCTCCATCTGGCAGAAAATGGGATCCCCCCCTCTCCAACCGTCCTCCACTGCGTTGCGATCCTACGATGGCCGTTCAGCTCAACCACAAGGCTTATTAACCAATGTCCCCGTCCAGCTGGCTGGTAAAATGGTCCTGATAAACATCGAGGTTATCAATGCCCAGCTTGACTACAACCTTTTACTTGGCCGCAGCTACATGTATTCTATGCGGGCAGTTGCTTCTACCGTTTTTCGCATCATGATGTTCCCTCATGAGGGACGCGTGGTCAAATTTGACCAACTCACGTACTACGATCCCAAGGCCGCCGCGACACCCGAAAATGTTCTCCCCATGATTGAACAAACTACCTCAGGTGACACCAACACAGCCGTTTCTTCTATAGGGCCCATGCTCCCCATAGTTGAACAACTTATTCCGGATGCCATCACCTCCTTGGTTTCTTCTGTGGGGCCCGAAGTTTACTCAGACACACCGATGACCTCCACTTTTCCATCTCTCCCACCACCGTCATCTACTACTGAAGTGGCCAATATATTGACTCTGTCCCACCACATGAGAACCCCTAGTAATCAACCACCGTTGTTGCCTCAACCCCCTTTTGTACCTAGCCACATTGGTGCCAAACCCATACATACCATACCTTTCCTATTCCCTCCCTCAGGAGTGGTTAGCGCCCTAGTCATGGCTACCCTTAGCCTCCCTGGTTTAACCTTAGGATTACCCGTTTGGTACCTTTCGCCTCCAGTTCGTCCGCCGACACCAGATGTCGTCCTGCAACCAGTGCAACCCATTGCCACTACTAGTCGACCACCTCCCGGTGTCGCTACCTCGTCAACCCCCGCGAAACCACCTCCCGGTATCGCTACCCCGTCAACCCCCGCGAAACCACCCCCTATTTTTACCAAACCCACTGGGGGCAGAGGTCCCCAACCTTACACTGCTGTCCCACCTCCTAAGACAGTCCAAAACCCACCTGTGTTCCGTGCCCCTCCCAAATGCGCGTTGTGCGATGAGTTGGGCCATGCGACTCACCTATGTCCTAATCTACCAGCATTAAAGGAATACATGCAAATGCTCGACGATGACCCCACTATCACGGTTGTCCATCTAGATCCAACCCCTATGCCTCGTGACAAATCCCTATGCACTAACCACTCATGTGCCTTATGTGATGTTTACGGGCATTACTCCCATCACTGTCCCGATCTCCCCGAGTACAGAATAGCTCTCTTTGAGATGAACAATCCGAATGTGGAGACGGAAAACCTCACCATTGTGGAGATCCTACCCTCTGATCTGGATCTTGAGACAACCCAACTCCCCATTGTGGAGATCCTCCCCTCAGATCTGGATCTCGAGACAACCCAACTCCCCATTGTTGAGATCCACCCCCCGGACTCTTCTTCTTCCAACGAGTTCGAGACCATTTATATGTTTTCTTCCATCACCACCACCCCGGCAACCGATCTGACAACCCGAACATTCCACAGTGATGAAGAAATTCTTGAGGCTCTCACCGCCCCAGATTATCCCTGGGATGACATGCATCATCGTTCATACTTTCTCCCAGATGAACCATCTTCTAGCACTGCTCCTCAATTTGCAGTGGAATCCAAAGACTTCCTTCCCCCGAAGGTCAACCATGAACGAAGTAGGCGCAAGAAACCATGAACGGTTGTGGCGTAATCGGGAACGAAGCGTCGCAGGAAATTAGATCGCCCTTGCAGACTTTGGAGCTGCTTGAGCGTTCGGGGAGAGGGAAGGTCTAAGATGGCTTGGACTTTTAGTGGATCAACAGTAATTCCTTTGTGGGAGACAATGAACCCCAACAATCGGCCTGCCGGAACGCAAAAAACACACTTGTGTGGATTCAAGCGGATCTGATATTTGCGACAACGCAGAAAAACTTGCCGAAGGTCATTCAGGTGGTCTGATCTTTTTCGGGAACGAGCGGTAAGGTCATCTAGGTATATGAGCAGGATTTGGACCAAATCATGAAAACAATAGGTCATGGCCAGCTGGAATGTTGCGCCAGCATTTTTGAGGCCGAAAGGCATAACACGATAGGAAAAAATGCCCCATGGGGTAGTAAAAGCGGTTTTGTATTAGTATTCCTTGCGGATTTGTATCTGATTATATCCGGAAAAACCATCCATGAATGAGAGGACTTCATGCCCCACGCACGCATCGATGAGCTGGTCAATGAATGGCATAGGGAAATTGTCTTTGGGACAGGCGCGGTTTAGATCTCGGAAGTCAGTGCATACTCTAAGGGTGCCTTGTTTCTTCTTGACAGGAACAGGGTTTGAAACCCATGTGGTATAAGCAATAGGATAAATGAATCCTGCTGTGCGAAGTTTCTCAATCTCTGCTTTGACAGCTGGGAGTTTGGAGGGGTGTATGGGACACTGTTTCTGACGAACGGGGGTTATATCAGGCCATGTGTCGATGTGGTGTTCTATAATGGTAGGGTCAAGGCCAGGCATTTCGGTATAGGACCAGGAAAAGACATCACGAAATTCTTTGAAGAGTGCTTTGTAGTCGTCAATCTCCTGCTCAGTGCAAGATGCTCCTAAGGGTGTTGAGTTCGGGGGTGCCCCCGGGGGCAGCAAGATCGATTTGGATAACAGGTGAGATGTTGGCCATGTTACCCTCTTCGAAGGCGTCCGGAGCAGGAATGGGGTCCTTGAACCAGTTGACCTTCGGGGGAAGGAAGTCTTTGGATTCCACTGCAAATTGAGGAGCAGTGCTAGAAGATGGTTCATCTGGGAGAAAGTATGAACGATGATGCATGTCATCCCAGGGATAATCTGGGGCGGTGAGAGCCTCAAGAATTCTGTTTCTGCTTTATATTATTTACTTTTCACCGTATTGTTTCATGTTGTTTGCTTTTTTACTGTTCTAGCTTCAAGAACGTATTTAGATTAGTTTTCGTTTCAGTTTATCATTATTTAATTCATATATCATTGAACTGCTACTAAGGAATCCATATTCCTTAGTAGGTGCTCATTAGCACAAGCTAGGGTGAAAACCCTAGCTACAATGGGTTAATTTTGCAAATGCATAGAGAGGCATGTATATTGGAGCTACCTTGAAATCCAGTTCAGTTTCCTATAATGCATCATATAGTTGAGTAGAATTTGCATAACAAAACATGAATAAAATTGTCCATACTAAGCCAGCAAAACCATAGATATAATCGTTTACTAAGATAGCAGAAGCAAAATAGAAATATGACAACCACCAAAATCTTATCAATTGTCATCACGGATGTCAAAGAGGCCACGAGATGGCACATAGAGTCCTATCGACATCTTCTTGTGATAACACCCCATTTGGGGAGGACGGATGCACACTCTCCTAAGCTTGACACTAACACCATCCAAACCGATGCTTTGAAGCCAATGCCTCACATAGAGAGTGGAGAAGTGAGTTCTTTAATGAGAGCCATGTTGCATATACACTATGGTCTTTATGTGTGACACCTTCATTCTCTAAGTAGTTTTCCATAACATGATGGGGGATAAGAGTCGGGATGTTGGCTCTCCCCATTACTTTGAAGGATAAAATTCT
>LPNX010571042.1:0-54722 GCA_001517045.1 Pseudotsuga menziesii
AAAAAATCCAAGTAAGTTGAGGGATGCCTGATTTTTCAGGTTTCTATTGCATCTAACGCGCCAAAAAGGTCCATCATCTTCTTGCACTCACCCTGTACTATTCTACTGGTTGTTCAGAATTTGCAAGAGTGAAGTTAAATATCTACTGTACATTATTAATAATGATTTAAGGTAACACACTCTGTTGTTTCTTTGTCTCTTTGCTATATGAAGTGGTTATGTATTTGTAGGATTCAATCTTATTCTATATCCCTTCCTTGAGCAAAGCTAGACTATTCTAGAAGTATTGAATGCCTCTTGGTCAGCAAGTTTATTTCTGTTATTTTTTTATCTTAGTTATTTCCTTTGGTCCCCTCTGTTTAGAGACTCTATAGGTTCAGTGTCCTCCATAATCACTTATTAAGATTGGGGATGTAAAGCACTCTTTGCATGAGAGCTCTTTCTTATACAGGGAGAAACTTATGCAGATACTTATACAATTAGCACAATGCATATGAAGGATAAACACAATTCTTTAGACCCATTTCATCTTAATCATGTTATAAAATACCACCCTTTAAAACTTTAGTCAACTCAAAATGGAGGTCAGGGACATAGACAGTGTATGGGGACTGCTTCATTCCACTTTCCAACTAATAGTCTCACCCAGAGAAGCATTGCATTGTGTTCAACTAGGAAAACTTGATTGCAAGCAACCTTTCTCCGACTCTCTCAAAAGCCAAGTCACATAGGCCATTTCTAAGTGGGTAAGTTGGAACATGCGGGCATGGGATTACGTGACCTTTGTACATGTGGTTCACACTACCGTGAAGTTGTGTTGTAATCACCTACCCTTAGCACATGTAATGTCTCTAGTTAAGGAACATTCTCTTAAATTGTTCATCGATTGGTTAGATTGGACTTTGTCTTGTTAAGTGGTCCACTTGTAGACTTAGTACAGGGTTTGCTTGTAATTACTCTCTTCCTTATTCCATAAATAGAAAGGAGGGTGCTTCTCTTCAGGATATTGGGTTTTCTATTTTGCGAAAAGTAAAGTTAAGAGTAAGGTAGTTGTGATAACTATATGTGCAAGGACGAAATATATACTTGAGATAGAATCCTCTAGTTTGCTATCAGGCTTCCTTTAGTGGTCAAATTCTAGGCTGAAACCATGTGGCCGTAAGTGAAATATTTGGATTTTTTTTAAAAATCCATCAATAGGTGTCGCTTTTTCGACGTTCTTTTGACACTCCGGTCAACCCATCCAACGGCCATGCCATGACTCCGACGCTTCCTCCCATCGGACAACCGACGGTTAAAGTGTCGGACTGTGTCAGAAAGCGGACTCTTCTAGTGTTGGAGTGCATCGGAGTACTGACACTGTCTAAATAAAAAAACGACAACATTGCCATTTCTCAGACACTTTTGTGCGTCGGACGGTTGACGCTTCAGGGGTCGGATGACATCGGATTTCCGACGGTTTATGCAATTTTGGTTGGCACTTCGGAAGGAATAACGGTCGAATATGTGATACAATGGTCTGTCGGAGTTTTGACCCTTATTAGTTGACGGTCGGAGATCCAACGTTATGCCACCGACGGAAAAAAAGAAGTGTATGTGTCGAATACCCAACAGGTTAGTGTCAAATTTCAGACATGGTAGTCGTCGAATTTTAGCCTCAAATTCTGTAGTGACCTAATCAAAATGAGTGGTACAGCTATTCAATATGGGGTGGGAGAAGAAACCCCACCTAAATAAAATGTATCGATTGAGCTGAATTCATGCCATAGAACTACAACAACAATAACAACATTTGAAATAATGTTGGAAACATTAAGAATCTTATAAGAAGAACTATGAAGCTTCAATGCTAACAATGTAAAGGACTTGGAAAAACAACGTGAGATCAATGCTATATTGATATAGAATTTGACTAAAATCAAAAGAACCGTGCAACCTACTCTTACCTTTAGTAATGGATATGAGAGGGAGATTCAAGAGAAATGTATTTAATTTTAAGGAACCCGGTTACAACCATCCACCAAAGGAGAATGGCCAAACACCTAGTTGTAAAGAGACGATCTCAAATAGATCGGACAATGGAAGTACAATACAATCACCTCCTAAGAAGAAGTAGAAACAAAAAATAACCAGTGAGTTTCCAGGAGAGTTTAAAAACATTAAATCACCTAACTTCAATGGAATTTTGAAGACAGGAAATCAAGCCGAGGCTTGGCTACTTGGATTGAAAAAGTACTTTCATATTTATAACTTTGATGGAAACATGAAATCTCGGTTGGGTATGTACGACCTCACCACTAAGGCATTTATTAGATGGTAAGATGTGAAAACTACAAAGAAGCTCAAGGATAAGGACCTTGAGTGGAAGGAAATCAAGTAATAATTCCAGAATTACTTGTTAGAGAGATTCTATGACAGGAAAATAAAATCAAGTAATAATTCCAGAATTACTTGTTAGAGAGATTCTATGACAGGAAAATAAAATAGTTTCATGAACTTGAAATGGGACATATGAATATGGGGGACATTATTAGTATGTTTCTAATGTTACCGTGTTATCTTCCCTACATCAAGGAAGTGAAAGTTAAGATCAAATGATTCAGGAAATTTTGAGACAGATTAGAGTTTGATTGTCCTAAAGACTTATAGGAGACCTTCCACAAGGAGATATTCTTTCATTAGAAAAGTAAACATAAAGATGAGGAACAACAAATCCTGTAGGATAAGAAAAGACAGAAGACTAAACAAATAAAGAAGGGATTTAAACTCCCTACCATTAAGAACCAAACAAAAGCATTTCAACATAGTAATTTTTTTGAAAAGAATAAACCACAACAGGTTTCTCCCGCCCAGAGTGAAAACAAACCTCAAGGTACTACTGTCCGGAAACTATAAGGGACTAAAAATGGGCCCCTTCGATGTTGGGGATGCAGAAAAATCACAGACAAATGGACTGTCCTCGTAACCAGATTATTCATAATTTACAAGAAGCTATGATTGTGAATGATATAGATAAAGTTCCAAGGATTTGCACGTCCTTGGATAACTAATAGGCTAACCATCTGTTATCAATTATGGAAGTGGGAGGTAAAACCTCTAATAAATACATTTTCATCCTCATTGAACCTAGCTCTTGTAAAAGTTATGTTTCCTGGCTAGGCCTGGCTAGTCTAGCTAGCCACAGGGACAAAGAAGAATGTTTCTTGAAAATTTGAAAGATAATGTATTTAAACTAAATGGAATGTTAATTACACCAAACCTGAATATATTTCCATTGGTATCCTATGTCCTTATAGGAATGAAGTGGTTAGAAAAGCGCAAGGTGATTTTGAATTGCTACACTAAGACTTTCACTTGTGACAATGAGAATGATTGTTCATGGAATACCTCATAAAGTATCGGTGAGGAAGATATCTTGCTCACAGTGAAAGCAGATTGCATGTAAATGATGTAAGTTGTATGCACTACAACTAAAAGATGTTAAAAAGGAGAATGGATAAAAGCAAGAAGTTTTTCTGGTACTTATGGAGTTTTGGGATGTGTTTTTTAAAAAAGTACTTGGATTTCCTCCCAAGAGGGATCTAGATATCAATATCGAATTTATTCATGAATGGGAACCTGTATCAAAGGAAACTTATTTAATGAGTACCCTAGAAATGGTAGATCTAAAACTGCAGTTGCAGAAGCTATTGGAAAAAGGATATATCATACTAAGTGTTCCGTGGGTAGCACCAATTCTATTTGTTAGAAAGAAGGACAGAACCTTGATATTGATATTGTTGGTGGAGGGACACTTTGGGGCCCTTAGTTTTTATAATTGATTTATGTAATATAATTTAATTGAAAAGTGGTTGGAGTGGGTGTAACTTCTCCAGCCACATATCTGATGTATAAATAAACCAATCAATATTAATACAATACGACTAAATGTTTGGTCCAATTTCTATGTTTGTTTGATGGCTATCTGTGTTTAATATCTGCTTGAATGTGATGTGAAAGTCTAGATTTCAAAATCTTGACTCCGTTGCCGTTCTCTTTTGGCTAGGTGACAACAACAACAAAAATAGAGTGGCTCGAAACTGGAAGAATCCGTGAGGGTGATCATACGAAAATACTACAATAAAAGATCAAAGAATGTTTGTGGATATTGTTCCGTTCACAAATGAAAAATCTTCTTTAATTTTCCATCGAACCGTCGAGNGTGAGGTTGATCATACGAAAATACTACAATAAAAGATCAAAGAATGTTTGTGGATATTGTTCCGTTCACAAATGAAAAATCTTCTTTAATTTTCCATCGAACCGTCGAGAGAAGATGCAAGAAGGGTTTTATTTACAATGTTTATCTAAGGAGTGGTTGGTACATGCAAAACCAAGCCGATCGTGCAAACAAATATGTGCAGACTGTAGAAAATAGCTACCCATTCGACGACTAATGGACTAATGCTATTGGCCACTTAGATAATATAACTTTTCATATGGTGAGCCAACCAGTAAGAGACGGGAATAACTATTCACCTGTTGAATGCAAGCAGTCTCTACCAGCAGTTTTTCCACTTGAATGGTCACCGAGACCTTCCCATACGCAAATTCCATCGACCAAGAGAGAAACCGACTGTCAAGTGACTGACTACCAAAGATAGAAGTGACCGACTAAATCCCTAAGACGAATGGATTATAACAGAGAGTAAGTACAAGAAAATTTCACCACTATGTCATTAGTAACTACTAGAATATTTAAGCCTATAGGCGTATATATGTTAGAATTTTGGGGTGGATTACTATCTATGCTTTTTCATCTACCGACAAGAATGAGATAAGTGTACTGTCCAGATTGATTCTATAGTAGTCGTCCAAGATTAAATGAGAATGAGACAAGTGTACTGTCTAGATTGATTATATGAGTGTCATCCAAAATTAATAATTAATAATTTCAAAAAAATAAAAAAATAATTTAATTAACATGTGATAAGTAGAGTTAGTGATAGTTGTAAAAATTAAAATTAATCTTCAACTATTCGATTATTAGATACAACTACTAGCCTAACTCCATCGATTATTAGATACAACTATTAGCTGAACATAAATGTGTCTAGAACTATTACCTTAACTTCAACTCTAATCAAAGTTATATTGGATTACTATTAGTTTAACTATTATATGCAACTATTATGTTAACTCCATTGATTCTACAACTATTAGCTTAACTACAACTCTAATTACTTACGGCTTAGTCCAAGTGTATTTGGAATCTAGGAGTCTAACTAATGTGTAGTCATGTAAGAGTCGAACTCCAAATAAAATAGTTTGAACTCTTAATAAATTCCTCTGAACTCATGTGATAACTGCACTTAGTGGCATGGTATTGTGCAACTCATGTGACACACCAACTCCTCCTACCAATTGGGACTCCACTTAATGTGCATAAGGCGTAGTCGAACTCCATTTGGAAGCTAGAAGTCACGATAACTCATAGCTCTTTTATTAACTACAATAGATTTTTATTATCTTAACTATTAGATACAACTATTAGCTTAACTCCAATGATTCTACAACTATTAGCTTAACTTCAACTCTAATTACTTACGGCTTAGTCCAACTGCATTTGGCATCTAGGAGTCTAGCTAATGTGCAGTCATGTAAGAGTTGAACTCCTAATAAAATAGTTTGAACTCCTAATAAATTCCTCCAAACTCATGTGATAACTACACTTAGTAGCATGGTATTGTGCAACTCATGTGACACTCAAACTCCACCTACCAACTGGGAGTTTAGTTAATGTGCATAAGGCTTAGTCACGATAACTCGGAGCTCTTTTATTAACCACAAAAGATTTATATTAACTTTTAAATTAACTATTAATCGTTCGAGCTCCTTATAAACAATTATAAACTAGCACCTCGAAGTCGAGTTAATTAGTCAAACTGCATTTTACAGTTGGGAGTTGAAGTAAAGTGCAGTTCATGTGATAGTATAATTCCTAATAAAATCCTCTAAACTCCTAATAAATTCCTCTTAACTCATGTGATAACTACACTTAGTGGCATGGTAATGTGCAACTGATGTGACACTCGAACTCCACCTACCAATGGGGAGTCCAGTGAATGTGCATAAGGCTTAGTCCAACTCCATTTGGAAGCTAGAAGTCAAGATAACTCGAAACTCTTTTATAACTACAATAGATTTATATTAACTTTTAAATTAACTATTAAATACAACTATTAGCTTAACTCCGACATGATGATACAACTATGAGCTTAACTTCAATAATGAGCTTAACAACCACAACTTAAGTGGTTTTTATGTTAGATTAACTATTAAATACAAGTAATTGACACATTCTTTAGGAAAAAAAATTATAACTATTAGGTTAAGTCCAATGATGATACAACTTTAACTTAACTTCAACGTGACTTCAACTCCAATCGCAAATTTTAATTGAACTGTAATAGTTGATATATTAACTTTTAAATTAACTATTAGATACAATTATTAGTTTAAATCCAATGATTTTACAACTATTAGCTTAACTTTAACTCTATTCGTAATTATATTGGATAACTATTAGATTAACTCTTAGGTTAACTCCAATCATGATACAGCTATTAAATTAACTTCACTGGTGATATATTCCTCTCGGCATATTCCAAACATATTAATCTTATTAATATAGTTGTTGCTAGTATATGTCAAATGCACAAACATATAGACTTATCAAGTACATGGGATGAGACTATTGAGAATTGAATCATTAGATATAGTGTGGAATAATACAACCGTGATAGATTAATGGAAACGATCCTGGAGCTTGGTTTAAATGGTCATTAATATTCAGGATCGACCAAAATGGTTGGCTGGATCATGGATGGGATCTTCCTCAATGCACCAACAAACAAGTCTATTCAATACCTTGGCAATCAATCAAAGTAGTGAGACACCCCAAGACGTTGGAGCAATACACTTGTAAGAAGTTGCTGAATCATTAAGTGTGGTCGATGTTGGTGTATTATTTGGTCTATGATATTTGTAAAGCATTGTTATGTTATGGTCGTCGTCAAAGTAAGGTCATCGATATTCAAGTCTAGACAAGTATTTTATTCAAATAATTATATGTAATTTTGATTTGCTGATCGTGCTTTACAATTGTAAAGTGTGGTTACCATTAAAATATGGTTGAGGATGATATGGTCGATGTGTAAAATGTTAAATTTGAGTCACCTCATGTTTAAAACAGTCGGCTCGACCATTCATGTTTAAAACAGTCGGCTCGACCATTTATTTTTGAATCGATATTACTGTTGGTTGATGAAATTTTAGTTGGTTAAAAAGTAGTCGGTTGTAAATGGGGTCCATATTGTATTCGGTCAACCACTCTGGTTGAGTTTAAAGTTTGGTCGAGACTTTAAATTATTAAGTTAACAATGTCAAAATATGGGTCATGTACAAAGTTCATTAAAATCATGTAATTGTGTTGACTGAGTCGTCACTATGCTGACATGACTTCACTCTAAAATTTTGAAGTACAAGAGGGCTGACCCCCCAATCTATGTAATTTAGTGGTTAACTAGACGACTTATCTAGTTGAGTCAAGTCACATCGCTTCAAGTAGTCGGTCTTAACAGAGATCATTTGCACGAGCATACAACATAAATTATCGCAGGCATTTTCCTTCCTCCAAAAAAACGAAGACATTGATGAACATTCAAGCATAAGACACATTACACCACACAGAAAAGAGCTTAATGCTAGATGATGACATAAAACACAACAAATTGAGTGAAACCCCCATTGTGGAAATGCAGAAGCATATCTTGGAGTATGACCTCAGACGTTGAAGATAGAGAGATGGTATGGAAAACAAAGCCAAAAGACCTTTCTTTGAGACATTGAAGATGAGTCCATATAGTTGAGTAAAGGGTGAGGCTCTAATCAACTATTCCCAGATTGAAGATAGATGTTGACGAGACACCAGTCATGACTACTTTCTACATAATTTCTCTCTTCGGGGCGAATGCGTTTTTATTTGGTTTGAGAGATGTTGGAGGGACCCTTTGGGGCCCTTAGTTCTCATCATTTATTTATGTTATATAATCTAATTAAAGAAGCAGTTGAAGTGGGTGTAACCGATCCAACTACATATATGATGTATAAATAAACCAATCAAGATGAATACAATTTGACTAAACGTTTGGTCCAAGTTCTGTGTTCATTTGATGGTTGTGTGTGTTTAATATCTAGTTAAATGAGTGTGAAAGTCCATATTTCAACAACTGTGTATTGACAATATCCATCTAAAAAAGGTAACAATAAATAATAGGTAGGCTCTACCACAAATAAATTATTTATTTGATCATGTCCAAGGGGTGAGAATGTTCTCTAAAGTTGATTTGAGATCTGGATATCACTAGATTCAGATCAAAGATAAAGGCATTCATAAAACTACTTTTAGAATTCTATATGGACATTATGAGATTGCAATGGTGCCTTTCATCCTTGCAAATGGACTTTCTACATCCATGTCCCTCATAAAAAACATTTTTAGTAACTATTTAGAAAATTTTGTGCTTTTGTTCATAGATTTCATACTTATTTATTCTAAAACAGAAGAGGAGCACAAGAAACATATGAGGATAGTTCTAAATATATATTGTGAGAACACCAACTTTACACCAAGTTAAGTAAGTGTGAATTCTTCCAAGAATAGATTCAGTACTTGGGATATGTAATCTCAGATCAAGGGGTCGTAGTGGAAACATATAATATTAGAGCCATAATGGAATGGCCTACCCTAGCAAATGTATAATGTATCCAGTAATTTCTGGGATTAGATGGATACTAGCACAGATTTATTAAAGATTTATTTAATATTGCTCATCCCATAACCTTTTTGCAACAAAAGGAAACTGATTTTTTTTATAGAGAAATGTGAGGCTAGTTTTTGGGAGCTAAAGAAGCTATTGATTACTGCTCATATATTAAAAAATGTAGATCCCTATGAATATTTTGTCGTGTGCATAGATTCCTCTAAGGAAGGATTAGGATGAGTGTTAATCCAAAATGATCATGTGATCTGTTATGAGTCAAGGAAGCTTAAGGACCATGAAAGGAACTATGCAACCCATGACTTCAAGTAGGAAGCAATAATCTATGTACGAAGAATGTGGAGATGTCACCTGATTGGAAGGAGATTCCTACTAAAAACTAATAATATTGGATTGTAATATTTTTTTTATCAACAAAACCTCAATGTACTGAAATAAATATGGTGTATTTTCTAAGCGAATATGAATTTGATATAAGACACATAATGAGGAAGGAGAACAAAGTTGCAGATGCTCTTAGTAGGAATACTTGACTACTGTATGCAAGAAGTGTCATCACTATAGAGATTGACCTCAAGGATAGAATATATTTTTTCTATTAGAAATATGAATACTACCAGAAGACCTGGTCCGAACTGCAAATATAAGGAACATAAAAAATTTGAGGGTTTCAATATTACTAATGATGAAATACTCACTTACAAGGGAATGCTATATGTTCCTAATTGACCAAAACTAACAAAAATGATTTTGAATGAATTCCATAAACAACCATACTCTAGACACCTAGGGTACCAGAGAATGATTAGCACAATAATAAAGTAATACTTCTAGCCCCGAATGAAATCATGGATTGTTGAATGCATCACTTGTTTTTTGGAATGCCAAAAAGTAAAGGATGAACATAAGCATCCAGTCAGTCCATTGCAACCTTTACACATCCTAGAATGGAAATGGGAAACAATTTCAATGGACATCATCACTGATTACCAAAATCTAGGACTCAACACAACTCGATTATGGTTGTAGTGGATAAAATGAGCAAGGATACTCACTTTATTCTTTTCAAGTTAAATTCTAAAGCTATCAATATTGCCGAAATATTATTAAAGAAATATTTTGACTGCAATATGGAATCCATAAACACATAATTTCAGATAAAGGTTCAAAGTTTACTTCTAACTTTTGGAAATATTTGTTCACAGGATTAGGTAGTTAGCTAGACATGAGTATAGCCTATCTCCATTAGAATTATTTAAAAAAATAAAGAGGACTAACCAAATTCTAGAAAATATGCTTTTGATGTACACAATTTAAAATTCTAAAAAGTGGGAAAACCATCTACATCTAGTAGTGTTTTCCTACAACAATGGGTCCAACATAAATCAACAAAGATACGCCCCTTTGAGATTATGTATGGCAAGAAATGGAACAATCCTATCAGTTGATATAAACCAGTGGAAAGAATCATGCTTGGACCTAATATGTTAAAAGACTTGGAACATATTATTAGCAAAGTTAGACAAAACTTGAAGATAGCTCCAGACCGCTAGAAAAGTTTTGCATACTTGAGTAGAAGGGCACAAGAATTTGAAGTAAGAGACCATGTCTATCTTAAAGTAAAAGAAAATAGAAGCCCATTGAACCTAGGAATATGTTCTAAACTTGATCCATGATACCGTGGACCGTTTGAAATCATAGCTAAAGTGGGACCTGTAGCCTACCAGTGAATATTAAAGTGCATAATGTGTTTCATGTATCATTATTCAAAAGAGAATGTACATGATACTAAGCATGCCATGGATTGGATGTGATATAGGTGGAACTAGAAGGGGATTTCCTTCCAAAACCATTACGCACCCTAGACAAGAAAGAAGTTGTGCTCTAAAATAGAGCAATCACCCAAGTAAAAGTGCAGTGGGAGAACTTTGAGCCTGAAGAAGCTACATGTGAGATGGAGGATAAAATGTGAACTACATATCCATCTATATTCTAGGATTGAACTAGAAAATTTTGGAACACCACGGATGGTATTGACTCAAGGGGGAGGGGATGTAATACCCCATATTTTCCAACCCATGTATGTGGCTACGTATTGGAAAAAATGAAACCATGTATTTGACATTTCTATGTGTTTAATATGTTTGTTGAAAAAAGTTAGATACCTACTTGTTCTCTAGGGGCTAACTGATGAAATAGGGGTCCTTGTCTCTTGATGGAATGAATTAAGATAAACAAAGATAGTTAAAGAAGTTAAGCACATATAAAAAAAAGTAGTCTGAAAATTAATAAAACATAAATTAAAAGAAGGAAATGAAGACACTCTTCTAGAATTGTAACTCCTATTTAGGAGGCATCACCTAAGGAATTAACTAAGAATAATAAACACATGTTATACAAAAGAAGAGATAAACTAATTCCTATGGGTTAATTATCTTAGTGTAAGAAATAAAAGAAATACATCTGAAACAAGAGAGAGAGAGAGAGAGAGAGAGAGAGAGAGAGAGAGAGAAAGAGATTAAAATAAGGAAAAAAAGAAATTTGTAATGAACAAAAAGATAAACAACTAAAGGAGAGGATTAGATATCAAGTGGTATCGTCTTGTAAATGACCAGAACTAAGTCTAGCCATGGTTGAAAATATATGTGGCCTTAGAGTCTGTAAGCATAGAGGTGTTGTGTACTAGCTGGCAGGAAACTACCTAGTACTAACAATTAAACAATATTGTCTATATAAAGTGAGGATAATGGGTGTTGGTGGCACTAGTATTGGCTATATAGGATAGAGTAATAACTCATTATATGGAAGTGGGGATTTCTATATTGAACCATAGACACTGCATAGCGATTGGATGATCTAAGACCCTAATGAACAACATATGTGCTAAACAAAATGGAAATATCAACAATAAATAATTCCTAAAATATATCCCTAAAGAGACCAAGACTCATATTGGGGTTGACTTTAGGGAAACTAATACTGGAGTTTCCTACATATGTAGGGTTGGGTGGATTCAAGAAATCCCCATAGTAGTTGCAGATAGATCAATATACATAGAATAGATAAGTTCTTGTCCCTAGATGTTTGCAATTCTGAATTCTACTATCTATGTTTATGTTAATGATATGATGATGTTATGCATGCATCTACATTTATATTTGATGGACTATTAAATATGGACATGCATAATCTATTTACTTGAATGTTATGTGATATAATATTGTTGGTTCACGATTTGTTATGATAATCTATACCTATGCATGCTTGTGTAAATAGTAACAAAAAATAATGTTATGATTTGGTTATTACTGTAAATCTATTATGTTGAATGATTAACCCAATGGTTTCATTGGGAAACAAAATCTAGTATAAATGTATTAGATTATATGGTTACCCTAATTGTTGCATTAGGAGTAGAATCTAGTACATATGTATTAGATTATGTGATTAACCCTAAATGCTGCATTGGGAAGCAGACTCTAGTACAACTGGTTATTATCAAATTGACGAGATTGTATTCCTAACTATGGCATTGGGCTACATATTCTACCATAAACAAGTTATAAATAAAATTGAACAAAAATAAAATAGAATGGAAGCAACATTGAAAAATATATATATATGATCATATCTATTGAACATGATAAATTACTGATTGTTAAAGTAAATAGTTCACTAGTACATCTATGATAAAAAAAAGGAGAACAATAAATAAGATTGTAAAGTGCATGCAAGCTATCTATCCTAGACTACATGCCTACTATTCCCAATCCACTCCATGACCTCAAGGTGGGTAAAACATTGGGACTCATCGACTCGCGTTAAACCAGATGATATAGGCATGGGTTTTATCCCCTAATGAACTTGAGAATCACAAGAAGATCGGGATCCAACAAAGAAACCAAATAGGATTTATAAATATCTAAATCCATGTCTAAATGTGATGATATTCAAAAGTATTAATATATTAAAGTAGTTGGGACCACCAAGTGGGAAACATGATTTGTCACAAATAATAACTTAACAATGCTTAAAAATTCTTGAGCATACTAATTATAATATACTTGTTATAGAATGATGACGATATATCAGTCAACTCTATGACTGAAGGAATCTAAGTGTCCTGGATAGCATAGTCCTTGACTTACATAAGAAAAACCAACAGTGGTTTGGGAGCCAGATATGATGAGAAGTTCTCGGTGAAGATGCCATGACATGCATAGAGAAATTCTATCACTTTGGGATAGAATCATGTGAGGTAATAAATAATTCATTAAGGGTGGATGAGACACATATTTTACCTAGGATCCATGGGATACCCTCTCAAGCCTACCTGCACATAACATGTAGAGTGCAATCAATAATCAACGATTAAACCAATTAATGCTAGTTGTAATAGAAGAGAAATCAATCACTATGTATCATCTGAGAATAAATGCATGAGTAAATAAATATTTGATAAATGCAAAGACTGATATATAATCCTTATGATGCTTAATGAAATATATTAAAGATATGTACAAAGGGTGCCAATGTAAGCATTCCCTCGTTAAGTTCTTAATCCACATATTTATTTTATACAAATCCTAATTGACATATCTAACACATCTCTAAATAGTAGATCAATGGGAAGCCTCTTAAGCTATCCTCAACATACCTTAGCAAGTTTCTAAGACATTTACAAAGTGATTGCATGCGTGGTGAGGGGAGATTCTGTCTACCCATGGTTAGGGAATAAAACCCAACTAAAAAGAAACTGTATAATCATAAAAATAAGTAATTCTATGCATGTATGGAAAGGGGTGAATCCTTGCAGCCATGGGTAGGGAATTGAACCCAACCAATAAGTAATCAAATTATAACACTTAAATGTGTACCAACACCAAGACCTCAAGGAGGTCGAGAGTGGATTGGGTCAAACCCAAGTTCATAAGATGAGGAGCCTGCATCTTGGATCGAGCCAAGGTGTCACGTCCCCATCCCTCAGACTGGCGAAGAGGACGCGACCAACACCAAGCATATGGGCAGGCAGCCCCATGAACATAAACATAAATCAAATGCTGAAATTAAAAGCTTAACATGATGCATAAAAGGATGCACAATCCATCATTTCACATGCACAGTTACTCAATGCATACTTATTTAATCATACAACGCAAGCAAACATACATTTCAGCATTAATCATGTTCATCATTTCTCTCGACATCAATATAATTGCAGAGATGGGATAACAGTAGCTCTTATATTTTGGTGATGAACTCGTCCCGCAACCAGCTACGTCACTGCAACATTCCACCCAACCATAGGCCAGCGTGCTCATCAATCTCTCAGCAACACTGCCACCCCCAAGCTGGGCATGATTCCTCTAGGATAAGGGAACAACGTAGGCTTACACATAGCCAAGGGACACAATCAACAACCAACATAGCTGGGTTTATCAGGCCTTCACAGATTGGCCAAGCCAGCACATCCCAAGGGACAACCACTGCATACCAGCAGCAAAACAATCCCTTCACAGCCCTGTGAAGAAGCAAAGGCAACCAGCAGGTGACAGTCCCAACCAACAGGTGAAACACAGCTCAAGCCACAAGACAACACAAAGTTGTTCTTGGCCCTATCATGGCCAAAACAACTCAGCAACAACACCCAAACCAGGGTATGTCAGAAACCCAATTTCACAATAAAGACAGTGGCAACAATCCACAGCCCACAGTGGATAAGAAACAGAACTCCCGGCATAACCATGGGAGACTCGGCCAATGACTGTGGCAATCAACAACCCCAACTCACAGCGCCAACGATGGCAGCTATACACAGTCCCAAACAGCAGGGAAACTCAGACGCAGACCACTGTAGAAAGCAACTCAATACGAAAGCATAGCAGCCCAAAACGCAATTGGACACCACAGCCAACCAAAAACGTGGGGAAGACAACAGCCCCAAAACACAATCAGTGAGCAAGGCTCACAACGTGGGAAAACGACCCCAAACAGTCTGTGCGTGAGTGCAACCCGCACCAGACCACAAAACGCCAAGGAGACTTACCCGATTCCACTCTGTGGAAGACGTGAATGACCACAGGTAAGCAGCTCTCCTCCTGGCCGCATGAGATCCAGCAGATCCTCTGCCTGTGCGTGAGGATGAGCAAGACTCCCGCCCCTCTGCGTGAGGAAAAACAAACAGCGGCCTCCGCGTGAGGGATGAACAGACCACGAACCTGCGTGCGAGCAGGAAACCGACCACCGTCGTGAAGGTTGAAGCCCAGATGTGTAAGCAAACAGACAGCGGCCTCTGCGCGTGGATGAACAGCAGAACGCTCAGCGTGGGGAGGATGAACAGGCAGGGCCGATTGGTGTCGTGGGGAAGATGGAGTTGCTTGCTCCTTACCCATGTTTCCTCCAGCAATAAATGCCCTCAACCACTCAGCCATAACTCCTCAACCACCAACTGAAGCATTAAAGAGGTTAACAAGGTTGGATGAGACAAGGAAAGGTGGCAAAACATGGGTTTTTTCCCATAAACCAAGGTTTGACATCCCCCACCCCTTATCCTTTGGAACCATGCCCTTTTCATTCAACGTTGCACTGCCGTAGCTGGTTGTGGTTTTAGTTTTTATTTGATGTGCGTGTTTACATGATGCCGAATTATAATGTGCCAGAGGGCACGATATACCATCGGCAACTACCCCTATTGTCGAAACATACAGAACCAAATCGATGGTGGGGCTTTTGCCTTTAGCTCCTCACCACGATTAATTACATATATATACATCATGCATACGGGGTCAAAACCGGGACATTACACAAGGGAAAGCAATCCCACGCAAGCTTGTAATCTATCATTACAACGTAAACCCATGACACGCCTAGAAATGTATTTTGGTAGGAATCAATCTCTCTGATTGTGGAGAGGATCGAGCTAAAATGTGGAAGATTTAATGTGTAGACAATCCCCTATATTGGTTGATATAGAGGACTTATACTTGCTATGTTCATAAATATGACAATGTACTATGATAAAGTGGAGATCAAACCACTTACCAATGAAGTGTAGACGACTAAAACTATGAGCATGAGTACGCATGTAGAGAGGGTAACTCTCTTGTTGTAATATTAACTCCTCGGAAAGCTTGAACCCTTCTCTCTATGATCAATGAAGAAGCTAACCAAGAAAGGCGCAATCATGGATCAACCCCATCTTTGTAATGATCTAGCATTATCACCTCTATGAATTAGAAAGAGGATCATGCATGAGGTCGGCCTCCATATACGAATTGGAAGTGAAAATTGTCGCTATTATCGGCAAAGGAATCATAGGAGAAATGCCACAAATCTAGGTCTTGATAGCAACCTTGGCATGAACCCTCCCATGCTTAAAAAATTCTAGTAATTTACCTCACATCCACCCAAATTACACCTCAAATTGAGGATGTGGGTTGTATGTTTCCTTAGTTAAACACGACCAAGAATAGAAGACGCCTTAGTGGGGTAGACATGGAGGATATAATGGGGAAATTCGGCTCGCCCTTTGGATGATTGACTTGGACAGGTATGCCATGCTCATGGAGCATTAGGCTAGCACATTTAGCTTAAGGTAAGTTAGGTTATTTAATAATTAGGCCATTAATTCATGGCTATTAACTAGCTTGTTTAACATAATAAGTATTAGTGAGTGGCCTTAAGTAAATAAACACATAGGCTAGGTAACTAAATAAATGGAGTGTAAATATAACCGTAAGTGTTGACCCCATCACTAATAATGGAGATTGGAAAGTATATAAATGTGTTATATATATATATATATACTTTCCAAGAGATGATTATAACTACGCGACAAGTATATAGGGACCTAGCATCTAGGATGACTTGTATGCAGAAGAGTGACATAGATCGTGGTTGATAATCAATTATGCAAGTAGAGATCAAATTGGACCCTTTAAAATAAGCCTGGAGACTTGTTTGTTAGGAGTAGAAAATAAGGGTTTGAAATATATAGAACCATTATTTGTCAAGGAGTGGCTTCAAAAGGAATCAAAGGCACATTATCATTTTTCTATAATTTGGACAACATTAGAGGGATTCTACCCAATAGTAGGCTTATGACTAGCTTGCAAGGTTGTTAATTGGAGGAAATAAAGGGTTGGGGTAGATCCATGGACTTGAGAAAGGTTCATACAATTTATCAATAGATTTATGATCCATCCTCCATAATATGACATACATTTTCTAAACGATGCATGATCTACTCTAAAACATGGTCATGGGAAGGAAGATTGGAAGTATACCAATGAATTAGTATTAGAGAGAGAACTAGGTGAGTTATTCCTAGAGTCCCATTCATAATGAAATCAATCTAAAAGAGAGAGAGAAGACGTTCTCCTTTGTCCAAAAAAAATCCTTGTAAAGGTTCATACTCCACAAGGTTAGGTTAATCCTCTCTTTTCACAACGAACATTAGAATGGTTAAGGAATGGTTGTGGCATACATTGTGGAAGACAAAAGGATATTTGAAGTCTAAAATTTTCTTTTGGTAAGCACTATCTAATAAAATTCCTACCTGGGATTTCCTTCAAAGGAGACGAGCATGTGATATATCTGTAAACAACATGAAGATATAATTTTCCACTTGTTTGTTTGATGTAACTTCACTAATGAAGTATG
This sequence comes from Pseudotsuga menziesii, assembly GCA_001517045.1. NCBI lineage: Eukaryota > Viridiplantae > Streptophyta > Pinopsida > Pinales > Pinaceae > Pseudotsuga > Pseudotsuga menziesii. Next base: position 17,484 of record LPNX010571042.1, read on the forward strand.
GACAACCTCCAAGATATTGATGGATGGATCTAGAAGATGGGAAGGAAATTCTCCATACAGTACTATTAATAATATTAGTTTAATCCACAAAGTGTAAGTGATTATAAATGGCCTTTTGAATCATTGTTTCTTTGGGTTTATACATTATTATTAATAATAATAGTTTAATGCACAAAATGTAAGAGATTATAAATCCTTTTCGATCATTGTTTCTTGGGGTTTATGACAACTTAAAATTAGCCTTTCCAATCATTGTTTCTTAGGGTTCATACATTATTATTAATAATATTAGTTTAATGCAAAAAGTGTTTAAGTGATTATAAACCCTTTTCCGTCATTGTTTCTTGGGGTTTATGACAACTTAAAATTAGTGTATTTTCAAAAAATAAAAAATTTCATCCTTTATGTAGACCCATTCTTTTATATGAACCAATTTGCTTTGATTAATATAAAAAATCAACTAAGGTGAAAAATCAAAGACATTTTGATTCATTATTAATGAAAAATTGAACCAATTCTTTTATATAATCTAGTTTGATTTGAATAATATATAAAAATTAAACTAGGGTGAAAAATCAAAGACATTTTGATTCATTTTGAATGAAAAAATGAAGTACACGGTTAGAGGATGCATCATGCTATTTCCTTCTCTCTAGGATTGGCAATCAAATCAAACAAATGGGAGAAAATGGTTAGTCTCCTAACTTTACTTCGTATTTCTTGAGAGGAGAGGAGGGTGGTTTATGGGATTCCAACTTGATGGATTGTATCTCAAACATCCAAAATGTTGATTGGGAGGGAGTCATGGAAAATTTTCTATCTTCGAAGAATAATTCTAACTAGTTTCGGTTACACACACTGTGATGAAACAAATGAGAGAAAATGGTCGGTCTCTTAACTTTACTTAGGATCTTGAAAGAAGGATGGTTTATGGAGTCACACACATTATGATGGAACAAATGAGAAAAGATGGTTAGTCTCCTAACTTTACTTAGGATTTCTTCTTGAGAGGAAGGTGGTTTATGGGGGTCACACACATTGTGATGGAACAAATAGGAGAAGATGGATGGTTGGTCTCCTAACTTTACTTAAGATTTCTTTAGAGGAGGGTGGTTTATGGGACTCCAACTTGATAATTGACTGCATGAATTGTATCTAAACATTCAAAATGTTGATTTAGAGGGAGCCATGGCAAATTTTCTATCTTTGAAGATAAAGATTGCGACGTCATTGCCGGGCCTTATTAAATTGTTCCAACACATCAAAATAACTTTGGCCAGTTAAGCTTCTCTTCTAACTAGGAAGAAATATTATTTTAAAATATGCAATGGCCCAACCAATTTTATGTATCTCATATCCATAAAGCTAAGAGAAACATTGTTATAGACGTTGGGCTCGATTCATTCAAAACGGTTTTCATTACAAATGTGAATGTTAAAGTATGCACTATTTTAGAAACAAAACTCTTCTTTAACAAGATTGGCAGATAAACGATAATGCTTTCTCCATGAACTGAGCAATTCAACCAGTTGGCCCCGAGAGTTATCATCCTACAAGTCTCGGCGTCGGTAGCATCAAAGGCCGATCAGGAAAGGTTGCCCTGGAATCAAGAAAATGCTGCTTCCATTTATCAAGAACACGATGTTTCCATTCTGTATTTTAACCACAATCATACACAATGACCTGCCATTGTTTGTGTCTGTTATGCTCGGGCCGTCCATATATTTCATTATTAGAGCATTCTTATACGTCTGTAAGTATATATATATATAATATGTATCTAGAACTCATTGGATGCCATTTTTTTTCAAGATATCTGCTACCTAATTTATGGACACTGATGCAGTGCTGTTACCGTTGTGTTGGCTGCTGGATAACGACCGGAAAAACGGGTTTCTATTGAGCCTAACCCTAATGGCCTTTCAGTTTACTACTGCCTCCCCATATGGTATTCATTTTAACTCTTTCATCGCCTTTAATGTTCAAGTGAATCGCGTGAACCAGTGTTATCAGTTTATAATCCGCGCTCATTAATTTCTATATTGCAATAATATTTGCTACAGGTCCCTGTATTATTTCATTCACGAACATCAATTTCTGTACAATGGAAGCTCTCTTTATGGCTTCAGCAGGGGCGGTTAGTTTCTTGGCTCTCTTTATGTGGGCAACAGTAAAAGAAACAGCTGATCGGAACCTGGTCCTGGTCATGCTCTGTGTCCTTTTAGCCTCAACGGTAATAATCATTGATTTTCATATTTAATTGCTCTTCATTCAAAGAAACATTAGCCTTTACTTTATTTGCCCTGGTTTGATTTGGGCAGCTATGATTTCTTGCCCACAGGTGCCGTTTGATTTTAGCTTCTTGAACGCTGAGGTTTTGTCACTTGTGGCATTGTTGTATTTTTGGCTCTGGGAGATGTTGCATGCCATTCACATTGTGGATGATGATGTTCACCTGCAAATTGAAAGCACTAAATCAGATATTGTTTATTACGGGTTTTGTTCCTTTGTTATGCTCTGCTCCCTTCATCCGGTAATTAGATTAGCTAGAATATTAGCTCATTATTGAAGGCAACACGGCGGTCATGAATAGTGAACCGTTTACACTGACGGAAATATTTACCGATTATATTTGGTGTGTAAGGCTTAATACTGCTGTTCTTCATATGAAATAAATTATTAATATTTTCATCTTTTTTATCAAATTGAGTCGCAAGACTCTTCTATTGTTTTTCATATGAATTTTTTTTTAATCTTTTCTTAAGAATTTATGTACGGAAATGTTGAATGGATTGACTGAAAATTATTCCATTCATTCAGCTGAGTCTGATATTTATATTTTATGATTTTTGGGACATGAAGGTTCTAAAATTCCAGCCGTTAATGCTAGTATTTTTATGTTCAGTTGGATTCGAGAATTAACCAAATGGATTTTGAAATCGAACTCCAACGAACTAAACTACAGCTGAGTACTAAAATTTATGATTAATTTTATTTATTTCTCTTATTTTAAAATTTAGATAGATATTGAAAAATTAAGATCTTAAATATCTCTATGTTCTAACATGAATGTGAAGTTGAAATCGTGCCTAGATGAAAAAGACACTTAATATATATTAATTTTTCAACATTGTTATAGGACTTTTACTGTTTTTAATTCTTTTTCCTGGCATTTTAACTCAAGGTTGCCGTCTTATGTTTCTTTTTGATGTAGAATAACGGCAGTGTAATTCAAGTTTCAAGAAACTTCAAAATTTTTAAATAGAAAGCATTTTCAAATCATAAGATGTTGCGTTCTTGTTTTAATTATATTTAATTGTATAGGATAAACTTTTTGATAAGTAATTTTCTTTTAAAGAATAACAAAATGTATTTAGATATTAGAGCCTGTGATTAAATATTGGGTTTTAAATGCAAGTATTTATGGGGTTATTTAGATTTCAAAACATGTCCGAATAGCTATATTGTTTTGGTAAATTCATTTAACTATAGTCAAAATAATAATAGTTTCTAGAACCGTGTCATAATTAAATTTTAAAAAAAATATAACACTATAAAAATTTATTTAGAAATAAGTTTAATTTAAAAAAATATTAAACTTAAAATATCATAAGAGTAAGGATAAAATTTCTTAAATTTTATTAAAAAAAAAGAGTTATAAAAGATTTAAATTATCAAGTAACCCAGAAGGACAAAAGATTTAAATAATATTAACCCTAATGAATAAATTGAAGGATAAAACATATTTACTTTTTGGAATGTTTGAGATATTTACTTTTTGGAATGTTTGAGATACCCTTAAAATTAGTGACAATTTCTAAACGTAAGGTCATATCTATGTCATAAGTCAATTATTCCATGTTCATGAATGAATATAACATATATTGCAATATTTATTATATTTATTTAGAGGGTTTGTTATATGGAGGAGGATGGAGTTTTTTTCCTGAAAAACTTTAACCGTGTTTTCATCTTAGAGTGAGGTGACGAGGCCTAGTACCAACTAGCACAAAAAAAAATGGGAAGATTTGTGTTTTTCTGGGTGTTTTCTTCTTTTTGGAGTAAAATGTCCATGAAAAAGAAGAAACAACCCATGTTCCCTATGCAAAGGAGCTAGGATTTAAATATTCTTTCACCGCTAAATCACCAGATGTTGTTTCTCCTTTGGAAACATGAGGAATCTCGGTCACTTTGTCCTTGACAAGTGGAATCCCATGCAGCAGTGGAAAGGAGGAGTACGACAAGCCTTATTAAAATTGAGCTAACAAGAATCTATGGACCAAGAAAAAACTTACAAAAGATTCCACAAACAATTTACTTAGAAAATGATACGAAACAATGCAATAAGGAGTTGCAGTTGCATATTACTTGCATTAATCAGAAGTAAAAATGGATACAATCTGGATAATTGTTACAATGCAATACAGTGGCATTAATAGCCAGACAATTCGAATCCATGAGAGGTAATTCGAATTGACTAATTCAATCTGATTGCATGGCTAAGTAGACATGTCTAAATCACTATCAGAGTTTAGCTAGCTATCTCCAGTTGTCTAATTCAGTCTCTCAAACAATTATAATCAGTTAAACTAGTCTAATTGATGTCGTAGATGAGAAAAGGCACCTTCCCACATGTAACCATGCAAATATTGGCACTAACTAAGGAGGGAATCTAACTGAATGCAACTGACTCATAACTAGGCTTGACTAGTCACCAACTTCCAACAACTGAAGGAGGTTGGTGCCGACACTTTGAGTGGCTCCTAAATTGTAGGGATTGGTCTAGGAGGCAACTAAACTCATGCATGCAAGTGAATTCAGTGGCAGTTAGCCTCAATCTGTGTTCCCCACACTCTAGTGACTAGTACATGTGGCCCCATTACACCAAGTGGACCCAATGGTACTAATGTATCAATCATGACTAAAAAGACTCCTAAGTTAGGAAGAATAGACCAGTTTGGACACCCCTCCTAAATGATAACTTGGACAACTTTGGGCCATGGTAACTGAGACCAAAGGTCACCCATTACAACTACAATGCAAAATTAACTGCTTAATACAACCAAGGAAATGGGGAAAAACCTCATGGGAAAAATAGCCCCCCCCCCCCTCAAACTAAGTAGGTAGAATTAGGATCAAGCTTGTTCTTCTGTCCACAGGTATCCTGGGCCTGGCATGTGAACTTCTCCATTCAAACTAAATGATTATGTCTGGAGGAATATTCCTCTTTGGAAGAAGAATAATATGCTCAACTAAATCAGAAATATAGACAGTTGCTGGATGAAAACTGGACCCATGTAGAGAAACTGAAATCAACTCATCAAAGAGAAAAAGTGCTTAAAAATTCAAACCATGTGAGGTACACCCAAGCAACTGATATATTTTAGCCTTGAACAACAAATCATGTTAGGTAATATCATTTCCAAGTTTTAGGAGCAAGTTTCTAGGCGAATGCAAAATCTCTCCATCTTCACTAGTTCTGTGAGGAGATGAGCATGTGATCAAATACAAAGGTAGAGAATCCCTGGGACTGCGAAGAGCGAATGCTTGAACTCCATAATCTGATATAGCTTTAAAAATAACCAATGAATCACAAAATACAATATCATCAACCTCATAAGAGGAAACTAACATCAAATCCCCAGCAAAAAGATTGAAGAAGACTTGCGGTACTTGATTTGTCACACCAAAATTGATGAGACCAGCTACAAGCATGACTAAAGGCTCTTTGAACTTAAAATTCGAACCAAATAATATCATATCATATCCAAATAAGATCATATCAGATCCAAATAAGTTCATATCAGATCCAAAAGTATGGTCCACCGAGATGGTATATGCACAATTTTCTCCTTCTTTAAAATCTTGAGTATTGGTGCATGCAATCATGTAGGAATTTTCTAGAAGCTATAGATTAATAAGAGTGAATGGATCACTCCTAGAATTTGATATTATTTCCAAAATATCCAAGTTACTACTTATCTGTACACTAGCAACAACATTAGAGGGAGATAAATCGAATTCCTCTTCACTTTCGGAAGCAATCACTGGCAAATTTTGCATAGAATTTAAAGGTGAGTCATTGGAGAATGTTTGAATAGAAGTGCAGTAGAGTATTTCTTCAATATCAGAGACTTGAATGTCTTATTATTGATCAACCATATGAGACGATGAGATATCAGAGATCTCATAAACTTCCAGAGCAACAGGACAAGGAGTCATTGCAAGGAGACTTTCTTCAATTCAAACTGACTATGAGGAAGATTTTGCTTCTTCTTCATCATGAACTACCTCATCAGAGAGATTAGAGGCTGAGAATTTTGAATAAAGAACTCTTGTGGTGTTTGGTTTGATCTCCAAATTATTATTATGATCCTCATTGTGCTTGCCAAAGGTTCTATCCAATTTTGTCTAGAGATCCTTTGGGTATTCAGCAGAACCAATAAGGTAGTGCAAGCTTGGAGAAAGGGCCAGACATATTGTTCCAAAAGCTCTATCACTATCATTTATCCAGTCATTCTCATCCTCATAAGACTGTTTACCGAGTCCAATAAACACCTCCTAGAGATATTGTCTCTTTAGAGATGAAATCATCTTCAACTTCCATTCTAAATATCTTGTGGATGGAGTAAGAAGAGAAACTAATCATTTCAAATCCATATGAAGTTGTACCTACAATTACACAAAAAAAACCAAAGTAAGGTCGAACAAACTACACTTATGGAGTTTGCATCACACCTTATTTAGTGAATCAAGCAAGCTTGATGAACAAGGTTGGGGTTCCAGGAATTATGTGGTAAACTCTCTGCTTCTGGTGCAGAGCTGGAATGTTTTTGAGCTTTTTTGCTCAAATTGCTTCATAGATCCAACATGAAATTTGTAGAAGAAGAATTGCCTTGTTCTGCCAAGGATATGATACCATATTAAAATTGAGATCACAAGAATCTATGGAACAAGAAAAAACTTACAGAATATTCCACATATAAATTACTGAGAAAATGATATGAAACAATGCAATAAGGAGTAGTAGCTGTATATTGATTTCATTAATCAAAAGTAAAAATGGATACAATCTAAATAATTGTTGCACTGCAATACACTGGCATTAATAGCCAGACAATTCGAATCCATGAGAGGTAATTCAAATTGATTAAATAAATCTAACTGCATTGCTAACTGGACATGTCTAAATCATTATCGAAGCTTAACCAGCTATCTCCAGTTGTCTAATTCGGTCTCTCAAACAATTATAATCAGTTAAACTAGTATAATTTATGTGGTAGGTGAGAAAATGCACCTTCCCACATGCAACCATGCAAAGAATGGCACTAACTGAACTAGAGGACATCTAACTAAATGTAACTAACTCATAACTAGGCTTCACTAATCACCAATTTCCAACAACTGAAGGAGGCTGGTGCCAACACTCCTAGTGGCTCCTAAATTGTAGGGATTGGTTTAGGAGGCACCTAAACTGATGCATGCAAGTGCATTCAGTGGAATTTATCCTCAATCTATGTTCCCCACACTCTAGTGACTAGTACATATTTCCCCATTAGGTAAAGTGGACCCAATGGTACTAGTGACTCAATAATGACCAAAAAGACTCCTAAGTTAGGTAGAATTGTCCAGTTTGGACAAGGGATGATCATAATCCTAAAAAGGGGGGTCTTTCGACATGCAAGGAACTCTTTTTAGGAGAAGGTACTGACAAGCCTTTTCTGGGGAGTCTTGATGTAACTTGTGACGACAACAGGGAGTTGGGGTTGTATTGTCACATTACCGATGCTCCATTTTTTACTGAGGGACTAGAGTTGTTAGGGATTCTAGTGCGAATCAGTCCATATCTCTCCCAAACTTGAGAGTTTTTGATATCCCTAGATAGAGAAGGGAATAGGGACAAGATCGGCTTATAGTGGGATCAAAATTTGTGGGTGTCGGCGGTGGAGGGATTGATAACTAGGTTTCTTTACTTACCCCTTTTGTTGCCAAACAGATTTTTTCTTCTCCACAAACTGTTGTCTTTAATCGCTTTAGGAAGAAAAAAGTTGCAGGTTTTGCTAGCATTGATGTTGGGACTCGGTTAGTGGAAGATCGTGACATGGTTCCTTTACCTAAAATTATTTCTGGTGCTTTTGATCAAGCAAGGAGGAAAATTAAGGTCGTCGAGGTTAAAAAGGACTTTGAAAGCCTTTCAATTGGCAAAGACTTTACAATGCAGAAGGTGAAAGGATTAAGAAAATGGGTAGTTGTGGGTAAATTGGAATATATTAGGATGAATCATTTGGAGTTGATTCAGTGGGTCTCTATTACCTGGAAACCATTTTTTTATTATTCCCCGCGGGTTATTTGGTTTCCCCGTGGTTGGTTCTGTTTTATAATTAGCCCACTAGATTTTGTGGAGGTGAGTTGGAAAAATAGTTCCACCTTATGAAATCCACATTGGGTCTTCATTCACCCCGATTTACCGGAATGAAGGTTCTTCAAGAGCCCTTTTCCCCTCTACCATTAAGGTAAATCTAACCATACAATTATAATAATCCTCAAATTATGGTATAAATGTGTTTAAAAAATATAATTCATCCACATTTCCTTGACCCAGTCAACACACGGGACAATTTCAGAGAGAGAGAGAGAGAGAGAGAGAGAGAGAGAGAGAGAGAGAATCACATATAAAGTGTATATAATGACCAGCTTTATGAAAATTATAAATTTTTATAGGATCACATATGACGTGTGAAAGGTGTGCAATGTGTACATATCAAATACAAGTTCAAATATCCAATATAATGAGGTAAGAATGTTGAAAACCAATTCTTTGAACAAATCCATATTGTAGGTAGAAGAGTATATAATAATGGTGAAGTTATAAGGTGCATATATGAAAACAATAACATATATAGCGTTATAGATATACCTCTCAAATATCAGAGTCATAAATATAAAGTGAGGTAATAATGTTGAGAACCAAGTGTTTGGACAAAGCCTTTATTGTAGCTAGAAGAGTAAAGACTAAGGAAAATTTTAGTGGAGAAATTTCACCCATTGGTGGAATTTAGAGGTTTGTTGATTTTGCAATAGGTGATTATTTTATACAAACAAATTTTTTTATTAGTATATATCCCACCATCTACTTATTAAAATGAAAATATATAAAAAAATTATCCCACCAAAGTCTTTGGAGGTGAGTTGGAAAAACCATTTTCACCCTATGAAATTCACGTTGGGCCTTCATTCAACCCAATTTACTAGAATGGAGGTTTTTTGGGAGCCCTTTTTCCCTCTACCATTTATCTAAATATAACCAAGCAATTATTATAATCATCCCCAACTTAAGGTATAAAGTTGTTTTTAAATTTTAAAACATGTGTTGATTACACAGAGAAAGAGAGAGGAATACAAATTTCATCAAAAGACAACATTTTTTTCCCACCAATCTAGTGTAGTTTTTTTCATATGGACCTTCATGGTTTGGAGATTCAATGCATCAAATATGTCATGATGAGTCTTGAAGTAATGCCTCAATACTTCGCAACCATGGGTCAAGCTTCTCAAAATTTAAGTTTCCAACAAAATTAGCATGTTCATATCACACAAAACTCAATGCCTAGAAATGAACATTTGATATGTAGAAAGAGCATTGCATCACTTTCAGTTTCTATGATTGCATGCTACATGTGAATCTGATAAATTTTCCTCAACATATAGAATCAATACATTTATGCTAATATTTTTTGTATAGTTTCTACTACATAGTTTATGTTGTTTCTACTGCTTTGTGGTGACCGAGATACACACCTATGCACAAAATGGTCGGTGATTTCCAATTAGACTTATAATTGAGACAGACCTATTTGCACTAATGTTGAAATTCAACAAGCATGTTGAAATTATGAAATCACATTTTGGTAACTCATGGAATTTAGTTGCAACCACAATGTTTGCATGTAGATAGACAAATAAGATTAATAGAACTTTGAGAATTCCTATTCAAATGAGATTCATCATATTACCTAAACATAAATGAATATACTTATCATCAAGAAAACATTGCATATAATTCTACATTACATGCCATGCTTTCTTGATGATAAGTACTTCCTTATTATTATTGGATTGATTCAAAGAGTTCGTGTTTTCAAACTACTTATTTTCAAGGATGAATGCAACATTCAATGGCACATATATATTTACATCCATTTCCTTGCAACCAACATACATTAAAATAATAAAAGACTAACATAACAATAAGGCATCCTTAATTCATACTTTTCAATCACTAAATAGACTACCTTTATTTGATGCTTACAAATACAAATTTGTATACATCTTGATAATACACCTTACATTCTAAATATACTATTTTATTTTTAAGAAAAAAATATAATTTTATATTCCAAGTAAAACACCAAACACATTATTAAAATTTACATCATATCCCAATACCACTATTTTCCTTATGAACTGTAACTCCAAGAAAATTCTAAAGATAATACTCCCGCTACATTTCCTTGTGCCAATGAAAAAAAGATAAGAAACCTTCCTATGTGTCTTACGATATATAAAAGTCATCTAAACACAAATTTTATAAGAATTAAAGAAAACTTAAAGAAGAAATAATAATAAAGACACCAAAACTATATTACACATAAAAATTGACACCGGAATCACCATGGTGACCCATTCCTTAATTTCTTACCATATTAAGTATATGTTCACATGCATGCCTTGCTTGGATAGAAAGTCCACGATCTCATTTAGCTATCCGTAAATATGAGAAAAAATATATATATGGAAAGTACCTTCAATTACAATGTTAATATTGGCATTCCAAATTTATTGATCACCAAGGAAACCCCAAAGATACTATTACTATTTTTTTCAGAAAGAAAAAAGCCTGTCCTTGTTATTCTCAAAAAGAATCAAAGGACATCAGTACAATCTTCCCATAAGTGGGTTACAGTAGTTGGAGAAGCATATCCAAGTGACATCTCAAGAGCACTACCAGAAGGAAAGGCATAACAGTAAAAATGAGGATTCCCATCAGAAAACTGTCTCATCATATGAGAGGACTGTCTCTTCATCCATATCTACCGAGTGCCAAAAGGCTCTGATCAACATTCTAAAAGTGATCACTCCTTGTATATCAAGACAACAAATAAAGAGAGAAGATATAATCCCCTAGACAAGCTCAAAAGAGCTGAAAATTATCATGAGAGACCAAATGGTTCTCGAAATATTCCATAAAACTGCCTTTACCCTAGGGATATGAGAGAGCAGTTTTAGAGAGACGGTCAGCATTCCGATTGTGCTCTCGGTAAATGTGAGTGAATGACAAATCCTGAAAGCAAAGGATTATCTTTTTTGTCTCCTTGCACCAATGAAAGAGATCTGGAGGGGAGAGAGCAGTTGATCCCTTCGCCTAGTTAATGATAACTTGAGAGTCACCATATACATGGGATAGAGGGATCCCCATCATTTGGGAAGAAAGAAGAAGAGCCCATAAACTGAGCAGTTCAGCTTTAGTGTTAGTGTGATATCCAACCCCTAGCGCAAACTCATAGTGATGAGACTCATTAATATATATGCAAAATCCAACTCCAGCAATCTTGCGGTTAGAGGCACCATCAATAAATCCACAGAGAAAAATCTTACAAGGAGGCTTCCCTAGCACTCTGCTTTTTTTTAAGCCATTGACAGTCGAAGAAGAAAGTGCTTGAGTTGAGGAAGTAATCTGCTGAACAATACTAAAGATATTCCTTCTTTTCCCCTCGAAAATAGCCTGATTACGGGCTTTCCATATAATCCACATCATATGAAAAGGTAACTGACAGAGATGCGAGGACCTTGGAAGATTTCCAATCCAAAATCTTAGCAAGCTCCCGAGAGAATCACTTGGAGGAAAGGCAGGAAGGTTGTATTGTTCACAAATTTGGACAGCTATAGATTTCTAGATAGAACAATTTGAGAATAAGTGCTCAACGGTCTCCCCATCCGAACAATAGAGAGCACACATGCCAGGACCAAATTTTCCCCTTTTCTGTAAATTCTCCCAAGTGAGAATTTTGTTCCTGAGGGCCAAGCAAATGAAACAAGATATTTTTTTTGGGAGAGCCTTGGTCCACAGAAAAGAGTCAAAGAGATTAACAACCGGAGGAAAGCAGGAATGAACGATACTGTCATAAGCATCTTTCGCAGAGATGGCACCCTTTTTTTTGTTATAATCCCAAACAAGAGCGTCAGAACACTCAGAGAGGCGAACACCTGCGCATAATAAACCCTCTATATATGCGTTCCAAATTTGTCTGAAACAATTACTATTAAAACAATATAAAACATCTTCAAACACTTTCTCTATTAAAACAATATAAAACATCTTCAAACCCTCTGTATATGCGTTCCAAGTTTGTCTCAAACTATTACTATTAAAACAATATAAAACATCTTCAAACACTTTCTCTAAGTAACATTCAATGGAAATAATTGGAATCGAATCTAGATTTATCATTCGGGTGTTGAAAATAAAAATATAGAACAAATTTGAGTTCAACACAACCCTTAAATGAAATTAAATACCCTCATCTAGATTCCATATTAATTCACTCTTTTGTACTATTTGCAGAGGTGGATACATCACAAGATGAAGTTGGCATAACCTTATATAGTCTAACCATTTGGTTTTATTCAAGCCCTATATGTATATGAGATCTTTCCATTTTTTTAAAATAAATAACTAATTATGTATAAGGATGATAAAGGGTGAGAGGTTGGAAATTTAGTAAATATTAAATATTATTTAATAGTCTAAAATTTGGGAACAATTTATCAAAAAGTAATTGTTTTTTTATTTTTTATTACAAGTATAATTATCGGAATTCCTCTACACTATTCATGCATTTTTGTAATTATTGTTCATATATTTCCCAACCAAATAACTGTCCATTTTTATTATAGAGTTTAGGCATCCCAATTCAGAAATATAGGTTAATGTTTTTGTTAAATTTCTTATTTGCTTTTTGCAATTGCATTACATTTATTCACGGTTATTTGGAAAAAAAATGTTTATTATAGATCTTGCTAGATTCCATTATTGTAATTGTTCAAATATCCTTCACATCTCATGTAGCGATGTCATTTTGAGTTCCACTATTCAAAAATTTGATTACAACATCAACCACTTGAGGCTTCTTGTCTTCTTTAGTGCATATTTTATTAATTTTAATCTCTACACGATGTGCCAAACTATCTATTTGTTGCACAAATTCCAAATTAACTCTAAAATTCTTCATAACAATTGTACTCTGATCCTAGATTATGTGCTTAACACCTACTAGATATTTATCTTTAGATGTTTGTTTGATAGCTTTTTCTAATATTAGGTTCAATTTATTGATGGTTTGGCCATATTTATCTTTAATATTTTGATTTTTTAACTTTACACTTGGTGGTTTTTAGTCTCTCCATACTTAACTTGTATTGAGGACTTCATTTTAACATTCTTAAGATCCAATAAATTCAAATTATTTCTAATTCTATTAGTTGACTTGAGAGTTTCGAGACCTTTTTAAATAAATCATCTTGTTTATCACCTAGGTCTTTTGATTCCTTCAACAATTTTAGTTTGGTGAGGTAATGTATGCTTCTTAACATAACTCTCTTATATTTTCAAATGTTAAATTTCTTTTCAATCTTCTAAAATTTGGGTAAGGCATCCATTTTTATCCTTCAATGTAACAACAACATAGAGTGATTCTATCTCTTTTTCATCTACTATTAATTCCTTACTTTGGATATGTTCATTATTAGGAATTTTCAATTTTTGTTTAAAAAACCGAATCTCATCATTTTATTCTTGAGCATTGATATTATAGAATCTCTATCTTTTGGATCCACTCCAATGGTCACCATGTTTTAGTAGGTCATGTAGCCTACTCAACCTTTCCCTTTTAACATTTTTTAATTCTTCAACCGCTTTCCCAATTTACTAACTAACCCTTGAAGATTCCTAACATTTGTAGTAGCTTTTAAAATATCCCTGGAGACAAGCGGTCACATTTTTGTTTGTTCCACTCAAATTTATCGAGCACATGCATCCTTAGGTTTATTTTATTTATGTTTATTTTACCTTCACTTTTTTCTACCTTAGGTTATAATATAGCTAAATAAAAATTTCCCTTATCATACTCAACAAAAGTACACATTCGAGGAATAGATGGTCCCTTATTTCATACTAGAGGATACAATTTCCTCCTTAATTTATTGGCTTGCTTCTTTATTTGGGACTCCTCCCCCTCCCCCCAAAAAAAAAATTCTCAAAAAATTGTTTCGTTCTATACCACTTTAGTTTCATATGGTCCCTCTTTGCCAAAACCTTCATCAATCCCCTTATTGGATTGGTTTCCTGTGGAATCATGATATATAGTCACTAAGCGACCATCAAGAACTTTCCTTGTTTTGCTGCAGGGATTGAATTTATTTATTTATTTCTACCCTCATGTTCCTCCAACCTATCTTTCCTATGTTCATGGAATTTTTCTTCTTCAAGGAGATCACCTAAACTTTCTAATATTGGCATTTAGAATTTTTTTTACTAGGGAGTTTATACTAGCACATTTTGGTTATGCACTAATTGGTTCCTATCAAGCACATGATACATGAATAAGGTGGCAATTGAATTAGCTACTTCTTATACTTTTACTAAGGCATGTACTAGATAATTATGTCCTCTTCTTCATTTCCCTTCTCCTAAACACATGATTCTTTTTTGATATGTAGTTGACTCCCTTTTTCTTCTTATCGAGTTTGTATGCTCTCTTGCATTTCTCTCCAACTTTTTTTTATCGATAACCTCTTTAATTGAAAATATGTCTCATAGATATAAGTATAAGAATAAATTAGAAAATATGTGATGGGTCATATTTCCAAACTTTTCCTCCGGTCTCAAAATTTAGGGATTGTAACATTTTCTAAAAAACAAAGAGAATCGATTTTCCTTTCACTATAAATGAAAATATCTCAAAAGGTAAAGTAAAATTTATTTTCTTGTTTCTAGAGTTAAATGAATAGCATATGAATCAATTATTTTCTTGGTATATTCTTAAGGAGAAAATCCCTGAAGTAAGGAATAAGGGAATCAACATAGCTTGAGTTTTAATCCATATAATCTGATGATGGTATAATATTAGTACATATACCAATCACCAACTCTGGTATTAGGGATCAATTGTAAAAATGACTTACATTAATGACACATTCTTGGAGGATGATCACCATGGAAAAATATATAAACGATGTACATGAATTATTCATAAATGTTTTAAAACACGCATTTTTATCATATTGTCTAACCAATGGGATGCATTTAGTCATAGGAATGGATTTCCTTGTTCATCAAGATTGTTTAATTCTAAATGTTGAATGTTGGGTGCTTGGAAATGCAATAATAGATAAACTAGATAAGATTAGTACCTAAAATACTTTAAGGATGGAAATTGGATTAGTTCGGTGTTAATGACATTGGAAATATATTGTGGAATAAACATATTTGCATGGATTACTTAGGAAAAATGAATACTCTAATTTTTTTGGAATCGAGAAGAGTATATTCATGTATATATTTATCTCTTTTCCAGGCTTGTAGGACAAAATTTATGGAAAAGGAACCTTTTTTAGCTTAGTTTTCTCTTTTTCATGCTTTGGACCTAAACAAGAAAATGATTTCAAGCATTCTTTATGCCATTGTCATGCTCGTCGCTTAAAACCTAGTACAAAAGCATCGAGTTTACTATTTTTTGTACCATTCTCATAAATAAATGGAACATTATGAGTGATCTTCCTTCCATTCACACTCATTAAAATTAAATAATTTCTTCTTGCTTTTGAAGTACCATCGGTATTGTGATAGTTTACCCCTTTTTCAGACCTTGCCGACTAACTATGAAAAAGTCATACCTTAGTTCTACTGGACTAAGAGAGTTATCCTCTGGATTTTTTTATACTTTTTCGGACTTTGGAGACTAACCTTACAAAAAATCACCCCACTAGATTCTTCTTTGTAGTTTTCAGTCTCTCAAAACTATGAAAACATCATCGAGCATTCTCTAGTTTGGGCTCATAAAATCCATGAATAATTTATTTGTCCAAATAATTCTTCTATCTCTTCTTCGAGCTTGGAAATAATGAAGAAGTTCATGAATTTTATTTCTTGGAATCGTTAAACCTTTACAAGCAAGAGGGAAATGGAAGTTCATTCAAATTTATTTTACATCATGGAAGCAATTCTTGTCTCCTTGAACAAAGCACTAGTTTTGAGTCTATTCAATAGTTTGGTTCTAGTATTTTGACCTTACCATGATTCATATTTTCTTACTCATCCAGTTGGTTTCTTTTCCAATAATATGGGGAATATGTGAATGTCTCCTACATTCCATATTTGTGTCATTGGTCCCTTTGTGTCAAAAGATGCCCAAGTCACAATTGTTTTGTTGTCACTGTTCAAGGATAAACCTTTTTCGTCCATTCTATAGTTGTATTGACCTTTTGTGTCAGCCATTCCCTGGTATCATTTCATTACATCATGTCTTCGACAGTCCTTGCTGCAAAATTTTGTACAAGTTCTAGATCCAATCAGTCTTTGACTTACCTCGTGTTGGATGATGGAGGATTCCTTAATTCCTTCCTTCCAAAGGTTTTCTTCTAATTTATGTCAATACATCTTGCTCTGGGAACGACATTTATATTTTATGATAGTACCTTGGGGATTGTAGTCATCAGTGGCATTTTACATCGCTATTGGGTAGCGGGAATACCTTAATGTCTCTTACTTGATGGATTCTTCAAGTGTTCGACTTCAAGACCATTTATTCACACTTATTAGAATGTACTAGGTACCTTGGGGACTATTTTCATTAATGGTGGTTTCCCTCACATTTGTTAACGGTTCTCATCAATGACCAGTAATCAAACAATTTCCTCCATGTTCAACTTCAGCTCATTTCTTTGCATGGTTAGGATTCATACCTTTTGGCGGTTTGGATTGAAGACCTTGGGACGATAATAGCATCGTCATATTTTTCTATTTCTCTAGTTGCACGAGACCTTGTCACACTTCATATGACATTTTTTGAGACATAGATCCTCCTTGTATTCTTCTGGCTATGATCGATTATTGAGCATGGATGCACCTTGTTCATTTGTAGCCATGACTCCTTTAGATTTTATATGGTTCCTATTTCCATATTTTGTGGCCATGATAGTTACATCAGTTATACATATGTTGGATCCACCTATATATTTATGGAGATCATTTGTATATGGACATGTATGTCCTAGAGATTAGTTTTTTTTTCCATTTATCTCTCTTTCAGGTACCTCTGTTCGATCCTATGATCTTGGATTCTCCATATCTTCGGCTCCATGAATAAGTTGTTTCCTTTTTATAATGTATTTCGGCTATCAACTTCCCTCTAACCTCATATATATCCTAGGAATGTGTTAATCTAAAAAAAGGATAGTATTTTTATGATTGGGTTAGGAACACACTATTAGAGAGATCACTTACCATATAATGGTGGATGGGATGATTAGTGGCCATAACGAAAAGAGCCTATTTCCTGTGAAAAACAAAATGATTGTATAAACATGAGCTAAGTAAGCAATAAATCATCCATGGTTAGGACTTCCCCTGCTATGATTAAGAACTTGAAGAGCTAGGTTTCTTTATCTGGATGAAAGCAAGTCTTTTGATTGTTAAATAACTAAAAAAAAAAGAGAAAAAAATTATTTGAGTGTGTTTGGTATGTTACAAGTGGGATATTCCTATAATGAAGTAGATATCCTCTACCTCAAGTATCAGCGACATCCCATCTAACATGAATATCTCCATGTATGGATCCCATTAGTTCACAAACATTTGCAAGAGTCATGGTTGAGATATCAAACTCCCAATATTTGAAAAATTATAAAGACCACATCTTTGTAGCACTTGTTGAGCATTTGCACCGTCATGAACAACCTTATCAACATCCTCGTGTTCTGTTTCTCTCCACTGAAGCACCATCCTACCAAAATAAACCAAATGGTGTGAGTTTTTACCATTAAAATTGATATCTGCGACCTCATACATAGGTTATAGTGATGATAGGTGCATATATATGTGGGAAAACTCTGCTTTGATCACATATACATGGCCCTATACATGATTTGATAACATGTCACCCACGTGGGCCAAGAAACCAACCTTCGGTTGTCCAAAACTTAAAAATTCACCATGAAAATTCAAAACTAAATCATTGAATGGATATAGCGTGATATTGTGAGTTACCTGGTCTTGATAGTTCCTGTAGCTACCAGAATCTACGTCTAAAGTTTGGGGGACCAATAAACTCCAATTTCACTATGATCGGTAAAAAACCAAATGGTATGGTAAAAATTTGATATTTTTACTATTTATTAAAAATTACTACCCACTTTCCTGTAGTTTGGAATCTTTACTGGCTATTTACAACTTTTTTGGACTAATATCGTTGTGTAGGGACCTTTTTGGTGCACTTTCACCAATATTTTGGCCCATTCATGCCCATGGAAGTTATAAAACTGAACTGGCATATAGGATAGGACCACTTTCCACGTGCATCGTGCATTATCCCATGACTATCTCACATTAACCATAGGTACGAACCCACTTCTTAATGTCACAAAATCATTCCACTACTACTAGAAGTGTCATTATGTAAGCGGTAGAGCTTCCCCAATCATGGTTACCCTAGTTAGATCATGTTTTGTCATTTGGTGCCCATGCTAAGCATCCCCCCTTAAGTCTGGGAGTCCCTTATAGTCCCTCCATGCCTTTAAAAAAAAACTCATACTCTTCTTTACATTTTATGCTGGCCATCTCCTGTAGGGACTCCTATTTTTATCAAGTTGTAATTTCATGGCATGTGTTTGCTTAACACATTGATCTTAATGTTGACTCCCTTCTTCACTTTTATAATCCATATAGCCCGAGCTTGTCTCAATTCTATCCAAGAAGAGCCTCTCATTAATATTTTGTAGCTTGATTATCCCATACCTAGAGGGAACATACCCCCAAGTGTCCTTATCCTGCATATGCTTCCTTGCATTAAGTATAGGTATGTTCCACTACTTGGAACTAGTTTGCATTTCTGCAACACTTGTTTCTTCCTTGTTGCACTATAGACAATTTTACTCTTTTTAAAGCTTCTTAATATGAAAATACCAAAAAAATCATAAAACATAAAAATCCATACAATAAATGATATTGTATTATATTGGTAGGTATCATGTCGCCTTTGAACAAAACATAGTCCACAATTGTATTCATTATTGGTTGGGTTTCTAGTATGACCTTAGTATATGTACTCATTATTTAGAACTTTATCCACCAATCAGTTATGCTTCCAATCATTATGGAGCCTCTCTTGATGCCTCTTGTGTCACAGAGCTGTCCCAGTTTGCAATTTGAGTCTATGTTTCCTAAATGTCTCCATGCTCCATATGCTCTTGTTCAAAGGAAGTATTTTACTCGAGTAGACCATTTCTTAGTTATGTTGACTCTGCATTTCGACCATTCCCGATACATCATAGAGATGTGGTCCTATCTAGAAACCTAGGCCTACTTTCATCATTGGCAGGTAACCTTAAACTCAACAGATCACACTTCATCATTGGTCGTTGACTGAGTGGTTTCCATTGTGTTAGACATAAACAAATCTATTCACACATAGGGATTCATGCCATGTATTGGAATCCATTAGACCCTATTGGTGGTTTCCTCACCTCTGTTAGTATGTTTCATCATTGTATTCTATTCAGAGTGTCACTTTTGCATGATAATTGCACCTGGTATGTGCGAGAGATGTAAATGGTTATTGGTTAATGTACATGTTGTTCATCCAATTTCTTCCAAATTATCTATCCTTTATAAGTACCTCATGTTGGTTGATGGGGTATGCCTTAATTCCCTCCTTCCAATGAATTCCATTCCCTTGACTTCAGATAATTTATTCTAGAATCGAGATATAGAGTCCATTGAGTTCCTTGAGACTTGCAATCATTAGTGGCGGGTTCTCTCGCCATTGAAAATTTTGGGAATATATCAATTTCCCTTGATCGATGGATTTTTTCAAGTGTTCAACCTCAACACATCTATTCACACTTCATTGAATGCATTGTGTACCTTAACTCACACTTTCATTATCGATGATATGTCTCGTGTCTGTTAACAATATATATCAATAACCGATAATCCAACGATGGCCCATCATGTTTGACCCCAACGCCTTTATTCATGTGATGGGACATGTACTATTGGCAGTTTATGTAGAATGCATCAAAGTATGGTGGCATTTCATATATGCTACTTCCTTGATCACGACAGTATTTATGAGATTTCAGTTCTAACACCATAGCAATGTACCTTGTTATGTACGAGATGTCTTCATTCAGTATGGAAACCATACTTCACCGTGTATTGTATGTGGCAATGACCACTCATGAAATATATCTATTATGCCTATTCATGGCCATTGTACTGATATGTATCTAGGACTACTATGTATACTTAATATCCCTAGTCATATGTAGAGAGTTATCACTGTATCATGCTGATGAGTGGCTGGTTCTTCCACCTGGTTCATCACTACTCCACTCCTAAGAATATTGTAATGTATTTTATCCATGTTGTACCCCTATGACCTCACACATTAGGGGGCATATTTTATAGCGTGATTTTCCACACTTGATGCATCATGCCTTGATGGCCTTCCCTTGTCCCTATGCAGAATCATTATACCCCATTTACTCACCATATCCTTCATGTTCTAATTTAACCATTTAAAAAACACTTTTGAAGATACACACGGGTCACAAGTCTACAACTTGCGTATACGCATATTGAACCCTTGTCACCCACATACATTGGGTTTTCTTCTAAAAGAAAACAAATATTTTGAGTTCCCCCTAATCAAGTAACGAATGAATTGATCCATAGCCTTCCATTTTCTAGGAAACACTCTGATTCGACCCTTCATTCCCTATTGAGGGGCTATATATTTATCTATTATGAAGCATTGGGGGAGGAGAAACTTGGAGAGCAAGGTACTAAGGTGATTATAGAGGAATTCCCCCCCCATTATTATATGCTTGATTTTGCATCCCTTTGTCCTTTGAGGAAGCCATTAATGCTATTTTCCCAAGCTTGCAATTTTATGGAGGATTGAAGTGGTAGAGACCTAGGTGGAGGGACTCAGTTTTCCGACAGAGGTTGTCATTTTGTATCTTTGTTTACATTAATAGAAATATCCATTTCTCGTCGAATTTCATGTGCAATTATGAATATTTTTATCCATGGATGTAATTGCTTTATATACATGTTTAAATCGATTATGCTAGATTAGATACTAACACATTATATATCATGGTTGTATATCTCTTTGTTATTGAGGACAAAGTGTAGGGACAAGTTTTGATCGAGAGCTCAATGATGATATTCTTCGAACATCTAATTGAGGTACGGTTCTTATCCCTTAGTGATTAATTTCTTTTATGTATCTAGCATGCTAGAAAAAGAATTGATTTATGGTGTCATACTATCTATTATGGTCCACAGCAATCCATAGGAATTTTTTCTCCATAACAATAATGATTATGATGATCACAATGATGGAATTTTAAGAATTGGGAATTTTTGATAAGGTTATTGGAATCATCATGATCATTTCCATTTTCATCATCATCATCGTCAGCATCATCATCATCGTCGTCATTTTCATTATCATTGTTTTCATCGCGATCATAATCATCATTCATTTCATCATTGTCATTGTCGTCGTCATCATCATGATTATAGACCTTGTCATCATTTGTTCATAATTACCTTCACACATAAGAAATATCAAGAAAACAAAATATGTGATGAATCAAGAAATAACAACTTTGTTTTGGAAGATAATCATCATCATCGTCATCATCATTGTCATTTTCATCATCACCAGCATCACCATTCATTGCCATCATCATATCATTGACATTGTCATTGTCATTATCAATATCACCATCATCATCATCATCATTATCATCATTGGTGTTGTTGTTGTCATCATCATCAACAAGATTATCATCGTCATCATAGTCATTGTGAATATCATCATTATCATTCTGATTGTCATCTTCAACATTTGGGCACAAAAACAGGTGCAAAACTGGATGTATAACTAGATGCAAAAGTGGATGAAAACCTAGATGTAATAGAGGATGCAAATGTGGAAGCAAAAGAGGGTACAAAAGTAGGCATAAAAGTGGGTGCAAATGGGGTGCAACAAAAATGGATGGAAAAGTGGACAAAATAGTGGATGCAAAAAAGGACACAATGGTGGATGCAAAAAGGGACACATAAAAGGACATAACTATGGGTTCAAAATTGGACACAAATTTGGATGCAAAAGTGGATGCAACAAAACTAGATGCAAAATTAGACGCGATATGGGTGTGATCTATATGCTTCTTGGGATACTATGGCTATTTGATTGGAAAGTTCACCATGATGGTAGAGAAAATACATATGATTTCAAGAAATATAGACACTAGTATAAATTGACCCCAGTGTTGGAAAATTCATTAGAAGCAACAAGAAAATTTGTTGATTAAAGCATTAGTAACAACAATATTATGTTATGTTCTATTAAGGAATTTTTTATAAAAAGAAAGAAAGGAAACAATTTGTTTAGCGGTGATTCCAAATTAAGTGAAGGAGGAAGATAAGCAAAATGTTATACCAATAGAATTAAATCCTTTATTGGATGAATTCCATGATATTGCTACTGACAACTTACCAAAGGGATTACCTCTGCTGAGAAGTATCTCTCATCAATTTGATTTAGTTCCTGGATCAAGTTTACCAAATAAGCTACCGCTTAGAATGAATCTTGCATAAAGTTAAGAACTGAATAGGAAAGTACATGAGCTTCTTGATAGAGGGTTGATTAGAGAAACTTTAATCCCATGTGTAGTGCCAGAAATGTTGACTCCAAAGAAAAAGGGAGAGTGGAGGATGTGCATGGATTCACAAGCCATTGATAGGATCACCATGAAGTACTAGTTTTCTTTGCCACTTGGATGGAGGATCTTATGGAATATTTAAGTGGGGATGGATATTTCAAAAAGATTGATTTGAAGAGTGGTTATCATTAAATCTGAATAAGGGAAGGAGATGAACTACTTTCAAAACAAAATATTGTTTGTTTGAATGGTTGGTTATGTCATTTAGGATACCTAATTCTCCCAATACCTTTATGAAACTTAAAAATGAAGTCTTGAATCCATTCTTTGGAATAAGAAGAACACTCGAGGCATGTGCGACAAGTGTTGTAGTTGTCGAAAGAGGAAATATTGTTGATCAACTTGAAGAAATGTACATTTATGTAGATATAATTACTGTACTTGGGATTTGTGATTTCCAAGGAGGGATTGAAGATGGATTAAAAAACGGCAAAGAATATTTTGCATTGGCCAATGCGTTTATCTACTTTTGAGGTGAGAATATTCCATGGGTTAGAAAGTTTCTTCCAAAATTTCATTAGAAACTTTAGTCATATCTGTGCACCTCTTACTGAGTGCATGAAGAAGGGAAGTTTTGAGTGGACAATAACAATAACTAAAGAATTTGTAGACTTGAAAAATAAGGTGACAAAGAAACTTGTTTTGGCACTTCCAATCTTTGATAAATTATTTCAAGTTGATTGTGATGGAAGCAAGGCAACAATTGGAGTAGTTTTGAGTCAAGAAGGGAGACACATATCACTCTTCAGTTAAAATTTAAATGATTCTAAAACAAATTATTCTTTGTATGGTAAATAATTTTATGTTATTATGTAGGCACTGAATAAGTGAATACAATATATGCTTTCGAATAAATTGGTCTTGTTTATTGACCACAAGGAACTGCAATACTTCAACAGTGAAGGTAAGTTGCAACAAGACACTCTAAATGGATTGGATTCCTACAAATATTACCTTTTCTTTTAAGCATAGATATCAAAAATCAAACAAGGTGGTAGATTCTTTAAGTAGAAGAGTATTGTTACTTAACACTATATCTATGGAAGTGGTGAGTTTGGTAAACATGAAGGAATTATATGAAGAAGGTACAGATTTAGGAGAAGCATGGAAAGCTTGTAAAACATGGTGGAGTGTTGATAGAACAATGTTTCTTGATTATCACATCGAGGAAGAGTTCTTTTTTAAAAATCAATAGTTGTGCATTCCTCAAGGATCAATAAGATTGAATCTTATTAAGGAACTACATCGTGGAGGCATAGGTGGACATTTTGACGTAGATAAGACTGCAACATTGATAAAGGAAAGGTACTTTTGGCCTAACATCAACAACAATGTCAAAAATTTTGTTGAATGCACCAAATATACCACCCCTAAAATATTATAAACATAATTCAAAATAATCGAAATATAATGGAAACAATAATAAAGAATAGTAGTAATGATATATGTATATACAAATGTATGATACTATCTATTGAAGATGATAAACTACTTATTGTTAAAGTAAATAGTTAACTAGTACATCAATGATAAAGATAGAAAATCATAAATAAGACTGGAAAGTGCATGCAAGTATCTAACATAGACTACATGCCTACTATTCCTAAACCGCTCCACTCCCTAAGGGTGGGAAAACAATTGGACCCCTCAACTTGAATTAGACTAGTTGATATAGGCCCGAGTTTTGTCCCTCAAGAACTTGACAATCTCAAGAATATTAGGACCTAACGTAGAACCCCAACATGAGTTATAAAAAAATAAAAAATCCTAGCATGTAATATCTAACCCCAGATCTAAACTTGTAACGATATGAAAAAGTATTAATATGCTAAAGTACTTGAAACTCCCCCAATGGGAATCACAACCTGCCACAAATAATAAATTAACTATCCTTAACATTTCTTGAAGATCCTAATAATATACTTGTTACAAAATGATAATGACATATCATTTAAATCTATTAATGAAGGAATCTGAGTGGCTTGAATAGCCTAGGGCCTTGAATTTGATAAGAAAAAAAACTAGTGGTTTGGGAGCTAGATTTGGCGAGAACCTCCTAGTGAAGTAGCCATGACATGCATAGAACAAATCCTATATGTTTGGGACAAAGCCATGTAAGCTAATAAATAATTCATTAAGGGTGGATGAGATACATCATTTACTTGGGACCCATGAGATTCCCTATCAAACCTACCTTCACATAACATGTAGAGTGGAGTCAATAATGAACGAAAAGGATGACTAACAATAATTGTAATAGAAGAGAAACCAATCACTATGTATTATATTAGAATCAATGCATGAGTAAATTAATATATGATAAATGCAAATAATGATATAAAATACTTATGATTCTTAATCAAAGATATTTTATCTATTTATGAAGGATCTTGGTGTAAGCATGCCCTTGTTAAGTTTTGAATCCACGTCTTTATTATAGACAAATCGTAATGGGAACATCTAATACATCTCTACATAGTATATCATTGGGAATATTTTTAGGCTATCCCTAACACATCGTAACAAGTATCAAATACATTTACAAAGTGATCACATATGTGGTGAGGGGTGATGCCCTATACCCATATTGGTAGGGCATCAAACCCAACTAATAAGCAACTTTATAATCATAAAAAGAAGTAATTCTATGCATGCATGGAGAGGGGAGAATCCTTTTACCATGGGTAGGGCATCGAACTCAACCAATCACTAATCATATTATAACAAATAAATCATGTACCAATGCCAATACCTTAAGGAGGATAAGCATGGCTTGGGGAGAACCCAAGTTCATGGGATGATGAGCATGTACCTTGGATTGAGCCAAGGGAAAGGCCTTCCATGCAAACTTGTAATCTATCATATCAATGTAAACCCATAGCAATTAGATAATACTGTATTATGGTAGGAATTGATCTCTCCATTAATGGAGAGGATCGACCCATGGTGTGGAATATTTCTTATGTAGAATATAATGTGAATACCATACCTATCTCAACCAATATAGAGGAATTATACCTTCTACATGCATATACTAGAGAGTTAAATGATACATATGACAATGTACTATGATAACATGGAGATCAAACAACCTACCAATGAAGTGTATATAATCAAAACCGTTAAGCATGATTACGCAGGTAGAGAGGGAGACTCCCTTTCCATAAGTTAACTCCTTGCAGTCTAGAACCTTTCAATCTCTCATAAATAATGAAGTTAACCAGGAAAGGCATGCTCATGGATCGACCCCCTCTTAGCAATGAGCAATCATTATCACCTCTGTGAGTTGGAAACAAGAGCATGCATGAGGAATACCCGAATATATGAATTGTAAGTGAAATTTGTTTCTATTTTTTTACTAGGGAATCTTAGGAGAAAGGCCACAAATCTAGGCCTTAAAAGTGGCCTTGGAAGGATTAACACTCCCATGCTTAGAAAGATATAATACTTTCCATGATATCCACCCAAATTACACCTTGAATTGAGGGCATGGGTTGGATGTTTCCTTAACTAAACATAACCAAGAATAGAAGCCACCTCCATGGGGCTGACGTAGAGGACAGAGTGGCAAAATTCAATTGGCCTTTTGGACAATCAAATTGACAAGGTATACCATGATCATGGAGCATTAACCTATCATGTTTAGCTTAAGATAAGCTAGGATAATTAATAATTAGGCCATTAAATCATGTCTATAAGCTATCATGGATATCGTTTAATAAATATTAATAAGTACCCCCTTAAGTAAATAAACACGTAAGATACGTATCTAAATGAAAGGGGTGTTAATATAGTGTAAGTGTTGACCCATCGCTAGGAATGAAAGATATATATATATATATGACACTCACACACTCACACACATACATACATACATACATACATATATGAGGATGGGTAAATGACTAAGTGGAATCATCTACTGTACTGAATTATATGCATATAGATAGAGTTTTATGTATAAGCTGACAAACTGTTTGACTTTAAGGTAGAAGAGAAGACAAATTGAAAAGTAAATAAGAAACTCATAAAGCTATAATTACCTAATCAAAATGAGTGGTGCACCTATTCAATATGGGGTGGGAGAAGAAACCCCACCTAAATAAAATGTATCGGTTGAGCTGAATTCATGCCATAGAACTACAACAATAACAACATTTGAAATAATGTTGGAAACATTAAGAGTCTTATAAGAAGAACTATGAAGCTTCAAGGCTAACAATGTAAAGGGCTTGGAAAAACAACGTGAGATCAATGATACAGAATTTGACTAAAATCAAAAGAACTGTGCAACCTACTCTTACCTTTAGAAATGGATACAAGAGGGAGATTCGAGAGAAAGGTATTTAATATTAAGGAACCCGGTTACAACCATCCACCAAAGGAGAATGGCCAAACACCTAGTTGTAAAGAGACGATCCCAAATAGATCGGACAATGGAAGTACAATACAATCGCCTCCTAAGAAGAAGTAGAAACAAAAAATAACCAGTGAGTTTCAAGGAAAGTTTAAAAACATTAAATCACCTAACTTCAATGGAATTTTGAAGACAGGAAATGAAGCCGAGACTTGGCTACTTGGATTGAAAAAGTACTTTCATATTTATAACTTTGATGGAAACATGAAATCTCGGTTGGGTATGTACGACCTCGCTACTAAGGCATTTATTAGATGGTAAGATGTGAAAACTACAAAGAAGCACAAGGATAAGGACCTTGAGTGGAAGAAAAATCAAGTAATAATTCCAGAATTACTTGTTAGAGAGATTCTATGACAGGAAAATAAAATAGTTTCATGAACTTGAAATGGGAGACATGAATATGGGGAACATTATTAGTATGTTTCTAAAGTTACCTTGTTATCTTCCCTACATCAAGGAAGTGAAAGTTAAGATCAAACGATTAAGGAAATTTTGAGACAGATTAGAGTTTGATTGTCCTAAAGACTTAGAGGAGACCTTCCACAAGGAGATATTCTTTCATCAGAAAAGTAAACATAAAGATGAGGAACAACAAATCCTGTAGGATAAGAAAAAACAGAAAATCCTGTAGGATAAGAAAAGACAGAAGACTGAACAAATAAAGAAGGGATTTAAACTCCCTACCATCAAGAACCAAACAAAAGCATTTCAACATAGTAATTTTTTTGAAAAGAATAAGCCACAACAGGTGTCTCCTGCCCAGAGTGAAAACAAATCTCAAGGGACTGCTGGATGGAAACTATAAGGGACCAAAAATGGACCCCTTCGATGTTGGGGATGCAGAAAAATCACAGACAAATGGACTGTCCTCGTAACCAGATTATTCATAATTTACAAGAAGCTATGACTGTGAATGATATAGATAAAGTTTCAAGGATTTATACATCCTTGGATAACTAATAGGCTAACCATCTGTTATCAATTATGGAAGTGGGAGGTAAAACCTCTAATAAATACATTTTCATCTTCATTGAACCTAGCTCTTGTAAAAGTTATGTTTCCTGGCTAGGCCTGGCTAGTCTAGCTAGCCACAGGGACAAAGAAGAATGTTTCTTGAAAATGTGAAAGATAATGTATTTAAACTAAATGGAATGTTAACTACACCAAACCTGAATATATTTCCATTGGTATCCTATGTCTTTCTTATAGGAATGAAGTGGTTAGAAAAGTACAAAATGATTTTGAATTGCTACATTAAGACTTTCACTTGTGACGATGAGAACATAGTAGCATAATTCGAGTGCATATACAGATACAAATACGATTCGATACAAGAAAAATACGTAACCAAAAAATCCAATACGAATAAAATACGAAATAGACTTCTTATATATAATATTTTTAATTAAATATACAACATTATATATAACATTTACATATAATTAAACATACACAATTTTTTTAATGAAATATTACATATCAACCATTAAATTTTAAACTTAAAAAAAATCATTATTTTTTTTAAACAAATTGTTTATAACCAAAATTACTCTTTAAAAAACAAAAATATAATGTAGTTAATGCAAGAGAGAAAACCCTTCTGGATTAATAGTTATTAATTATTTTAGAAATAAAGTAAATAATATTTACCACTATTTACATTTGGAATTAATTAATGAATCTTTAAATTGTGTTAGGGTTAAGGATATAAGTGGTTTTGCGCACATGGTTGGTTGAATGGGATCTTCCTCAACGCACCAATAAAACAAACAAGTCTATTCAATATCCTTGGCAATCATTCAAAGTAGTGAGACACCCCCAAGACGTTGGAGCAATACACATGTAAGAACTTGCTGAATCATTAAGTGTGGTCGATGTTGGTGTATTATTTGGTCTATGATATTTGTAAAGCATTGTTATGTTATGGCCGTCGTCAAAGTAAGGTCATCGATATTTAAGTCTAGACAAGTATTTTATTCAAAGAATTATATGTAATTTTGATTTGTTGATCGTGTTTTACAATTGTAAGGTATGGTTACCATTAAAATATGGTTGAGGATGATATGGTCGATGTGTAAAATGTTAAATTTGAGTCACGTAATGTTTTTTTTTTCTCAGAGGAAAAAATACCAGACCTTGTTATACTTATTGAATCGAAGGTCATCATATACATTCAGCCTACAGAGGGCTATTCGAGCATTGCAAGAAACATTCTCATATGGGGATCCCACTAATAACTAAAAGATCAGTGAATCATCTAAACAGCCAAGATCAAGGAGACAGAGAAGCATGAAGTCTGTCTAGGACAAACTTTCTCATCATTCCTCATAAACAGGTCATAAAATGATGATAAAGAGATCGAGAATGACCAAAAAACATACTAGTCCTGAGCAAAACAAGAAACTGAAAAGTCTCTTCAATGTCAACTAAGAACCAATTCAAATCTACTTAACTATAGTGCCAAAATAAAATAAGGGACTAAAGCTTGGCATAAGCTAGAAAAGCTTAAAATTTTCGTGATCAATGATCACACCATCCAATGATTCAGTAAAGTTTCCAAAACCAGTTCAGCAATAAAGCCTGCTTGGAGAGACCATCAGCTAGCTGGTTATGCTCACGATAAAAATGTTTAATGGTCATTGGAGGGACAAGTTGCAGCATTGAAAGAATGTCATCACACCAATGACTCAGAGATGGGACATTTAGTGAAGCTAATTTGTTAACCTGAGAGATAATGACAAGAGAGTCACCAAAAATAGTAAGTAGGGGGACCCCCATCAGATTGCTCACCATAAGAATGGCCCACAGAGCCAGTAGCTCAGATCTGGTATTGGTGCTTCTGCGACAGCCCAAAGAAAAGCTAGTGGAGTAAGAAGCATTCAAAAGAATCACAAATCCAACACCCCCAATATTCCTTGCAGCAGCGCCATCAAAAAAGCCACAAGGGAAAAAAATCAAGGGACTGGGACCAACAACTCTAATTCTTTTCTTCTTTTGAGGGACCGGATACAAGAGAATGAGGTCATCAATCTGCTTAAGAAGAGCATGAACAGAGGGTTGTTTATTGTAAAAAATGCATCGATTCCTGTGTTTCCAGATACACTAGAAAAAGAAAAGAGAGAAATATTTGAAATGAGAGCTAACAGGAATACAACTGAACCAATATTCCAAAAAGGAAGTGACAGTACAATGCTGGGAAAGGGGCAACCTAAAATGATCTTCAAAAATGGAGTATACTCTTCTGGAGAAAGAATAATCAATGAATAGATGCTGTGATGAATCTTCTCCCTTGCAACAAAGTATACACATACTTGGGCCCTGACTACCTCGACTCTGCAGTCACGTCATGTTTAAAACAGTCAACTCGACCATTTATTTTTGAATTGATATTACTGTTGGTTGATGAAATTTTAGTCAGTTGTAAATGGGGTCCATATTGTATTCGGTCAACCACTCTTATCGAGTTTAAAGTTTGGTCGAGACTTTAAATTTTTAAGTAAACAATGTCAAAATATGGGTCATGTACAAAGTTCATTAAAATCATGTAATTGTGTCAACTAAGTCACTATGTTGACATGATGTCACTCTAAAATTTTGAAGTACAAGAGTGGTGAAACGTGAGTCTCTTTTGAGGCATGTGACCCCCTCAATCTATGTAATTTAGTGGGTATCTAGATGACTTATCTAGTTGAGTCAAGTCATGTTGCTTCAAGTAGTCGGTCCTAACAGAGATCATTTGCACGAGCATACAACATAAATTATTGCAGGCATTTTCCTTCCTCAAAACAAACGAAGATGTTGATGAACATTAAGGCATAAGACACCTTACACCACACAGAAAAGAGCTTAATGCTAGACAATGACATAAAACACAACAAATTGAGTGAAACCCCCATTGTGGAAATGCAGAAGCATATCGTGGAGTGTGACCTCAAACGTTGAAGATAGAGAGATGGTATGGAAAACAAAGCCAAAAGACCTTTCTCTGAGACATTGAAGATGAGTCCATATAGTTGAGTAAAGGGTG
The DNA here is from genome assembly GCA_001517045.1 of Pseudotsuga menziesii. Lineage (NCBI taxonomy): Eukaryota > Viridiplantae > Streptophyta > Pinopsida > Pinales > Pinaceae > Pseudotsuga > Pseudotsuga menziesii. The sequence goes on from LPNX010571042.1 coordinate 49,007, forward strand.
AGGCTCTGATCAACTATTCCTAGATTGAAGATAGATGTTGACGAGACACCAGTCATGACTACTTTCTACATAATTTCTCTCTTTGGGGTGAATATGTTTTTATTTGGTTTGGGAGATGTTGGAGGGACCCTTTGGGGCCCTTAGTTGTCATCATTTATTTATGTTATATAATCTAATTAAAGAAACAGTTGAAGTGGCTGTAACCTATCCAACTACATATATAATGTATAAATAAACCAATCAAGATGAATACGATTCGACTAAACGTTTGGTCCAAGTTTTGTGTTCATTTGATGGTTGTGTGTGTTTAATATCTGCTTGAATGAGTGTGAAAGACCATATTTCAACAACTGTGTATTGACAGTATCCATCTAAACAAGATAACAATAAATAATAGGTAGGCTCTACCACAAATAAATTATTTATTCGATCATGTCTGAGGGGTGAGAGTGTTCTCTAAAATTGATTTGAGACCTGGATATCACTAGATTCAGATCAAAGATAAAGACATTCATAAAACTACTTTTAGAATTCTATATGAACATTATGAGATTGCAATGGTGCCTTTCATCCTTGCCAATGGACTTTCTACATCCATGTGCCTCATGAAAAACATTTTTAGTAACTATTTAGAAAATTTTGTGCTTTTGTTCATAGATTTCATACTTATTTATTCTAAAACAGAGGAGGAGCACAAGGAACATATGATGATAGTTCTAAATATATATTGTGAGAACACCAACTTTACACCAAGTTAAGTAAGTGCGAATTCTTCCAAGAATAGATTCAGTACTTGGGACATGTAATCTCAGATCAAGGGGTCGTCGTGGAAACATATAATATTAGAGCCATAATGGAATGGCCTACACTAGCAGATGTATAATGTATCCAGTAATTTCTGAAAATAGATGGATACTAGCACAAATTTATTAAAGACTTATTTAATATTGCTCATCCCATAACCGTTTTGAAGGAAACTGATTTTTTTTATAGAGAAATGTGAGGCTAGTTTTTGGGAGCTAAAGAAGCTATTGATTACTGCACATATATTAAAAAATGTAGATCCCTATGAATATTTTGTGGTGTGCATAGATTCCTCTAAGGAAGGATTAGGATGAGTGTTAATCCAAAATGTTCATGTGATCTGTTACGAGTCAAGGAAGCTTAAGGACCATGAAAGGAACTATGCAACCCATGACTTGGAGTAGGAAGCAATTATCTATGTACGAAGAATGTGGAGATGTCACCTGATTGGAAGGAGATTCCTACTAAAAACTAATAATATAGGGTTGTAATATTTTTTTGATCAACAAAACCTCAATGTACAGAAATAAATATGGGTGGATTTTCTAAGCGAATATGAATTTGATATAAGGCACATAATGAGGAAGGAGAACAAAGTTACAGATGCTCTTAGTAGGAATACTTGACTACTGTATGCAATAAGTGTCATCACTATAGAGATTGAACTCAAGGATAGAATATATTTTTTCTATTAAAAATATGAATACTACCAGAAGACCTGGTCCGAACTGCAAATATAAGGAAAATAAAAAAAATTGAGGGTTTCAATATTACCAATGATGAAATACTCACTTACAAGGGAATACTATATGTTCCTAATTGACCAAAACTAACAAAAATGATTTTGAATGAATTCCATAAACAACCATACTCTAGACACCTAGGGTACCAGAGAATGATTAATTAGCACAGTAATAAAGTAATACTTCTAGCCCCGAATGAAATCATGGATTATTGAATGCATCACTTGTTTTTTGGAATGCCAAAAAGTAAAGGATGAACATAAGCATCCAGTCAGTCCGTTGCAACCTTTACACATCCTAGAATGGAAATGGGAAACAATTTCAATGGACATCATCACTGATTAGCAAAATCTAGGACTCAACACAACTCGATTATGGTTGTAGTGGATAAAAGTGGATAAAATGAGCCAGGCTACTCACTTTATTCTTTTCAATTTAAATTCTAAAGCTATCAATATTTATGAAATATTATTAAAGAAATATTTTGACTGCAATATGGAATCCATAAACACATAATTTCAGATAAAGGTTCAAAGTTTACTTCTAACTTTTGGAAATATTTGTTTATAGGATTAGGTAGTTATCTAGTCATGAGTATAGCCTATCTCCATTAGAATTATTAAAAAAAATGAGAGGACTAACCAAATTCTAGAAAATGTGCTTTTGATGTACACAATTTAAAATTCTAAAAAGTGGGAAAACCATCTACATCTAGTAGTGTTTTCCTACAACAATGGACAACATAAATCAACAAAGATGCTCCCCTTTGAGATTATGTATGGCAAGAAATGGAACAATCCTGTCAGTTGGTATAAACCAGTGGAAAGAATCATGCTTGGACCTAATATGTTAAAAGACTTGGAACATATTATTAGAAAAGTTAGACAAAACTTGAAGATAGCTCCAGACCGCTAGAAAAGTATTGCATACTTGAGTAGAAGGACACAAGAATTTGAAGTAAGAGACCATGTCTATCTTAAAGTAAAAGAAAAAAGAAGCCCATTGAACCTAGGAATATGTTCTAAACTTGATCCATGATATCGTGGACCATTTGAAATCATAGCTAAAGTAGGATCTGTAGCCTACCAGTGAATATTAAAGTGCATAGTGTGTTTCATGTATCATTATTCAAAAGAGAATGCACATGATACTAAGCATGCCATGGATTGGATGTGATATAGGTGGAACTGGAAGGGGAATTACTTCCAAAACCATTATGCACCCTAGACAAGAAATAAGTTGTGCTCTAAAATAGAGCAATCACCCAAGTAAAAGTGCAGTGGGAGAACTTTGAGCTTGAAGAAGCTACATGTGAGATGGAGGATAAAATGTGAACTACATATCCATCTATATTCTAGGATTGAACTAGGAAATTTTGGAACACCAGGGATGGTATTGACTCAAGGGGGAGGGGATGTAATACCCCATATTTTCCAACCCATGTATGTGGCTATGTATTGGAAAAAATGAAACCATGTAATTGACATTTCTATGTGTTTAATATGTTTGTTGAAAAAAGTTAGATACCTACTTGTTCTCTAGGGTCTAACCGATGAAATATGGGTCCTTGTCTCTTGATGGAATGAATTAAGATAAACAAAGACAGTTAAAGAAGTTAAACAAATATAAAAAAAGCAGTCTGAAAATTAATAAAACAGAAATTAAAAGAAGTAAATGAAGACACTCTTCTAGAATTGTAATTCCTATTTAGGAGGCATCAGCTAAGGAATTAACTAAGAATAATAAACACCTATTATACAAAAGAAGAGATAAACTAATTCCTATGGGTTAATTATCTTAGTGTAAGAAATAAAAGAAATACATCTGAAACGAGAGAGAGAGAGAGAGTAAAATAAGGGAAAAAAGAAATTTGTAATGAAAAAAAAGATAAACAACTAAAGGAGAGGATCTATCAAGTGTTTTCTTCTTCTAAATGACCAGAACTAAGTCTAGCCATGGTTGAAAATATATGTGGCCTTAGAGTCTGTAAGCATAGAGGTGTTGTGTACTATCTGGCAGGAAACTACATAGTACTGACAATTCAACAATATTGTCTATGTAAAGTGAGGGTAATGGGTGCTGGTGGCACTAGTATTGGCTATATAGGATGGAGTAATAACTCATTATATGGAAGTGGGGATTTCTAGATTGAACCATAGACAATGCATAGCGATTGGATGATCTAAGACCCTAATGAACAACATATGTGCTAAACAAAACAGAAATCTCAACAATAAATAATTCCTAAAATATATCCCTAAAGAGACCAAGACTCATCTTGGGTTTGACTTTAGGGAAACTAATATTGGAGTTTCCTACATATGTATGGTTGGGTGGATTCGAGAAAGACCCATAGTAGTTGCAGATAGATCAATATACATAGAATAGATGAGTTCTTGTCCCTAGATGTTTGCAATTCTTAATTCTACTATTTAGATGTTTATGTTAATGATATGATGATGTTATGCATGCATCTACATTTATATTTGATGGACTATTAAATATGGACATGCATAATCTATTTACTTGAATGTTATGTGATATAATATTGTTGGTTCATGATTTGTTATGATAATGTATACCTATGCATGCTTGTGTAAACAGTAACAAAAAATAATGTTATGATTTGGTTATTACTATAAATCTATTATGTTGAATGATTAACCCAATGGTTTCATTGAGAAACAAAATCTAGTATAAATGTATTAGATTATATGGTTACCCTAATTGTTGCATTAGGAGTAGAATCTAGTACATATGTATTAGATTGTGTGATTAACCCTAAATGTTGCATTGGGAAGCAGATTCTAGTACAACTGATTATTATCAAATTGACGAGATTGTATTCCTAACTATGGCATTGGGCTACATATTCTACCATAAACAAGTTATAAATAAAATTGAACAAAAATAAAATAGAATGGAAGCAACATTGAAAAATATATATATATGATCATATCTATTGAACATGATAAATTACTGATTGTTAAAGTAAATAGTTCACTAGTACATCTATGATAAAAAAAAGGAGAACAATAAATAAGACTGTAAAGTGCATGCAAAGCTATTTATCCTAGACTACATGCCTACTATTCCCAATCCACTCCACAGCCTCAAGGTGGGTAAAACATTGGGACTCATCTACCCGCGTTAGACCAGATGATATAGGCATGGGTTTTATCCCCCAATGAACTTGAGAATCACAAGAAGATCGGGATCCAACAAAGAAACCAAATAGGATTTATAAATATCTAAATCCATGTCTAAATGTGATGATATGCAAAAGTATTAATATATTAAAGTAGTTGGGACCACCAAGTGGGAAACATTATGTGTCACAAATAATAACTTAAAACAATGCTTAACAATCTTTGAGCATACTAATTATAATATACTTGTTATATAACCAGCGTAGATCCAAATCCTAGGCTCTATCAAGCGCCGAGATGGATCAAATCTCTTGAGGTGCAAACCTCTTCTTAGGTATCCATTGATTTGATTCAAACCAAAAGACACATATTTTTATTTAAGGTCCACATATAATTTTATTATTATTAATATTTAATATTATTTATGGCAGCCATATAATATTTTTTATTTTATTAAGAACGAACATTGCATCATTTTCCCACACATGGTTTTAAAACCATATGCAAGGCCCTCCTACAATCATGGGTTGTTTAGGAGGCGTTGCACATGGTCTTAAAACCATTTGCAAGATCCTCCTAAACCATGTACAATAAAACCATGGGTTGTTCAGGAGACCTTGCACATGGTTTAAAAACCATGTGCAAAGCCTCCTAAACCATGTACAATAAAACCATGAGTTGTTTAGAATGCCTTGCACATGGTTTTAGGTTTTAAAACCATGTGCACATAGTCTTAAAACCATGTGTAAGGCCAACATGTTTTTGTGTTTTTTTCTTGACCCACATATTTTTTTACGGATAATTAAATTTTTACTTTTTTATTGTTTTGTTAGGTCGGAAGATTACAACATCTCCCCCATAATATTCACTATCACTATCAAGAACTCCCCCATACTGGGCTGTAGAGGGCCTCTCGGTGCAATGAAAAAACATAGGCCTTAGTCTACCCCAAATTTCAAATAAAAAAGTCTATATAATTACAATTAAAACCATACACATTTAGTTCACATTTCTTCAATA
>LPNX010571086.1:0-10000 GCA_001517045.1 Pseudotsuga menziesii
TTGTGCCATCATTCAAACCAATGGTTGTGAATCTTGCTCGCATGGTAGTATTACCTTGGATGAGTTACAAAGTTGACAAAACAAAAGGAAACATTAACCACTGTAACAATATGCATATTACACAGAAATCAAAGAGCTGCCATGGATTAGTATTCCTTGTTAAGATGGGCATTAGAGTCTTACTTGAAAGGACAAACTGCCAAAGCTCTGCTATTGTACTCAAGAGTTGCTGAACTTGGATATGAGGTTGCACAGAGTAATGCTACATGGATACATGAAAAGTTTGGGGAATATGATATATGCATAGGAAAGTCAGGTTTCTGCAGTGATGTTGAACGACATAAACGTGCACACACCCTTTGGAGGGAAATGCTTTCAACTCTAGTTTCAATATATCCAAACAAAGATTCGCCACTTCCAAAATTTGGTTGCCCCATTTTGAGATATAGATAGGATAAGCCCCTCATTAGGAGAGTTTTGGTGACAATGCTATTATAAAGTTTAGATGATAGTGTGCTACTGTATCATCATTCTAACATGTAATCATATGTTGTCTGAGGTTTCTAAACATGTGAAATGTCCCAATGTTGTTCAGAAGGTGCAATAATTTATTATTTTTTTCTTTCTCAGTCATCACTGTTGTTTCCAAGAGAGATTTGTAAGAAATTTTTTCCTGTTTTGCAGATTAGGGTGAGAGATGGTACAACTGAGTGGGGATGGGGAGTGGTAGTTAATGTAGTGAAAAAGCCATCAATGCCACCCAGCATGTTACCTTCTCATATATTAGGTTCTCGTACTAGTAGTTATATAGTGGATACTCTATTACATTGTGCTTCTGGCTTGACAAGTGATGGTCCCCGCCCAAAGCCATGTCCTGCTCTTCCCAGACAAAAAGGTGAAATGCATGTGGTGAGTTGGATTCTTGAACTATAATTCACAATTTATTATTTACGTTTGATCTTGAGCATTGCAAATGTTGAATACCGTTTTTTTGTTAATTAAGTTTCGTTCTTTTCTAACCCTTTAATTTATTTCAATTTATCTGTTCTATTTTCTAAATATTTCTCTCGTACTTGTTAGGCTGAATATGTTTTCATTTCTTGCATTTTTTCTTTTCAGGTACCTGTTCAACTGCCCCTTATTTGTTCTCTTAGTAATCTTAGAGTTGCAATCCCGCAAGATCTATGACCAGCAGAGGCAAGGCAGAGTGTACTTATGGCTATGCAAGAACTGGAAAAGTGATTTCCAAAAGGTCTTCCAAAGCTTGACCCTATTGAGGTTAGTTTTTGAATTTTGAAATTAATAGTGTTTGTGTTCTTTAATTACTTTATAAAAAATGCGTTAGAATCTCTATCCTTACAGCCATGTGCAGGTTGTGCTTATAGTGTTCCTACTTATATCAAACTATCAGTATTGCATTCTGAGTTTGAGTTAGAAACATTGAGGTCTTGTGAGAAAAGATAATAGCTGCTACAAATTATCCATTTGTTTGTTGAAGAATAGCTTCTTCTCTTACTCCAGTGGAATTATTTTTCTTTCCCCAACTGTTCTTGGACACTTTCTCGATTGCTTTGCTATATGTATCCTTTATGGTTCAAATGTCGAAAATTGTTAGTTGCTTTTGAACTAGGGTGTGGAATCCATTGATAGTCTTCAGTACAATCTGTCCCTTGTCATTAGGTATTCCTAACTTTACGAGGTACTGATAAAATTCCACAATGTATTCTCAGGCTCAGCAGGGTGGGGGAAGATATTGGAGACCCCCAACCTCAATGAGGGTGGGGTGGGGGGAGATAGTGGGAAAAACATAATACTCCTTTGACATGGAAACATTGAAGGGAAGACCCTTCTTGAATTCATGGGTGCCCCCTGACACCCCACACCTCCCTACTGTACTCAAATACCCATCTTCTCCGTATTTTAAAAACTGTTGAGTGTCCTTTGAGAATTTCTACCTAATTTTCAGATTTTGCTCATATGCCGTGGAATCGATTTTGCTCATATCTTCATATGTAGGTCACTGTACCCCTCTACTTGATATAGGTTGTTGACCTTCTTGTTGTCAGTAACTGTCTCACCATAGTGGGGTTGTGTTTTAGATATTTAATTGGATGAATGCAATTCTTTCTAGGTCATTTACATATGAATAATTGGGTGTTGTGGTGCCTATCTAGATTCCATGTCATAGCATAATTTGACGACGCAAAGAGAACTTGCAGGAGAAGGTTGGCGGGACACAATGAACGACTGAGGAAGAACTCGTTAGATTCACTGGCTAACTCCGGCAGCCAAGGTAATTTTATATAAATTTGCCTTTCCTGTTACTGTAAGGTGGAGATGTGCATGCATTCAAGCACAAGTTAATTAGTTGACAACCTATTACTTTTTGAAGACTTTAGTTTTATATTTGTCAGAGGATAATTCTCTGAATTGGCCCTGTGAAACTTTCAGATGATGACTGTGCAAAAACCTCCATTGTTTATTCTTCAGGTCTGCATCTTTTTGAAAGTTTATCAATTCAAATTGTATAATCTGAAAAGCAAGCCAAAAATGTGTTAGCTTGACGTTGAGTAAACGATTTTTTTGTTAAAGGAGTTTGTGCACATTAGCCTTATGTAACTTAAATGTTTTGATTAATTCTTTACTTCTTCCTTTGCCTCATTTCTCTCTTGCCCTGTTTTTAAAATATTTTGAAGAGATTAGAGTGGATAGTGCACTATCTGCTTTTTAAATAACTTTGGGTTTCTTATTTTTGTTGGTACAAACCCTTATTCTTATGTTCTTTTTCCCAATTTAACTTGGTTGTCTGTTACAGGGATAACACAAAGAATGCACTATTGGATGCCATGTATGTGTTTCTTAAGAGGCCAGAGTATATCAAATATGTGTCAAATTTGGTCACTGTTTGTTCTCGAATTCTTTTGACTGGACCACCAGGTTAGTGACTATTAGTATTTTTTGTCTCTGATAAATTGCATGCTTCAAATTGCAGTGTGATATGCCCAGTTAGTTCACCTTTTTATTGATAAACCTGCTCATGGTGGTAGTTAGACTCGAAGGGGTTTGGCTGCACTTTATTTTTTAGTCTTGCAATTTTTTACATATGCAAGTGTTATTAGTCAGTTGTCTATTTTTTTAAAAGTAACAAAGGTTGTAGGAACATTTATGATAATGGTTAATATCAAGTTTGCAGTAGACATTATAGAACCCCAATGCCACATTTAAAACTTTAGTGATTAGGACAGTGTCATTGCCGGACTTTCTAGTCTTTTTTAAAATGACAGCTAGTACATTATGGAATTAATTGTTTTCTATTTGGGATTTTAACCACATGATATACCCATGATTCTAAATAGCCTGTTCCCATTTTTAAATCTTCTCTCCAACAAACCAAAGCCCAAGTTCATTTTTTAAAGCAGCGGTAAGGATATGATAGCTGGTCTGGTTAAAGAGAACCCCAAAAGTATGGAGATAAGGAGAAAAGATCTCCATTTTAGAGCTCGTTCTCCAACAGAAGCTTGACAAAGATAACAACTCTGGGACATAGTTCTCTAATTGATGTCCAACCTCAAATTCTTCATACAAGATGGCAGTGGGATGTGTAGAGACCAAAATTCTATCCCTTCAGCACTCATTTGAAACATTATATGCAGACTCTCATATCATGACTTGGTATATCCCAGTAAAAATTGTGCTCAATCAATCGACTGGTGATAGGAAGTGTTTAATGCTTCCAGCAGTGATGGAGAAACAGACCCAAGGATGGCACATCTCATAGGTAATTTTGTCCCATGAAAGGATATTCCCTTTTTAAACTCTTATCATCAGTCAGTACTAAAATGATTAGCATAAAGTATGGCAGTAGTAATCTTATTATTCAGTATACACTATACAGTCTATCAAGAGAACAGGAGGTTATCTTTATTTGCTCTGAAATGCAGTCTAGCTTGCATAGTTGAAAATATCAGATTCAGAAGTATAGGTCTTGCTAGAAAAGAATAACTCATATTTATTTTCAGATTCTCAAAAGATGAAAATATTTTTTGTTAAAATGGAGACATGGACTCCTCTTCAAAGTCGTGGCTCCATCTCCAGTTGAACAAAATTACAAAAGCTCATTGGACATCAATCTGAGATCCATGTATTTCCTCCTGTATATTAATATAAAACCTTTTTATTCACCAAAAAGGCTACTAGAATGCAATGAATTCAACAGCTAGTAGAATACAATGTGGTCAGCACAAAGGAATGATATCAGCAATTGTAAGATAACAGACTCAGGTAGCAACAGAAATGTCTATAAACATTTATTAAAGAACACCAAAAACTCATCCCTTCCTCTGTTAGAGTCTTTCCTGAGGTCAAGGCTACCTCAATAGTCCTTTACAGTAGGGTTGGCTCTACTGCCTATAGTCAATCTAATCGTGGCTCTCTCTCAACTATTCCTTTAGTGACCATGGTTTTGGAGACACATCAATGTTCTTCCCAGGTTGACCTGTAGATACAAAGAAATTTAGATATCTTAGATGCCACTCTTCACTTGTCCTACAAGGAAGGCATCAAGAATGGGGAGCAAAAATCCTTCCTATCAGCTGAGAAGAAGCTTACCTCTAGTGGAAGATTTACAATGAAGCACCACTTACCAGAAAAGGAAAAGAATAAAACTGTATTAAACACAATTCAACTAGATGAGGATAAGTTACGAGGATAAGCTAGGAATCAAACCCTCAGGCCTGGGTATTTTCTTTAACATAAAAAAAATCATGTTGAGAGTATATCTAGAATGATATGTTCCAGCTATGATAGCTCCCCTGTATGGCCAAAATGAACATTATGGCGCAGAATTCTGCTAAAACTTATGAAGTATTCAATTTCAAGCAACTTGTCTCTGCCCAATTCAGGACTCCATGGAAAAGCACCAAATTCCTTAACATCAATATCTAATAGAGTGATCCAGCCAAGTACAAAACAATATCTTTCAAGTATAAGCTCATGCACTTGGGAAGCTTCCCTATTCTGCCACACTTCCAAAATGCGACAAACAATAGAATAGAGATCAGACCAATTTAAACCCAGATCTTGAAGAACTTTGTGTTCTACAATACCCCAGTTATGAACCCCACTAACGTCAATCAGTTACTGAAAGAGATCAGCCATTCCATGCTCTTCTATGACTCCCTCAGCCATTCCATTCCAACTGATTCTGCTGTATGACAACCAGAATCTCAGTGTCTTGGAAACATCAAACAAATGTTTCCTTTCTATGTGGTTCTCAAGGATTCACCATAATCATATTTCAAGAGTGTCCAATTTGATACCTTGAGTATGTTTTGAAATGTAATCCGCCCTGCTGTCAACTTGGCACCTTCCTATGTTGCAAAGGAAACCTTATCGACCCTGATTGCTGGTACAGATTATGATTTAAACTTTTTGCAAATTATGACAGGATCATTTTTTGTGTCATTTGCTTCCTATATTTATTTTACATCCATATAATTAACATCCCAAACAAATGACGAATCATTTTCCAATTTTAAATTTATAGTCTTCAATGTCACAATCTCATAAAACAGTATGTATCCTATCCCCCATTTAGCATATTTACTTCCAGCGTGAGTTCAAAGTTCAAACTGAATTTCAGGTATCTTGAGGATAACACGTGCTCTTAAAATGTGATAAAACTAATCAATTTTCGAATGAAATATGAGTTATGAGGATAATTTGTTTCACTGATAGGTCAATGGTGAATTCCATGTCTAATAGTAATTATCCACAGGATGAGATACACTCTCAATAGGTAAGAAACCAATCAAACTATAAAGTTAATGTTTATAAAAAGGATTTCATTAAATGAGTAGTATTATATACATTTAACAACAAAATGAGTGGCATGATTGCATGCCCAAGGCTTTTGGAGTCTTGGACAGTCATACAGTATACTCCTTGAGGATATAAATTTACAAAACATTTCAGAAGTAAAAGAAACCATATGTAAATACCCCAGAATAAAAAAAATCGAACCCAGTAACATGGGCCTCACAAGACAAGAAGAATAAACATAAACACTATTGAGGGGGCTCCTATCCATTTGCAGGTATTTTTTTTTTTTTAAAACTTCACTACCGTCGCTTAACCGATGGTTCTCTATGTCGCTTAAGCGACGCTTAATCCTTATCTCCGTCGCTTAACCGACGGTTTTCCATGTTGCCTAACCGATGCATAATCCATATCTCCGTCGCTTAACCGACGGCTCTCCATGTCGCTTAACCAATGCATAATCCTTATCTCCATCTCTTCACTGATGGTTCTCTATGTCGCTTAACCGACACATAATCCTTATCTCCGTCGCTTCACCGACGGTTCTCCATGTCGCTTAACCGATGCTTAACATTTAACCAATGGTAAACCGAGGTGTCGCTTAACTGACGGATTAGAAAGATGTCGGATAACCGACGTAAATCCACCGACGCTTAAAAAAAATACACAGTGTCATACATGCGATAGGGAAGTGTCTAAAATCCAACAATACGACCATCGAATTTTTGGTCAAAATGTAGTAGTGTCACCTGTGAAATTAGGAGCTTTTAGGATTTCACATATTTGAAGGCATGTCATCCTTTGGAGGAGTGCTGGGCTTTTGAAGACATTTATGGGGTAGGTCACACATTACCCGAGTCATTGGCTACATATTTGGAGGAGTTCTAGTCTGGAGGATGTCCTAATACTATCTTCACACCTCAAAATAGGGAGAGTATGAAGAGTGCCCTTCTTGAATAAGTGATATGTGGGACCAAGCCACATTCCTTGCATGAAAAAAGGTAAGAGATGTCTAATAGCCGAATTTAGGAGCGTTAGCTTTGAGGAAAAGGAATGTGGACCCTAATCACTATTTTGCATATGTAACTAGGCAAGAAGACCCTATTTTGAGGATATTATAAGGGGTTTTATGCCTTTTTCTATGGAAAAGGGGTCAAAGTGCACCTACCTAGAGGAGCGCCCTACTTTGAAGGAAGTCCCACTTGTATTTTCCCTTGATGATCCATCTTCCTCACTTCGATCCACTCTCCAGCTCTGTTCTTCACCCTCACTGTCACTATCTCCATCAGCGAATCTAATCACAAGGTTATCATCTTTCTCTTCTGTTGCATGAGATCTAATAGAAGGATGTAGATCTTGTAAACTGGATAAGAAGACATCATTTTCCTTACGGCCACATAATGGAACTGATAGTACACTAGAAACTTGTAGTTTTGTCCCATTTCTGTCGAACAAATTATTTGTGGAAATAAATTTCCCAGATGAGAGTGGGTGCGGCAGCGACTGCTTTCTCTTCCTCTTCTTGTTGGGCATGGAAGCCATAGCCCTTGCTCTGAGTTCTTCAATGTCCATAGTGCCGAAGTTGACTTCTGCACTGAACTTCTTCGACTTGGCAAGTAAAAAACGTAATTGGGGAGGTCAAACCCTTTCTTACTCTTACTGTCTGCTCTGCCCTGCCTCTATCCTCTTGCAGAAACATACCCTATGTTATAATGTAGTACTAATGGTAGGTTTTGAACAATTCTTCATGAACCTTGAACTTTGTACTTGTAAATATAACTTCACACCAAAATACGAGACCCAGGTCTTAGTGAGGCTCTTATATTCCATTGAAGAAGCAACGCATCCCATGTGGGGAGTCAGAGTGGAAGGCGTAAACATGCCATAGGGCCTGAAGGGAATTGGAACTTAAAACTAATTCATAATCAGATAATCAGGGCAGGGCACTTTCACATTCCACTCAAGCAAGATAGAGACATGCTTTATTACCCTTATGAAGAAATAGTTTCTTGTAGGAAGTTCAAATGGGGAATATGAACCTCATCATGATTTTCTCTATCCTTTGCTTCATCATAAATGTGCATTTCATGGTCAAGTAAATTCCTTCATTTTGAAAGTCATAAATCTTGATAAGAATATGCCTTTATGCAATTGTGCATTATAATAACACTATAGAATACCAGTCTCTCCAACCTTTTCGATAGGTTTAGTCAATCTCAAAAGCTTACTAGAATCTAAATTTTAGTGTAGTCTTATTTTAGGTGACCATACATTCTAAGGAAAGTTCAGTTCTTATCAATTGTTATTTCTCTCTGTGAACTGTTGTCCAATCATCATGGAAGCTGTTTCAGATCATGTACATCTCTACACAGAGCTGATATATATATTTTTTATACCTAATAGTTTGCAATTTTTTCAAGTTTAATTCATGCTTAACTAGTTGTCCTGCCTTTCAAATAACTGGTATCATCACCTAGAAGCCAAATATACAACCCTTTAAAGGTTTCTCTAAAGACGCAACGTTGCAGGAGCAGGGTATTTCTCTTTATATTTGCAACATGACTCTTTAATTATTGAATCCACTATTAGGTTCCCTTATAGCTAAGGAATAATGATTCACAAAGCATAACTCCTCCATACAAAATGGTACCTTTGAAACAGTAAATGATTCAATGCTAAATACTTGCAATACTTGCAATTCCCCAAGTCAAAATACTTGAAATTCTTTGAATTCTAGGTCTAGAGATAATTTTTGCAATACATTACGGTGCATAGGGAGTCAAGTCTCTAATTTTGCAAATGATAGTCGTCGAGTCTCCATTAGCAATAAGTCTCTAAATCCGCCTGGCTCTTAGAATGTTTATCACTTGATTTAAAGCTAAAACAGGCTTCACAATAAGAGAATAAACCTTTTACAGTTTGATCACAACCATAGACCTGCTTATTATGGAACCTTCTCAAAGAAAAGGTGAATATACTTTGCATAATTTTAATTTTATTAATTATCAAAGCAACAGGTTGTGTTTTAATTTTGATAGCCCATGATGAGGAACATCTGAAACACCTTGAAGCTCATGGATTCTTAATATTGCAGTAGACAAGAGGGAAAGTTTTGTTTTTGACTCTTTGTTTTTGATGTAATGATGGCATTGGGCTTCGAAATCCTTTCAGGAAGGACTCTTCTTTGGACTATGAGAATGATAGTGATGAAGAATGGGAAGAGGTACTCATCACTAAATCTCTTTGGTAAGAGTATTTGTAGTATTTTTATTAGATTTAGTTACAGGGAAAATTGTACATAGCTCTCAGGAATTAGTTTATCATAAATACTAGTTACTAGTAAGTTGTAATAGTAATAATTATGTAGTTTGTAGATGGATATCTATCATAATTTTGTTTGAATATCATCATTTTCAAGTAATAAAAACTTATTAAAGGGTTCTAGCTCAATGGTAGAGCGCCTGCCTAATTATAGGCAGGAGGTTGGTGGTTCGATTCCTCCGTGCCCTATCATAAATTTGTGACTACAAAAATGACTAAATTCGCATATATACGACTATTAGTAGCTAATTTTCTATATCTTAGTCGTATTTATCTTAGTCATTAATATGTTAACATCTAGTAGTTTATTTAGTCATATATTCGGTCATTAATCGTTGCAATCAGTGACTAAATCAGCGACTAAATCAATGACTCACTCAGTGACTAACTTAATGACTAAATCCGTGACTAAATCATTAACTATCAATGACTAAATCATTGAATATCAATGACTAAATCAATGACTAAATCAATGACTACTAAGTCAAGCTATTAATGACTAGTGAAATATGACTAGCTATAAGATAGTGGAAATTTGCTACTATTAGTCACCGACTCAAAAATAGTCATTTATAGCCTGATTTTAGTCATTAACTTCTCATTTTATACTAGTGACATATAGAGAACAGATAGGACTAGTGCACGACTATTTTTCCAATAATAAAAATAATATTTTTAAATTTGTTTTTAATTATCTAAGAGATCAAACCTAAAAAATGGTACGTCAATTGTGGGTGCAGCGTTTGAATGTCTTAATTCAATTATTTGGAAGTGGGTTTTTTATAGCATGTAGAGGTTGGTGTTCTTTAGTGCACCATACAAAATTTTTTTAAATGGTTGAGAAACGAAAGAGATATGGACA
>LPNX010571086.1:15000-58701 GCA_001517045.1 Pseudotsuga menziesii
CACCCTCGTCGTCATCATCATCATCATCGTTATCATCAATATCATCGTCATCATCATCAACATGATCATCATCATCACCACCATCATCACCATGATCATCTATCATCGATCATCATCATCAACATCGCCACAATCATCATGATCATCGTCATCATGTTCATCTTCATCATCATCATCATCATCTTCATCATCAGCAGCAGCAGCAGCAGCATCACCTTCCTCATCATCATCATCATCACCTTCATCATCATCACCATCATCATCATCCCCTTCATCATCATCATCATCAACATGATCATCATCATCACCATCGACATCATGAACATCATCATCACCATCGTCATCATCATCATCATCATCATCATCATCATCACCATCATGATAATCATCATCGTCTTCATCACCATCAGTATGGAGGGATGGAGTAAGGGAGAAAAAGGAACATATAGGCAGGGATGCAGAGAGAATGAGGGAGGTATATTTAGAAAGAGATAGGGATATGTAGGGATTATTGGGACTATAGAGAGAAACATTTATATGCATGAAAAGAAGGGAACACTAAAAACATTTCTTTTGTTGCTAGCCATAGAAAACATTTGGGAATTTATGATCTTATTGGTTGCCCTAGCCGTGCACCCACTCTATTAATTGTGCTTAAACATATCGCGTGCGCATTATACTTATACAAATCCTGTATGCGTTTTTACTCTATATAACACGTGCGCATTTTGGGACTGTAAAAAAAGTGGATTGTTCTTGTCTGAGAGCAACTTCACTCTGTTTTTATGAATTTATCCAATTACCATGCGTTTTTTTTCAGGAGCTCGAGCCTGCTTGTGAAAATACTCACAATTTACACATTCTCCATCACTCTTTTTGTTATGCAGGTGCAACATTGAGGATATCTTTCATGGTTGAGAAGCACACAGGATAAGATATCAAGCTTCAATGCCATTTCATGGTGATGGTGGATGTACACAATTGTACAAGAAAATCAGCTTGAGGAACAATTTATGATTTAACTTTCATTTGCTTATTATTCAAGAGAACCAAAGGTGAATTTTCCCATTCATTATTGTTTTGATGGGAAATATGAACAATTGAGAAGGAAGAGTGAAGCACCTTGAAGGATCAATAGTTATAAAGCAAGTTAAAGGTTTGAAAGCTTGTAATTGAGGAGCAACAAAAACAAACATTATTGACATTGATCATTGTGGTGATGGGGAATGTACGTAACCGAGGAAGAAAATCAGCAAGGAAGAAGAGACCTCAAGAAGTCATTGAATAAGAGAAAGAAAATAAAAGAATAGACATGATGAATCAGAGGCTTTCTTTGGAAACTAATCCAAATCCAATTATAGAGGATACAGCGGTTCATCCTATTAATCCAACACAAGAAAAAAGGAAGCATTCCTTAGAGGGACCTTCAATTTCCACAATAGTTGTTGAACACGCACCCCATGTAAGTATTCAAGAAGCAAAACATAGTTGCTCATTAGGGGATGTTTCAAATCAAACATCAAGTCAAAGTGATAAGTTACCATCTCAAGACGAAGCTTATGAAGAGGCGTTGTACATGGAGCCTACTCTTGAAGAGGGGTTGGACATAAAGCCTAATGTTGAAGAAGAAATTATTATCCGGAGCATTGATGAGGATGTTGGACTTCCACCATCCAACTACCAGGAAGAGAATGAAGGACAACAAGTTGCTACTGAAACGCCAGAGTGTATTGTTGATGCACTATATGATAGAAATCCAACCCCCTTACCTCCATTAGAAAGCACACGTCGAAGAACTCCGAAGCGTATACAAGTTGATGAAGGACTCCTCAATTCCATTGAAGGTACACTATCTAAACGTAGTATTGCTTATCAAACTCAACAGATACTAAATAAATATTTTGTTTCTAAATGTGATGGAGATAAATGTAGATTATTTTTATCATTGTTAAAATATAGGGGCATGGATATTGTTAGGAAATCGTTAGGGATAAAGATGATAAATCCTTCTGGACCAAGTTCTCATATAGTTAAAAGCTTAGTAGATGCCTTTGGTAAAATTGGTAAGAACACACGGTCAATGGACCGCAATGCGGCTCATCGTGTGTTGTCACAAGCAATTGTAAATAAGAACACCAAGGTCCTTCATTTTCTCAAGCCTACAAAAAACTAGTTAATTTGAATGTAAAAGTCCTCCGTAGGTATTCTATTAGAAGAGAACATCTTGACGCAACCACCCAGACAGATTTTTGGGCCTTTATTGGACGGTTGCCACGTCATGACATGAAGCTAGTTGATGCAGTAAAGGGACTAGTGCATAGTTTTTGGCATGATCACACAAGTCCTTCTTCAAACCGGAAGGATGTACTAAAACTGAGAAGGGGTTCAAAGGACCGTGAACCACATATTAAGCATCTTCTTGATATAACACAGACAGAACTATACGATAACTTTAGGAATGAACATAGACAATTGAATTTGGGGCAAGGATCTTTTGAGAAATGTAAGCCCTGGTATGTTAGAATAAATACTCTTCGTAACACTTGTTGTTGTAGACACCATGTAGAATATGAATATTACTATGAAACATTTGTGTACATTCATCGTGTGTTGCATACTAACCATGTGCAAGATTGATTCTTGACAATACCACTGACCTCATCAAGAGAATTCATTCATAGTATCATGTGCAATAGGCCTAAGGGGCAAACTTACTATGCAAAATCCTGTTTGGATGGAACTTGCTCCAACTGTGCTAGAATGGCATTATTGAGCTAACGTATGCGCGAGACTGGAGACAATGAATTTGGGAATATGGTTACAGAGATGAAAAGTTTCAAATATATTAGCTATGAAATAGTCCTAGGGAAATAAAGAAAAAAAATACAATTGGTGACATCTCAGGTACATGCATTTATCTATGAATTTATGTTTGAACAGTTGCATTTCATTCCTTACTTACAAAAAAACCTGATATTGAGATCATTTTGTGTCAATAGGTACAAGTTAGTGTCTTCATCAAGGAATTTATTGAAAAGACACGTCAATATGTTCAGCATGTCCACTTGGCATGATGGCAGGATGAGAAGTTTAGAATATGCAGAGATACATTTCCTTGTGGTACTATACTTTCAATTGTTGATTTTGCCAAGAACTACACTCTGCAACCTCAAAATGAGATCCAAAGTCAGTATTATCACTCTCAACAGGTTTCCTTGATGGTGCATATCACATATAGGCATGGTCCAAATAGTAGTGAAGAGAAAATAGAAATTCTAAAGGAATATCACTTCTACATAAGTGATGATAGGTGCCATGACTTCCACTATGTATGTCATTGCTTCATCATGTACTATGATCATTTGAAGGGCAGGAACATACAAATATATTGACACTGGATTTGGTCTGATGGATGTGCTGGTCAGTTAAAAAATGAACGCATATTTCAATGGTTGTGTTCATTGCATAAAAACTACAAAGTTCCACATATGTGGAACTATTTTGAGATTGGGCATGGTAAAGGAGAGGATGATGGAGCCGGAGCATGTGTCAAAATAGCCCTACGAAGAGAGGAATTGAAATTATCTACAATATCTACTATTCAAAATGGTCAATCTATAGTCAGGTGGTGCACATCAGTAATGGGAGAGGAATCAGCTGTGCGAGTAGAATCCACAAGAAAGAGACATGTGGAGATATTTTTTGGGGAGGTGGTAGACATAGATCGTTCACATGCATGGGAATGCAAGACTGGTCCTAGGACTTGTGGCTTTCATTCGGTTCGAAGCTCTGATAACCCAGTATTTGAAATTTGGACCAGAAAACTCGCTTGTTTTTGTCCGCCTTGTTGTGATGGTGACTGGGATGTGTGTGAATCACTGGATTGGGTTGATGGATGGGATCACATATCACTTCCACTTGATCAGCGTGCAATTGTTGAGTTAACTCTGTTGGAAGAAGACCAAACGTCTATTTCTATAGATTTTGATCATGTATTATACCTTGTACAAACTGGTATGATGCATTTCCTTACAATTTTTTTGTAAAATTTACATAATCTTAAAACTCCCATTAATGGCCTTATATCACACGAAAAATATTTTCTCATATACCTACAATCATACTATGCAGGACACATATACGCAGTGGTTGCCTCAAAAGATAGTGAATGGGGTGGTGATTACTGGTTGGCACATTGTATAGAGGGAAAGCAAACCCTCATTATCTCCATGACTGATGATGAAAACAACCACTTCCCCATCGGGTCTATGGTTGTTAAAGGTGAATACCTCACACATGACAACAATGCAAGAAATAAGGGTGGATATGTTTATAGGGATTACAAACCAAGTGCAAGTGTGTATTACTTTACCAACTTAATCATTGGCACAAACCTCCAGGTACAAACAATGCCTAGTCAAAATTCATCGAAGGTACGCTACTTCTTACCGGATACAGAGCACGAGACAATAATGGAGACCATCATTATAAGAGATCATCTAGAGGGCTTTGTTGTATGATAATAGGTGGGATCTAGCATGATGAGGTATGTACCATATTTTTAATTTTTCCATGTATGTTTCTTATGAATATGTCAATTTTGTGTTCTTGTACGCTACTTCTTACCAGATACATAGCATGAGAGACTAATGGAGACCATCATTATAAGAGATGATCCAGAGGCCTTGGTTGTATGATAATAGGTGGGATCTAGCACGATGAGGTATGTATCATAATTTTAATTTTCCCATGTATGTCTCTTATGAATATGTCAATTTTGTGTTCTTGATATGCGAAATTTTCCATAATGTTGTTTATAAATATGCCAAAAATTCTCTTGTATGTCAAGTTAATGAACATGCTAAATTTTACATATGATAAATAAACCATATATATCAATCATATGAACATTTCAAGATCTCATTCACATGATATACATAACATTAGAATACATACATGTACCTCTGTAGGTCATACCTATCAAAGTTCTTTGTAGGCTCTCTTACAGGACTAAAACCCTAATTTTTCAAGTAGGTAATATTGTCAATGTTTTCAGTCGATATATACAACTAGGATGATGGAAACAAGATGCCGCAACGATAAAATTATGTTTTAAGGCTTGTATAATTTCCTTCTTGACAACTCACCTCTTATACCTGCATGTCCATTGTCAAAGGGGTAGTTCCTAGCAGTGTTGGAATTTCATCTCATTTTTTTTTATTGAGAAGTTTAATTTCTACTTAAAAGATAATAAAAGATAATAAGAGATTTGGGCCAAATCTGGACAATGAATTTCATGCCAACGAAGGACAAACTTGGAAAACCCTCTCCCTAAATAGGGTTTATTGATTAACATGCATGGACCATAACCATAACCCTACCAAGGAAACCCTAATCCTAACCGTAATCTTATCTTACTGTCGCAACTCAATTCAGAATCAATCTAATGTCCAACTCAACTTTTTCAAATCCGGTGGACTTATGCTTCAAATCATGTTGATTCATGAAGTTGACTTTAGTGTGCATGTAGTGAGATCATTGAAACCTTTAAATATAATAGTTTTTTCATGCACAGTTTCCATTCTATGCCCCAGGTAGGGATTCAACAGGTGTCCTTGAAAGCCTGTAGGAGGTGGAATTCAACATGCCACAGAATCGTGACCGTTGCTCAGATCGACGAATCGTCGGCTCCGTTGGATTCAGGACATTGGGATAGTGCTAGGGTGACCCTCTAATCTGGTTCCATGGAGACGAGACCATTATTTTGGTCAATTTTGGAAACTAGGGTTTTGCTTAGTAAGTGAATGTGAAATTTTTGCACATGAGGGTCAAATTCGCATATTGCTCGACTGTGAAGGTGTGGCTAGTGATCCCACATAACACATGCCTAAACACGCTTGCACCACCCACCGGAAGCCCTTTCTTATGCACGGTTTCCATTCTATACCCCGGGTAGGGATTCAATAGGTGTCCCTAAAATCCTGTAGGAGGTGGGATTCAACGTGCCATAGAATCATGACCGTTGCTCGGATCGATGAACCGTTGGCTCTGTTGGATTCAAGACATCGGGATAGTGTTAGGGTGGCCCTCTAATCTGGTTCCATGGAGAAGATACCATTATTTTGGGTCAATTTTGGAAACTAGGGTTTTGCTCAGTAAGTGAATGTGAAATTTTTGCACATGGGGGTCAAATTCGCATATTTCTCAACCGTGAAGGTGTGGCTAGCGTTCCTAAATAACACATGCCTAAACACGCTTGCACAACCCATCAAAAGCCCTTTTTTATGCACGGTTTCCATTCTATGCCCCAGGTAGGGATTCAACAGGTGTCCCTGAAAGCCTGTAGGAGGTGGGATTCAATGTGCCACAGAATCATGACGGTTTCTCAGATCGACGAATCATCAACTCTGTTGGATTCAGGACATCGGGATAGTGCTAGGGTGGCCCTCTAATCTGGTTCCATGGAGAAGATACCATTATTTTGGTCAATTTTGGAAACTAGGGTTTTGCTCAGTAAGTGAATGTCCAATTTTTGCACATAGGGGTCAAATTCGCATATTGCTCGACCGTGAAGGTATGGCTAGCGTTCCCAAATAATACATGCCTAAAAAATATTACACAAACCATTGGAATCCCTTTTTGATGCACAGTTTCCATTCTATGCCCCAGGTAGGGATTCAATAGGTGTCCCTGAAAGTTTGCAGGAGGTGGGATTCAACGTGCCACAAAATCATGATCATTGCTCAAATCGAAAAACCGTTGGCTTCGTTGGATTTAGGACATCGATATAGTGCTAGGGCGGCCCTCTAATCTAGTTCCATGGATAAGGGACCATTTTTTTGGTCAATTTTGGAAACTAGGGTTTTGCTCAGTAAGTGAATGTCCAATTTCTACACATAGGGGTCAAATTCGCATATTGCTCAATCGTGAAGGTGTGGCTAGCATTACCACATAATACATTCCTATACAAGCTTCCACGAACCACCGGAAGCGCTTTTTGATGCACGGTTTCCATTCTATGCCCCGGGTAGGGATTCAACAAGTGTCCTTGAAAGTCTGTAGGAGGTGGGATTCAACATGCCATAGAATCATGAGCGTTGCTTGGATCGACAAACTGTTGGCTCTGTTGGATTCAAGACATTGAGATAGTGATAGGGTGGCCCTATAATCTGGTTCCATGGACAAGGGACCATTTTTTTGGTCAATTTTGGAAACTAGGGTTTTGCTCAGTAAGTGAATGTCCAATTTCTACACATAGGGGTCAAATTCGCATATTGCTCGACCGTGAAGGTGTGGCTAGAGTTCCCACATAATACATACCTAAACAAGCTTGCATGAACCACCGGAAGCCCTTTTTGATGCGTGATTTCCATTCTATGCCCCGGGTAGGGATTCAATAGGGGTCCCTAAAAGTCTACAGGAGGTGGGATTCAATGTGCCATAGAATCATGAATGTTGCTCGGATAGACAAACCGTCAGCTCCGTTGGATTTATGACATCAATATAGTGCTAGGGTGGCCCTCTAATCTGGTTCCATGGACAAGGGACCATTTTTTTGGTCAATTTTGGAAACGAGGGTTTTGCTCAGTAAGTGAATGTCCAATTTCTACACATAGGGGTCAAATTCGCATATTGCTCGACCGTGAAGGTTTGGCTAGCGTTCCCACATAATACATACCTAAAAAATCTTTCACAAACCACTGGAAGTCCTTTTTGATGCATGGTTTCCATTCTATTCCCCGAGTAGGGATTCAACAGGTGTCCCTAAAAGTCTGCAGGAGGTGGGATTCAACGTGCCATAGAATCATGACCTTTACTCAGATCAACAAATTGTCAACTCCGTTGGATTCAGGACATTGAGATAGTGCTAGGGTGGCCCTCTAATCTAGTTCCATGGACAAGGGACCATTTTTTTGGTCAATTTTAGAAACTAGGGTTTTGCTCAATAACTGAATGTCCAATTTCTGTACATATGGGTCGGCTTTGCAAATTCCTTGATCGTGAACATGTGGCTAGCATTCCCACATGGAACCTACCTAAACATGCTTGTAAAACCCACTGAAAGCCCTTTTTGATGCACGGTTTCCACTCTATGCCCCGGTTAGGGATTCAACGGGTGTCCCTAAAATCCTGTAGGAGGTGGGATTCAACGTTCCATAGATTGATGACTGTTGCTCAGATCGATGAACTGTCAGCTCTATTGGATTCAGTACATCGTGATAGTGCTAGAGTGGCCCTCTACTCTGGGTCCATGGACAAGAGATCATTTCTTTTTGTCAATTTTGGAAACTAGGGTTTTGCTCAATAAGTGAATGTGAAATTTTTGCACATAAAGGTCAGCTTGAAGGAGATTGTAGATCTTCCCCTCATACAAGAGATGTCAGCATTTGTACAATGAAATGCAGGAGGAGACAATGGCATTACGTCATTAACCATGTAATGGAACATGTTTATGTTTAGAAACAAGTGGCCATTGTATTACGCCATTATTACAAAATATATATATCTTCACGCTACGAATGCTTCAAATAATACTTCATAAACATGAATTTATAAAACAAGATTCAGAATAGTACTTCTCTAATCAATTTAAACTATAATAAAAACACTCATAACTTTCATCTCTTTCAAAGTTGTTACTCGAGGCCATTCATCAAATGCCATGTACATTAACAAAATGATAAAATAATGTTTAGGACATACATAATGTGCAGGATATAGTCATAACCATTATTTTGAATAAACCTTATAATACTCAGATACTCTTAGGTTTGATGTGTATCCCATGTATTCGTTAGATGAAAGACATCGTGCCAAACAATAATTTTATTTATGTATACCACACTGGTGCATCACTTAAGTGTGTCAACTTCGTGCATCCTTTAAATGTTTGTTAGGTTGTTATGTGGGTAAGGTGCTTTTGTATTACACCAAGTTGGATCAGTTACTTAGCTGTGCTGGGTGCTTAAATGTGTATTATACCTATGTTCCATCTTTTTGAATACAATTTGACATTGTTAATATAACATTGTATATGCAATTGGATCGTGGTAAAAAACAATTGAAATGTACATTTTTGTCATTACGTAATATTTTACTTGTGCATTGTTCTCAAATTTATAACTGATATCTCCATGCAATCGTAAAATCTATAAAAAAATGGGAACATTACACATAGAAACATTCTTCGCCACACATGTATAATCACACTTAAAAGACTAAACCATGAATATCTCAAGAGCCTTGATATGAAATATTTTTTATATCATGAAAGTTATAATACAAAAATAGAAGGCCTATCTATGGGCTGTCAATGTACATGTATCAAAAACATATTTGATGTACATGTGCAAACAAAAGTACATCTGTCCTAGACCGTGCCCCTATACTCTAACTCCGGATTGTACATAAAAATACATATTTGTCCTGGACTAACACATAAAAAATCTAACTTTCTCTTGTTTTTCCTAGACCCTGATGCTTTTTGGCTTTGTCTACGACCACTCTGCATCTCTGGTGACTACAAATCAATGACAATATTTCTTGATCAGGTAACTGAACTAGTACTGTCCATCAATAACAAAGTTTGAAAATTTGAAATATGACTCAATTGTAAATAAAAAAAAGACTCACTGCATCTGTCGGGGGTATAGGTGCCTCTGGTGTCGAGGGTATAGGTGCATCTACTGTCCTCTGCCTTGCAGAGAGCCTCTCTGCCATGCTTCTCTGCGAATAAAAAAAAATATGTCAATGATCTCAAGAATTATCAACATGTACATGAATGAGAAAGTACTAATCAATTATGTAAAAATTAACATCTCACCGAAAAAACCATTTCTAGGGGATTACGCTGGGACTCTTTAGTAGTAAGAGGAGCCGTAGGTTGAACATCAACCTCAGTTGCATGCACTAATGGACCAAGGTGTGGCTACATTCACCAAATGATTAAATAGTTAGACATCATGCATGTCCATAAACAATACAAATGAAATGTACAATTACAAATATTCAAGTAGATGTACCTCAGTGTGACTTATCCCTATTGTAGATGTGACATCAACAATCCCACTAAGGTCTGGCACGGATGATTCTACATCCTGATGCTGTAAACATGCAAAAATAACATTAAGAAAAACCACTTGTGAAGTGAATTCATAGCTAACCAACAACTTCCATGGGAAGTGTGTACATTACCGTGGGATGAGTTGGTTGATCCTCATGCACACCCACTCTGTTCAAGGAAGAGGGTCCTTGTCTGGTGTAAAAAACCCCCTTATCTATGTTTGGACTACGGGGAGATCCAAACTAAAGAGGCGGTGCAGGGATCTGCGATGACGTCTGCATTCATAAAGTGTTACCATAGTTAGACATGGATTTGAATGGATGGAATAATATGTACTGAAAAAATAACATGTTGTAATATACTTACCCCTTCCTGGGACATATCTCCACCATGGGAGTGACCACTTCCATCAATTTCTTGCCCCTCTTCAGATGCTAATAGCATCTGCAAGTTTAAAAATTATATTTACATTAGCGATCTATAAAGGAGTGTACAGTAAGAAATTTAAATAATTTGAACAGGATTCAATCATAACCCATGTACTTACATTCTTCAAGTAATCGTAAATTCCACCTTGGACTATGTCATTGATATCAATGTCTCCAGCATCACGTTCTAAGTGGGGTTCCCGCAACTTCAAAAATTGTAAATATTAGACAATTTAAAAAATTAATCAAGAATAACACATGCATTAACATAATTATATGTAATAACAAAATGACAAGTGTTTAAATATTACCTCAATGGTGGTTCTTTGGGCCTCGGGTACAACCACACCGGGTGCAGTAGTACCCCCATGAGAGGCATCAATCTCCTGCAAGAGTAAATATTGCATATATATTACGAATCTTTTAATATGTTACATATAGTATGGAACAATTAAAAATTGAACAATAACAAAGTTTTAAAACAATGTCCTTACCTGACCACCAGTCATCGTAATGGTACCATGTCTTGGTCCAGGACCATAACAGGGTCCCCCACATGATGTGTAGATGTGTGGCTCACTCTGAGGCACATGGGATTTCGGTCTATCCCCACCAATATATGTCCCTCCACCACCAGAAGATGGTGGTTGTACACCAATAGAGGAAGAGGTTGCTCTCTGGTCAATAGTGGTCATGTGTCGAGAGACCATCTTAGCTAGAGTAAAAAATGCCTCTTGTGTCTGGGAAACCATGTCATGTGCAGGAGGGATGTCTTCCCTCGGTAGCTGGGCACAGGGTGCAGGTATCTATGGATTTGCATCTCTATTCCTAGCATGGGGTCAATTTTGGGGCATCCCCCTACCAACTCCCTGGAAGCCCAACATGTCAAAATAGTTGACATGTTTCCCCATCACAAACTCTGCATACAATTTTCGGAGGAAGTACATCGGCACTTCCCTAATGTTGTGAGGGGGAATGTCAAAAACCATGTACCACCTATCCATCCAATTGTCTTTGATGGGTGGAAAAGTGCACCACTCAATATAAATATGTGGCCTGCTGATCTCTGAAATGTCATCTCATGTCCCAGGCAGTCTAAACAATGAATAAATGGCTTGTTTTGTTATTTTCATCTTTTTTACCTCGTTGTAACTTAACCCATCAGCATATTGTTGTCTTTTCCTCTACCTGTAAGATGCGATGCTATACAAAGCATCATTCGATCTTGTGATCGTATCAATAATAGACAACAATGAATCTGACAAGGAGAAGTGGAGGCTCATCTCCACCCCTCGAAGCTGAACCAATCTCTCTCAAATGGACAATAAACCTCAGTATCTCCGCATTATTATGATCCATAGTAGCCACTGCAACCATAACTACAGATAAAATATCATTAGAAATATAAGCACATGATATAATGGCATATCTAAGAACTGAAAACTATATAACTAATGACATATAAACTAAATCTATCATGTAAATTTAAAAATTGATCTTGAATTTTACAGTAAAGAATAAACATTTAACATTTTTTCATTTAATATTTATATCCTAAATTTAAGTATTAATTCCAATTTTTAAGTACATGCATGTGTACATAAAGTGTCTTGAGTGCATATGTTGATTGCGAAGCTCCTCTAGCTTATTTTAAGGCTTGGATTATGAAGTTTCATCAAAATTGTGAGGTGCTGATTATTGGTTTTGTATTACTAGCTCCCAGATTACGGGTAGAGGCAACAACTAGACCCTAGAATAGGTGGCATAATGTGTTGTTGATGAATAAAATCCTAGTATAGGCAACTATTTTGTTAGATATGTAATTATTCAAAAGAACCAAAGGTAAATTTTCCCATTCATTATTGTTTTGATGGGAAATATGAACAATTGAGAAGGAAGAGTGAAGCACCTTGAAGGATCAATAGTTATAAAGCAAGTTAAAGGTTTGAAAGCTTGTAATTGAGGAGCAACAAAAACAAAAATTATTGACATTAATCATTGTGGTGATGGGGAATGTATGTAACCGAGGAAGAAAATCAGCGAGGAAGAAGAGACCTCAAGAAGTCATCAAAGAAGAGAAAGAAAAGAAAAGAATAGATATGATGAATCGGAGGCTTTCTTTGGAAACTAATCCAAATCCAATTATAGAGGATATGGTGGTTCATCCTATTAATCCAGCACAAGAAAAAAGGAAGCATTCCTTAGAGGGACCTTCAATTTCCACAATAGTTGTTGAACACACACCCCATGGAAGTATTCAAGAAGCAAAACGTAGTTGCTCATTAGGGGATGTTTCAAATCCCACATCAATTTAAAGAGATAAGTTACCATCTCAAGATGAAGCTCATGAAGAGGCGTTGTACATGGAGCCTACTCTTGAATAGGCGTTGGACATGGAGCCTACTGTTGAAGAAGAAAATATTATCCGGACCATCGATGAGGATGTTGGACTTCCACCATCCATCTACTAGGAAGAGAATGAAGGACAAGAAGTTGTTACTGAAATGCCAGAGCGTATTGTTGATGCACTAGATGATAGAAATCCAACCCCCTTACCTCCATTAGAAAGCACACGTTGAAGAACTCTGAAGCATATAAAAGTTGATGAAGGACTCCTCAATTCCATTGAAGGTACACTATCTAAACGTAGTATTGCTTATCAAACTCAATAGATACTAAATAAATATTTTGTTTCTAAATGTGATGGAGGTAAATGTAGATTATTTTTATCATTGTTAAAATATAGGGGCATGGATATTGTTAGGAAATCATTAGAGATAAAGATGATAAAGCCTTCTGGACCAAGTTCTCATATAGTTAAAAGCTTAGTAGATGTTTTTGGTAAAATTGGTAAGAACACACGGTCAAAGCACCGCAATGCGGCTCGTTGTGTGTTGTCACAAGCAATTGTAAATAATAACACCAGTGTCACAACCCCAATTTTTCACAAAAAATTAAAATTTCCAAGTTAATAATAAATGTTATAACCTGTAGTTCTACTAACGGCTAACAGTTAGCCTAAAGATCAGTTAAGTAATTGGTTTCTATCATAACTTAACAGTTTATTTTTCGTAGCCAGATTAAAATCTTTTTGTGTGTTATTTGCTTCAGTTTACTGATTAGCTCTTTTATGTCAGTAGGTGGAATCTACTTTTAAATCCAGGGCTTACTTAGCATTCGTGCTAACGCATATGAATACTGTTTCTTACAGGTTTTTACAGGTATGATCGATCGAGTATATATTTTTTAAAGATTTATTAATGTCAGCAGTATTTTATTTGCAAATTAAAAAGCTTAGTACAATAAGCAGCTAAACACTAGACAACTCCTGCAAGGTAAAATCATTTGATTTCCATCAATTGTTCAGATAAACAAGCTTGGAAAAAGTGTAATGACTGTACAGCATAATTGCGACTTTATCACTAGACTCTTAGATATGAGTATTTCTTCTTTAGTCTAAGTGGTTAGTAATACTCATAAACATTGTTTTACTTGACAATATTTTTGCAATAATATCTTGTCTTTCTTGTATAAACATTGGCCCTTAACTTATTTCTATAGGGTACTCATAACCTATTATCTTATAAACAGTAAGAACTTTTGAGTGTAGAAACTATGACCATTATACTCTTCTACAAGAGCTTAAGGCTACCCATACTTTGTTCCCAAGTTTAACTCTGAGTTCTACTTACTTTTGAAAATGTAATAGGATCATCCTTATTCCTATCAGTAGTTTTATCTCTGTAATTATCTTATTGTCCACTAGACACTTTGTATGAACATAAATCCAAGTTGGAAATGCTCCCAAGTATTAACAAAGTAATGTCACATAAACTATATGACATAATTTTGTGATATTACTTTTATCTTTAAATTTGTACTACTTCATAGTTTCGATGCTATGGGAGTTATCGGTTCATTTATAATTCTTGGTTATGCATAATTGACTTGTTTGATGAGCCGTCAATCTACCTAAGTTTGTTATTGTCACGTATTCAATTCTAGCCTTAACTTCTTGGCATTATTATAAGATACTATCTATAAATGTTAGACTTAGAATATTCCTAAAGTAAAAAGGGTTTACTATGCCCAAGCTATAAAATGAGTGGTATATCAATGGTTAACTTCCCAAGCACTCAAATCCCAACCTTCATTGTGTTCAAGTTTGCAAGGAACAACTCAAGGGTCTTAATGATTTGCTACTAGAGTCGCCACCGTCTTGTGATAGTTATCATGCACCCTAGTAAAAATATATTAAAGACTTAACTAAGTCCTAATCTAAAAACATAACATAAATCATATGCTTTCTATATTATTAAAACGAAGTAAGAAAATGGTTATGTCATCGCTTAACTTGTTATGGTAATGTTTATTATAAAACAAAATATGTTGTTGTAGCAAGGGTTTTGGCTTATTCCACGTCGGGTTTATGTTTATGGATATACATGACACCATGCTTGGTCAACGTAAAACTCTCCACGATAATAGTCTGGTGATTGGGTTCATAAAATACATGATGCAAATTATTAGAGGTTTGGCTCCAAATTATTAGGCTGTCGTTATAGTTTTACCCCGCACTGCAAAATCAAACAAATAATATATTTCTCCATGCAAGAACTATGGATCATGACCCTCGTTGTTGAATAAATTTAAGGCTACGTGGAGGAATCCTATCCATGTGTGGAGAATATAAAACACTCTGGAAACCTAACCTAATGCATTATTGTCCCGTAGTTTACACTGCTCCAGGGTTGCTTGGGCTCATCTTCCATGGCCGCCATCGTTCTCCTGGTTACTGTCACATTATACCTTGACTCTGTGCTGCCTCCATCCTCCAATGAGTGGTTTTGATTGCTAGTTCTTTCTCTGTCAATCGTGGAGTTGTTCTTCTTGTTGTTTTCATTTCACTGCCTATGAAACCTTCTCCCCAAGGTCTGTGTAGTTTGGTGAATCTTCAGTTTCCTTCTCGGCTCTTCATAGCTTTCTACTATGTGAGGTTTTTAAGAGTTGATAGGTTTCCCACTGTACCATTTGTAGGTGATAGTGCTCAAAAAACAGTTCACTAACTCCCAGTGACAGGTAAATATTATAAAACCTTTCTTTTGTACACTGGAAGTTTCGATAAAGAAAATACTTTCAAGCTTTTTACATGTAAGATGATTTTTGACGAGGGTTTACAGATGCTGCAGGTGCTTATTGAAGTGCAGCTCGTACAGGGATAAGAAGACAACCCTTACGACAGCTGTGGCTCGTGGCTCAATCTTGGGTAATCCTTGTGGTCTGAAAGATGGGTTCTCTCCTTAAATGTAGTTGGAGTGGTCGTTGGACTCACCTAGGGTTTTAACACCCTTTCTTGTCTTGCCATGAGTTATATTGTTTTTTTTTAACTGTTACAGGTTATTTATAAACATGTTTTAAAATCAAACCCTTGATAGGGTGGATGCGCTTTGTGAGTGTAGTGTTTTTGGTTGAAGCTTGGCTTCACAGTCAATTTTGGATGTACATTTGTGAAGATAGCTTCGCTGCAACTTGTTTTTGATTGCTAGCCATTGAGCTGTACTCTGTAAAATTTAGGGTTTATACCCTTTTTGAATACAAATGAAGTTAAACTCTGTTTGAGTGTTTATCAGGTTTTTATATGTTAAATTTTGAAAGCTGTACTCACACCCGTGATGTAAATCTTGAGTATTTGATGAAATTCGTAGGTTAGGGTTTAACCTATAAAACTCTTGTTTGGTTTATTTTACTCTTAAGTTAATAATTAAGTTGTTTCTCTATTTTAGTCTATTTGTCCTTAAAGGACTGAGAATGGATTATTTAATTATCTACGATGATTACAAAGTTTACACGAGAAATGATTATTATGTCGGTAATGGTAATGTATTAGTTTTAAGGGTTTGAATCCCAATATTTAGATATATGTTGTTATTAATAGACTCTGTTTCTTTTATAAATGCAATTGCACCTGTTAGACAATAATTTGAAAAGAAATTAACCTAAGTATGACCTAGGTTACTACAGTACTAGAATTATTTATAATTTATATTTTAATATTTATCATTTATGCTCAATACATGAGCTAGGGTTTTACTCCCTTTTATTTTTGATAGGATAGTGTTTCCTATGTTATTACCTTGTAATTTTTATTCCTGTATACAGTTTTTCTTTAATTTGTATTTATAAATTATTAACCTATAGTTGTCTCTGTTTAAGAATAATAATAATATTATACTATTATTTAAGTAGAACATACATTCTTAAGTTTATGTTAAATCTTGTTTATATGGTGGTTATGACTGAAAGCAGTCTGTAATAATTGTGTTAGTTTAATTTAATTTGTATCTGTGGACTACTTAGAATACAAAGTTAAAAGAGCCTCCATACTTATCAATACTCTTTATATTTACACAGTTCTACAAAGTATAATATAGTTTATAGTATTTACTTAAAACCCTAAGTTACTTCTATGCTTTAGCTATTTAAAGCTCAGTAAGAACTACTGTAACCTTTATCATATTATTTAACTATAGTTCAAATAGATACAGGGAAATTCATTGTTACTAAAGGGAAAAGCTATTAGTACTATATTTATATCTATTCTTAACATAAACTATTAACTTCCAATTGATAAGACTAATTCTTCTATTTCCAAGCAAACGTACAGTTTATGTAAATAAAGACTATGTAGAAAATAATTGATAAAATTTACCTACTAATGTCAAACAGTACTATGAGTAATATTCTGTATTAACATGCTATTTGCACAGTCTAATTCTGATAACATATCTGCAAACAATTTATTACTCTTTCTAGAAAGCATCTATTTATTAATAAGTAACATTTCACTACTCTGAAAACATAAATATTCATTTCATTTATAATCCTGTCATACTTCATTTACTACCTATGCTAGAGTACAATCTAGATTACTCCAGATGGGGGAAAACACAGGTAGGATTTATCTTTCATCACAGTACAGATTTAGTCTAGAATAACTAAGAGGTTTTAACACAACATATCATAACATCATTCATTTATTGATCATACATAGAGATAAACTATAACACAGGAATTAAAAGATAATGAAACCTGTCTTTAAAGCTGGACGACAACAACAATGGGAGGCCGTTCCTCCCTACCAACTCCTAGAGAGCGCTCAAACAACAACTTCTCAGGACCCCCGAGCCTAATCTGGTCTACTTGGCTGGAACTAGGTGGAGCAATCAACAAAGTACCAGTCCTGAGACTCAATACCAACTCTGCATACTGCAGTAATATCTTTCAGTTGCAAAGATGTACTGGATCAACTTCCTGCAGTTTACCCCTCAAACACCTTCCTTCAATTTCCCTTTCCCAATAAATTCCTTGAAGTGCATTCACCTAAATGATTCTTGTCCTAGAATGAGCAGCCTCAGCTCTCTACATTGGGCACTTTTAATAAGATTTCCTAGGTCTTTTTGGGTTAGTTGTCATTAATTGAGCCACTTGCTCTGATCCCATTTTCTTGGGGGATCATGACCCCAAATGTAGGGAAGTTGCCACCTGCAACATAGGAAGTGTTTGAGGATGCTGCCACTTGTATTTTTGCTCTACACCTAGTTCCTTCCACCACTTGACCAGTAACACTCTTTTTAACAGCTCTCCCAGGCTATTGTCTCCACTTTTATTTATTAAAAATTAAATATTCAGAATTACATTCCACAACCTTGACTCTGCTGAGTCATCAGTTTCCACCTAGCATTAAATTTAACATAATGTTTGGGAATAATATCAAAATAAGATAACATTATTTCACAAAATTGGGGCATGTGACAACCAGGGTCCTTCGTTTTCTCAAGCCTACATCTAAACTAGTTAATTTGAATGTAAAATCCCTCTGTAGGCATTCTATTAGAAGAGAACATCTTGACGCAACCGCCCAGACAGATTTTGGGCCTCTATTGGTCGGTTGCCATGTCGTGACATGAAGCTAGTTGATGCAGTAAAGGGACTAGTGTAGAGTTTTTGGCATGATCACACAAGGCCTTCTTAAAACCGAAGGATGTACTAAAACTGAGAAGGGGTTCAAAGGACCATGAACCACATATTAAGCATCTTCTTGATATAATACAGATAGAACTATACGATAAATTTAGGAATGAACATAGACAATTGAATTCGGGGCAAAGATCTTTTGAGAAATGTAAGCCCTGGTATGTTAGAATAAATACTCTTCGTAACACTTGTTGTTGTAGATACCATATAGAATATGAATATTACTATGAAACATTTTTGTAGATTCGTCGTGTGTTGCATACTAACCATGTGCAGGATTGCTCCTTGACAATACCACCGACCTCATCAAGAGAATTCATTCATAGTATCATGTGCAATAGGCCTAAGGGGCAAACTAACTATGCAAAATCCTGTTTGGATGGAACTTGCTCCAACTATGTTGGAATGGCATTATTGAGCCAATGTATGCATGAGACTGGAGACAATGAATTTGGGAATATGGTTATAGACATGAAAAGTTTCAAATATATCAGCTATGAAATAGTCCCAGGGAAAGAAAGCAAAAAAATACAATTGGTGACATCTCAAGTACATGCATTTATTTATAAATTTATGTTTGAACAGTTGCATTTCATTCCTTACTTACAAAAAAACCTGATATTGAGATCATTTTGTGTCAATAGGTACAAGTTAGTGTCTTCGTCAAGGAATTTATTGAAAAGACACGTCAATTTGTTCAGCATGTCCACTTGGCACGATGGCAGGATGAGAAGTTTAAAATATGCAGAGATACATTTCCTCGTGGTACTATACTTTCAATTGTTTATTTTTCCAAGAACTACACTTTGCAACCTCAAAATGAGATCCAAAGTCAGTATTATCACTCTGAGCAGGTTTCCTTGATGGTGCATATCACATATAGGCATGGCCCAAATAGCAGTGAAGAGCAAAGATAAATTCTAAAGGAATATCACTTCTACATAAGTGATGATAGGTGCCATGGATTCCACTATGTATGTCATTGCTTCATCATGTTCTATGATCATTCGAAGGGCAGGAACATATAGATATATCGACACTGGATTTGGTCTGATGGATGTGCTGGTCAGTTCAAAAATGCATGCATATTTCAATGGTTGTGTTCATTGCATAAAAACAACAAAGTTCCACATATGTGGAACTATTTTGAGACTAGGCATGGTAAAGGAGAGCATGATGGAGCCGGAACATGTGTCAAAACATACCTACGAAGAGAGGAATTGAAATTATCTACAATATCTACTATTCAAAATGCTCAGTCTATAGTCAGGTGATGCACGTCAGTAATGGGAGAGGAATCAGCTATGTGAGTAGAATCCACAAGAAAGAGACATGTGGAGAGATTTTTTTGGGAGGTGGTAGACATAGATCGTTCACATCTACAATAGGGATAAGTCACAGTGAGGTACATCTACTTGAATATTTGTAATTGTATATTTCATTTGTATTGTTTCTGGACATGCATGATGTCTAACTATTTAATCATTTGGTGAATGTAGCCACACCCTGTTCCATTAGTGCACGCAACTGAGGTTGATGTTCAACCTATGGCTCCTCTTACTATTGAAGAGTCCCATCCTAATCCCCTAGAAATGGTTTTTTTAGTGAGATGTTCATTTTTTACATAATTGATTAGTACTTTCTCATTCATGTACATGTTGATAATTCTTGAGATAATTGACATATTTTTTTTATTCATAGAGAAGCATGGCAGAGAGGCTCGCTGCAAGGTGGAGGACAGCAGAGGCACCTACACCCTCAACACCACAGGAACCTATACCCCTGACGGATGCAGTGAGTCTTTGTTTTATTTACAATTGAGTCATATTTTAAATTTTCAAACTTTGTTATTGATGGACAATACTAGTTCAGTTACCTGATCAAGAAACATTGTCATTGATTTGCAGTCGCCAGAGATGCATAGTGGTCATAGACAGAGCCGAAGAGCATCAGGGTCTGGGAAAAACAAGATAAAGTTAGATTTTTTATGTGTTAGTCCAGGACAAATATGTATTTTTATGTACAATCCAGAGTTAGAGTATAGGGGTGTAGTCCAGGACAGATGTACTTTTTTTTGCACATGTACATCAAATATGTTTTTGATACATGTACATTGACAGCCCATAGATAGGCCTTCTATTTTTGTATTATAACTTTCATGATATAAAAAATATTTCATATCAAGGCTCTTGAGATATTCATGGTTCAATATTTTAAGTGTGATTATACATGTGTGGCGAAGAATGTTTCTATGTGTAATGTTCCCAATTTTTTATAGATTTTACGATTGCATGGAGATATCAGTTATAAATTTGAGAACAATGCACAATTACAATAAATTACGTAATGACAAAATTGTACATTTTAATTGTTTTTTACCACGATCCAATTGCATATACAATGTTATATTAACAATGTCAAATTGTATTCAAAAGGATGGAACATAGGTCTAATACACATTTAAGCACCTAGCACAGCTAAGTAACTGATCCAACTTGGTGGAATACAAAAGCACCTTACCCACATAACAACCTAACAAACGTTTAAAGGATGCACGAAGTTGACACACTTAAGTGATGCACCAGTGTGGTCTACATAAATAAAATTATTGTTTGGCATGATGTCTTTCATCTAACGAATACATGGGATACACATCAAACCTAAAAGTATCTGAGTATTATAAGGTTGATTCAAGATAATGGTTATGACTATATCCTGCACATTATGTATGTCCTGCACATTATTTTATCATTTTGTTAATGTACATGGAATTTGATGAATGGCCTCGATTAACAACTTTGAAAGAGATGAAAGTTATGTGTGATTAATGTACAAGGCATTTTTGAAGCATTCGTAGCGTGAATATATATATATATATTGTAATAATGGCGTAATAGAATGGCCACTTATTTCTAAACATAAACATGCTCCATTACATGGTTACTGACGTAATGACATTGTCTCCTCGTGCATTTCATCATACAAATGCTCACATATCTTGTATGAGGGGAAGATCTACAATCGCCTTCAAGCTGACCTTTATGTGCAAAAATTTCACATTCACTTACTGAGCAAAACCCTAGTTTCCAAAATTGACAAAAAAAATGATCCCTTGTCCATGGGCCCAGAGTAGAGGGCCACTCTAGCACTGTCATGATGTAATGAATTCAACGGAGCTGACAGTTCATCGATCCGAGCAATAGTCATCAATCTATGGAACATTGAATCCCACCTCCTATAGGCTTTTAGGGACACCCGTTGAATCCCTAACCGGGGCATAGAGTGGAAACCGTGCATCAAAAATGGCTTTCAGTGGGTCGTGCAAGCGTGTTTAGGTAGGTTCCATGTGGGAATGCTAGCCACATGTTCACGATCAAGGAATCTTCAAAGCCGACCCATATGTGCAGAAATTGGACATTCACTTACTGAGAAAAACCCTAGTTTCCAAAATTGACAAAAATAATGGTCTCTTCTCCATGGAAGTAGATTAGAGGGCCACCCTAGCACTATATCTATGTCCAAAATCCAACGGAGCTGATGGTTTGTCGATCCAAGCAACGGTCATGATTCTATGGCACGTTGAATCCCACCTCCTGCAAACTTTCAGGGACACCTGTTGAATCCCTACCCGAGGCATCGAATGGAAACCGTGCATAAAAAAGGGCTTTCAGTGGGTCATGCAAGCATGTTTATGCATGTGTTATGTGGGAACACTAGCCACACCTTCACGGTTGAGCAATATGCGAATTTGACCCCCATGTGCAAAAATTTCATATTCACTTACTGAGCAAAACCCTAGTTTCCAAAATTGATTGAAATAATGGTCTCTTCTCCATGGAACCAGATTAGAGGGCCACCCTAGCACTATCTCGATGTCTGGAATACAATGAAGTTGATTATTCATTGATCTGAGGAACGATCATGATTCTGTGGCACATTGAATCCCACCTCCTACAGGCTTTCAAGGACACCTGTTGAATCAATACCCAGGGCATAGAATGGAAACCGTGCATAAAAAAGGGCTTCCGGTGGGTCGTGCAAGCGTGTTTAGGCATGTGTTATGTGGGAATGCTAGCCACACCTTCACGATCGAGCAATATGTGAATTTGACCCCCATGTGCAAAAATTTCACATTCACTTACTAAGCAAAACCCTAGTTTCCAAAATTGACCAAAATAATGGTCTCTTCTCCATGGAACCATATTAGAGGGCCACCCTAGCACTATCTCGATGTCCTGAATCCAATGGAGCCGATGGTTCATCGATCCGAACAACGGTTGTGATTCTGTGGCACGTTGAATCACAACTCCTACAGGCTTTCAGGGACACCTGTTGAATCCCTACCCGGGGCATAGAATGGAAATCGTGCATAAAAAAGGGCTTCCAGTGGGTTG
The DNA here is from genome assembly GCA_001517045.1 of Pseudotsuga menziesii. Classification (NCBI taxonomy): domain Eukaryota; kingdom Viridiplantae; phylum Streptophyta; class Pinopsida; order Pinales; family Pinaceae; genus Pseudotsuga; species Pseudotsuga menziesii. The sequence continues at coordinate 37,920 of LPNX010571086.1, forward strand.
TGCAAGCATGTTTAGGCATGTGTTATGTGGGAACACTAGCCACACCTTTCACGACCGAGCAATATGCGAATTTGACCCCCATGTGCAAAAATTTCATATTCACTTACTGAGCAAAACCCTAGTTTCCAAAATTGATTGAAATAATGGTCTCTTCTCCATGGAACTAGATTAGAGGGCCACCCTAGCACTATCCCAATGTCCTGAATCCAACAGAGCTAACGGTTTGACGATCTGATCAATGGTCATGATTCTGTGGCACATTGAATCCCACCTCCTACAGGCTTTCAGGGACACCTGTTGAATCCCTACCCGGGGAATAGAATGGAAACCGTGCATAAAAAGGGATTCTGGTGGGTCATGCAAGCATTTTTAGGCACCTGTTATGTGGGAATGCTAGCCACACCTTCACGGTTGAGCAATATGCGAATTTGACTCCCATGTGCAAAAATTTCACATTCACTTACTGAGCAAAACCCTAGTTTCCAAAATTGACCAAAATAATGGTATCTTATCGATGGAACCAGATTAGAGGGCCACCCTAGCACTCTCCTGATGTCCTGAATCCAACGGAGCCAACGATTTGTCGATCCGATAAACGGTCATGATTCTGTGGCACGTTGAATCCCACCTCCTACAGGCTTTCACGGACACCTGTTGAATCCCTACCTGGGGCATCGAATGGAAACCATGCATAGAAAAGGGCTTCCTGTGGGTCGTGCAAGTGTGTTTAGGTATTTTTTATGTGGGAACGCTAGCCACACCTTCATGGTTGAGCAATATGCGAATTTGAACCCCATGTGCAAAAATTTCACATTCACTTACTAAGCAAAACCCTAGTTTCCAAAATTGACCGAAATAATTGTCTCTTCTCCATGGAAATAGATTAGAGGTCCAACCTAGCACTATCCCGATGTCATGAATCCAACGGAGCTGATGGTTCATCGATCCAAGCAACGGTCATGATTCTATGGCACGTTGAATCCCACCTCCTACAGGCTTTCAGGGACACCTGTCGAATCCCTACCCATGGCATAGAATGGAAACCATGCATAAGAAAGGGATTTTGATGGGTCGTGCAAGCATGTTTAGGCACCTATTATGTGGGAATGCTAGCCACACCTTCACGATCGAGCAATATGTGAATTTGACCCCCATGTGCAAAAAATTCACATTCACTTATGGAGCAAAACCCTAGTTTCCAAAATTGACCAAAATAATAGTCTCTTCTCCATGGAACCAAATTAGAGGGCCACCCTAGCACTATCCCGATGTCCTGAATCCAATGGAGCTAATGGTTCGTCGATCTGAGAAACGGTCATGATTCGGTGGCACGTTGAATCCCACCTCCTATAGGCTTTTAGGGACACCTGATGAATCCCTACCCATGGCATAGAATGGAAACCGTGCATGAAAAAACTATTATATTTAAAGGTTTCAATGATCTCACTACATGCACAATAAAGTCAACTTCATGAACCAACATGATTTGAAGCATAAGTCCACCTGATTTGAAAAAGTTGAGTTGGACATTAGATTGATTCTGAATTGAGTTGTGACAGTAAGATAAGATTAGGGTTAGGATTAGGGTTTCCTAGGTAGGGTTATGGATATGGGCCATGCATGTTAAACAATAAACCCTAGTTAGGGATAGAGTTTTCCAAGTTTGGCCTACGTTGGCATGAAATGCATTATCCAGCTTTGGCCCAAATCTCTTATTATATTTTATTATCTTTTAAGTAGAAATTAAACTTTTAAATTAAAAAAAATGAGATGAAATTCCAACACTACTAGGCACTACCCCTTTGGCAATGGACATGCGGGTATAAGAGGTGAGTTGTCAAAAAAGAAATTATACAAGCCTTAAAACATAAGTTTATTGTTTCGGCATCTTGTTTCCATCATCCTAGTTGTATATATCGGCTAAAAACATTGACAATATTACCTACTTGAAAAATTAGGGTTTTAGTCCTGTAAGAGAGCCTACAAAGAACTTTGATAGGTATGACCTACAGAGGTACATTTATGTATTCTAATGTTATGTATATCATGTGAATGAGATCTTGAAATTTTCATATGATTGATATATATGGTTTATTGATCATACGTAAAATTTGGCATGTTCATTAACTTGACATACAAGAGAATTTTTGGCATATTTATAAACAACATTATAGAAAATTTCACATATCAAGAACAAAAAATTGACATATTGATAAGAAACATACATGGGAAAATTAAAATTATGATACATACCTCATCATGCTAGATCCCACCTAACATCATACAACCAAGGCCTTCGGATCATCTCTTATAATGATGGTCTCCATTAGTCTACTGTGCTATGTATCCAGTAAGAAGTAGCATACAAGAACACAAAATTGACATATTGATAAGAAAGATACATGGGAAAATTAAAATTATGATACATACCTCATCATGTTAGATCCCACCTAATATCATACAACCAAGGCCTCCGGATCATCTCTTATAATGATGGTCTCCATTAGTCTCTCGTGCTATGTATCCAGTAAGAAGTAGCGTACAAGAACACAAAATTGACATATTCATAAGAAACATACATGGGAAAATTAAAATTATGATACATACCTCATCATGCTAGATCCCACCTAATATCATACAACCAAGGCCTCCGCATCATCTCTTATAATGATGGTCTCCATTAGTCTCTTGTGCTATGTATCCAGTAAGAAGTAGCGTACAAGAACACAAAATTGACATATTCATAGGAAACATACATGGGAAAATTAAAATTATGATACATACCTCATCATGCTATATCCCACATAATATCATACAACCAAGGCCTCCGGATCATCTCTTATAATGATGGTCTCCATTAGTCTCTCGTGCTATCTATCTGGTAAGAAGTAGCGTACAAGAAAAAAAAATTGACATACTCATAAGAAACATACATGGGAAAATTAAAATTATGATACATACCTCATCATTCTAGATCCCACCTATTATCATACAACCAAGCCCTCCGGATCATCTCTTATAATGATGGTCTCCATCAGTCTCTCGTGCTCTGTATCTGGAAAGAAGTAGCGTACCTTCGATGAATTCTAACTAGGAATTGTTCATACCTGGAGGTTTGTACCAATGATTAAGTTAGTAAAGTGATACACACTTGCACCTGGTTTGTAATCCCTGTAAACATTTCCACCCTTCTTTCTTGCATTGTTGTCATGTGTAAGATATTCACCTTTAACAACCATAGACCCGATGGGGAAGTGGTTGTTTTCATCATCAGTCATGGACATAATGAGGGTTTACTTTCCCTTTATACAACGTGCCAACCAATAATCACCACCCCATTCACTATATTTTGAGGCAACCACTGCATATATGTGTCCTGCATAGCATGATTGTAGGTATATGAGCAAATATTTTTTGTCTGATACAAGGCCATTAATGTTAAGGAAATGCATCATACCAGGTTGTACAAGGTCTGATAAATGATCAAAATCTATAGAAATAGATGATTGGTCTTCTTCCAATGGAGTTATCTCAACAATTGCACGCTGATCAAGTGGAAGTGATATGCGATCCCATCCATCAACCCAATCCAATGATTCACACACATCCCAGTCACCATCACAACAAGGCGGGCAAAAACAAGATAGTTTTCTGGTCCAAATTTCAAATACTGGGTTATCAGAGCTTCAAACCGAATGAAAGCCATGAGTCCCAGGAACAGTCTTGGATTCCCATGCATGTGAATGATCTATGTCTACCACCTCCCAAAAAAATCTCTCCACATGTCTCTTTCTTGTGGATTCTACTCGCATAGTTGATTCCTCTCCCATTACTGGCGTGCACCACCTGACTATAGATTGAGCATTTCGAATAGTAGATATTGTAGATAATTTCAATTCCTCTCTTCATAGGGCTATTTTGACACATGCTCTCCTTTACCATGCCTAGTCTCAAAATAGTTCCACACATGTGGAACTTTGTAGTTTTTATGCAATGAACACAACCACTGAAATATGCATGCATTTTTGAACTGACCAGCACATCCATCAGACCAAATCCAGTGTCGATCCATCTGTATGTTCCTGCCCTTCAAATTATCATAGAACATGATGAAGCAATGACGTACATAGTGGAAGTCATGGCACCTATCATCAATTATGTAGAAGTGATATTCCTTTAGAATTTCTCTTTGCTCTTCACTGCTATTTGGGCCATGCCTATATGTGATATGCACCATCAAGGAAACCTGCTCAGAGTGATAATACTGACTTTGGATCTCATTTTGAGGTTGCAGATTGTAGTTCTCGGCAAAATCAACAACTGAAAGTATAATACCACAAGGAAATGTATCTCTGCATATTCTAAACTTCTCATCCTGCCATCTTGCCAAGTGGACATGCTGAACATATTGACGTGTCTTTTCAATAAATTCCTTGACGAAGACACTAACCTGTACCTATTGACACAAAATGATCTCAATATCAGTTTTTTTTGTAAGGAATGAAATGCAACTGTTCAAACATAAATTTATAGATAAATGCATGTACCTGAGATGTCACCAATTGTATTTTTTTGCTTTCTTTCCCTGGGACTATTTCATAGCTGATATATTTGTAACTTTTCATGTTTGTAACCATATTCCCAAATTCATTGTCTCCAGTCTCGTGCATACATTGGCTCAATAATGCCATTCCAGCACAGTTGGAGCAAGTTCCATCCAAATAGGATTTTGCATAGTAAGTTTTCCCCTCAAGCCTATTGCACATGATACTATGAATGAATTCTCTTGATGAGGTCGGTGGTATTGTCAAGGAGAAATCCTGCACATGGTTAGTATGCAACACATGACGAATGTACAAAAATGTTTCATAGTAATATTCATATTCTACATGGTATCTACAACACCAAGTGTTACAAAGAGTATTTATTCTAACATACCAGGGCTTACATTTCTCAAAAGATATTTGCCCCAAATTCAATTGTCTATGTTCATTCCTAAATTTCTCATATAGTTCTGTCTATGTTATATCAAGAAGATGCTTAATATGTGGTTCACGGTCATTTGAACCCCTTCTCAGTTTTAGTACATCCTTCCGGTTTGAAGAAGGCCTTGTGTGAGCATGCCAAAAACTCTGCACTAGTCCCTTTACTGCATGAACTAGCTTCATGTCACGACGTGGCAACCAACCAATAAAGGCCCAAAAATCTGTCTAGGCGGTTGTGTCAAGATGTTCTCTTCTAATAGAATACCTACGAAGGGTTTTTACATTCAAATTAACTAGTTTAGATGTAGGCTTGAGAAAATGAAGGACCCTGGTGTTCTTATTTACAATTGCTTGTGACAACACATGACAAGCCGCATTGCAGTCCTTTGATCGTGTGTTCTTACCAATTTTACCAAAGGCATCTACTAAGCTTTTAACTATATGAGAACTTGGTCCAGAAGGCTTTATCCCTAATGATTTCCTAACAATATTCATGCCCCTAGATTTTAACAATGATAAAAATAATCTACATTTATCTCCATCACATTTAGAAACAAAATATTTTTTTAGTATCTATTGAGTTTGATAAGCAATACTACGTTTAGATAGCATACCTTCAATGGAATTGAGGAGTCCTTCATCAACTTGTATACGCTTCGGAGTTCTTCGACGTGTGCTTTCTAATGGAGCTAAGGGGGTTGGATTTATTTCATCTAGTGCATCAACAATACACTCTGGCGTTTTAGTAGCAACTTGTTGTCCTTCATTCTCTTCCTGGTAGTTGGATGGTGGAAGTCCAACATCCTCATCAATGGTCCGGATAATATTTTCTTCTTCAACAGTAGGCTCCATGTCCAACACCTCTTCAACAGTAGGCTCCATGTACAACGCCTCTTCATGAGCTTTGTCTTGAGATGGTAACTTATCACTTTGACTTGATGTGGGATTTGAAACACCCCCTAATGAGAACCTACGTTTTGCTTCTTGAATACTTCCATGGGGTGCTTGTTCAACAACTATTGTGGAAATTGAAGGTACCTCTAGTGAATGCTTCTTTTTTTCTTGTGCTGGATTAATAGGATGAACTGTCATATCCTCTATAATTGGATTTGGATTAGTTTCCAAAGAAAGCCTCCAATTCATCATGTCTATTCTTTTCTTTTCTTTCTCTTCTTCGATGACTTCTTGAGGTCTCTTCTTCCTTGCTGATTTTCTTCCTCGGTTGCGTACATTCCCCATCACCACAATGATCAATGTCAATATAGTTTTTTTTTTTCGATCCTCAATTACAAGCTTTGAAACCTTTAACTTGCTTTATAACTATTGATCCTTCAAGGTGCTTCAATCTTCCTTCTCAATTGTTCATATTTCCCATCAAAACAATAATGAATGGGAAAATTTACGTTTGGTTCTCTTGAATAATAAGAAAATGAAAGTTAAATCATAAATTGTTCCTCAAGCTGATTTTCTTATACAATTGTGTATATCCACCATCACCATGAAATGACATTGAAGCTTGATATCTTATCCTGTGTGCTCCTCAAACATGAAAGATATCCTCAATGTTGCACCTGCATAACAAAAGAATGATGGAGAATATGTAAATTGTGATTATTTTCATAGGTGGGCTCGTGCTCTTGAAAAAAAACGTGGGGTAATCGGATAAATTCATAAAAAAAGACAGAAGTTGCTCTCGGACAAAAACAATTCACTTTTTTTACAGTCCCAAAACGCGCACACATTATATAGAGTAAAAACGCGCACACGATATGATTAAGCACAATTAATAGAGTGGTTGCACGGCTAGGGCAACGAATAAGATCATAACATCCCAAATGTTTTCTATGGCTAGCAACAAAACAAATGTTTTTAGTGTTCCCTTCTTTTCATGCATATATATGTTTCTCTCTATAGCCCCAATAATCCCTACATATCCCTATCTCTTTCTAAATATACCTCGCTCATTCTCTCTACATCCCTCTCTATATGTTCCTTTTTCTCCCTTACTCCATCCCTCCATACTGATGGTGATGAAGACGATGATGATTATCATGATGGTGATGATGATGATGATGATGATGATGATGACAACGATGGTGAGGATGATGTTCATGATGTTGATGGTGATGATAATGATCATGTTGATGATGATGATGATGAAGGTGATGATGTTGATGATGAGGAAGGTGATGTTGATGTTCATGATGTTGATGGTGATTATGATGTTGATGTTGATGATGACGACAGTGATGATGAGGTTGATGATGTCGATGTTGATGTTGATGATGATGATGATGATGATGTTGATGTCGATGATGTTATTTTTATTATTGGAAAAATAGTCGTGCACTAGTCCTATATGTTCTCTATATGTATACCATTTTTCGTAAGTTTATTCCATCATTTAAACACCCAGACGCTGCACCCACAAAAACATATACCTTATAATTTGTCCCAAAAATAAAAAGTGCTTGTTAAAAAAATCTAACTTTATATAGTTAACAACATTTTCAATAGAAAAAAATTATATATTTGGAAAGGTCATTCAATTTTCTACATTTCTTGTTTTTAACTGATCACAAGATTCATTGTGTAAGTGTCTCAAAATATCCATGCAAGTTGATGGATGTCTGTTTTTTCGGTTTTGTTTTGCATCTAATGCACCAAAAGAGACCCTCAACTTCTTGCACACACCCATAACAAAGGAAAGGATGAGTATATTCATGTTATCAATGCGCTAAAAAGAGAACTAGTTAATGATGTGAATCAAACCCATAGTGTTTCACCCAAATTTGGAGACTCGTCAAATTCAATCGATGTGAACATAGAATATAATAGAGTAGTGTGAAGAATTGTGGTATTGTGTTTTTCTATGAACCTCATAGTGAGACATTTAGTTATCCTCAAAGATTTACAAGGGGGAGAAGGAATCCAATTTTAGTGAAAACACAGTCAATTCTAAAGGCCATCTAGTCTTATTTATGTTTATCTACAATGTAAATAGGTAACACCTAGTTCTAGTTTAGATTCAATTCTGGTTTAGTACTGTGTTCATGGGTGTGAGCTCAAAAGTAGTATAAGAGGACATGGACTTATAACATGATGTGTTATGTATGTGATAAATAAAGTTTACATCTAAAGTGTAAATTTTCAACTATGTTTACCAACTTTAGTGAGTTCAAATACATACTAGTGACATAGATACTATTGTCGATTGAGATGTTGTTGAATCAATTATTATTAGTTGCTCTCATGTTGTATTAACTAGCCTAGATGTTAGTTATGAATAATAACCCTTAGTGATATTTGCGTTCTCTTATTGAAAGTGGTCCTAGTAGATACTGAGAAAGGTATGCTCAACATTTTATTTTGAGAAACATTCCATCAACCCAATTTTAAATACTTAAAATATTGGTTGTAAACATTCATATATATCTCATTAAAATTTCTTAATTTATTCTAAGGGAAAGTAGTAAGAAGCTCATGATTGGAGTTGTATAACCTTTTTTTGCATAAATATATGTAAAGAGATCAATGTTGTGTACATCCATGTTTAACATTATGACCATCAATCCTTTAAATATAAATTGTTTCCATTAAGAAATTTATATGTTTTGTGAAAGCTTTTTAAGTGTACACATATCCACTATTTGAAGGGAATACCCAGAGAAAATGATTATACGCCTTGCAGAACATTGCTACATATATTATAACATTATAGTTATGGTTTTAAACATAATAAGATTGCAAAAAATGGAATCATATATTTTACCAGAGTTGCCACCATGAAAACATTGTGCATAAGTGAATTGAATTCAAAGATGACAAAGTAAGTTTGGTATTTTCTTTGTGAAGGAACCATGTTTTTTTCTTAGTGTGATACTTATATGGATAATATCAAGTTGTTGTAAGGAGGCGAGAATAGTGAGACATCAACGAGGTGCTGAAAGAAGATCAGTGAAGTAGTGCCTACGCAAGAGGATTTGTAAGGTTACTTGTTAGAAGAATTAAATGTAAATTTTTTGTCATGGAATGATATTTGAATAATGCCAAAGGAATTAAAATAGAGCTATGTAGCAATAAAGGAATTCTAAAATCATGGTAATCTATATAACAATTTCATTATAGATTACATGTAGTGTACTTATAATTGGTTTTTTACTTGTATTTATGCTAGTTAAATACTAGTTATATAGCTATTTCATTATGCTAGTTAAAATTCTTGCAAAAATTTAGTTAGAAAATAATTGGATGCAATTAATGGAGCACGATTATTTTTTGAAAGGGTTCCAATGCCCTAAAAGTCTAACGTTAACGATGTGCGATGGAATAAAAAAAAGAAGCAAGGATAAGATATCGACGTTTTATTTAAGGGCTTAGTCGAATCTTTTCTATTCGCTGGAACTTTTTTCATTTGTTTAAGTCTTTCTTCCTCGTCAACTTTTGCAATATTATTTACAATATTATTTAAATAGGTAATAGACAATTTTGCAGAGTTACTCATTTCCTCGAAGTCATTATCTATTGAATATTTGTTGTTACTTGTCATATAGAAAATATGTAATATTTAGTCAAATGAATTAATTTGAGTAGTTAAATAAAATATATAATATTTAGTCGAATGAATTAACTTGAATATTTTATTATTTAGTCAAATGAATTAATTTGACTAGTTAAATGTCCATGCTCTTATATATAGATTGATACTTTTTATATTATTCCATTGTTATACATGTACGTAGTGTATATTGTATTTGGTATACTGCTTCAACTAATATTAGTCGACGATTCGATCATAAATTTATTTCTATTTCCTTAACTTTTATATTTGACATTAGAGAATCAATTGTTTTATTTTTAGTAAATATTTTAACATATTTTACTAACTCCATATTAAAAGTGGTTAAACTAAAATGATATATATAACTTCATAGCTAAACCTGGTTAAACCAGTTAATACCATGACGAACTAATTATTGACCATAACAGTAAAAATTACAATTTTTAACATATTTTACTAACTCCATGACTTAAAGTGGTTAAACTAAAATTTTATATATATATATAAAGAACTCCATAGCTAAACGCGGTTAAACCAAAATAAGCTTGAGATAAATGACGAAGGTCTTTCATTAACATCTAATTACAAAGCTTTCATAGCGAAAGTTGCCATGATACTTTGCTTTTGCAAATTATGAAGTTGCTGTAGTAGTTGCATCTTTTATTTTTTGTTATGGCATTAATGTCAATTCAAAGTTCCTAGTAGCGAACACGACCATTAATATCGGTTTCAACCGGGAGTCAGTTGCCCAAATATAATGACTCCATTAATATGAATTTCAATTTCAGTGAAGGCTCAAGCTGAGTGAATGGCCGAACCCATTAATATCAATTTCCATGAAGCGCCAGTTGCCCAATGAAAGTAATCATTTTTTAAAATAAAATTTAAGCGTTAATAAATGGCGTTGCGTAATCAGTATCCACTCTTCAACTGTTTGAACAAAATTTGATAGAGATGTTTCTGTAAATCTTGAAGTCAAGTCAATAGAATCACAAGGTTCACAAGACTCCACTCTTCAATGTTGACGATAAAACGTGAAATGAAACCTGCCGTGTGAGATGGAGCGTGTTATATCACTTCAACTGACTGAATTCATAACATACATTGTAGTCTTGGATTGCAATTTCAAATCGTTGAAGTAGCAATTTAGGGTTTAACGTATTTGCACGGACAAGTTATCCCACGGACCACCCCGAAATGGAAAGATGTTGAATCTGGACTTCTCGGAAAAAGTCCAGATTTAACGTATTTGCACGGACAAGTTATCCCATCCCGAAAAGAGGAGGCTAACTCGGGAGCAATCTTCCCTCCCTAGTGTACTTACTTCGGCAGGTCCCGGCGCCGGTAGTTCTATCTCCATACCATTCACATAGGCATCAACCATTGGCCTCCATCCCGTGCATCATGGCATCCACCATGCTCCTGCATCTTCCATCCAGCATGCATCCGCTCACTCCATGCTCTTGCATGCTGGATCCTCCATCCAGCACGCATCCACATGGAGTAGGATCCACGTCACTGCAGAGTGTACCTGGTTTCTGACTTGCGATCCTTGCGATCTCTCCGCCGTCGTCTAGCATCTCCCTAGCCTCGATAATCATCGTTTCATTTATTTCAGTGGTTGGGGTTGTGATTGCCAGCGTTAATGCAGAGGGAGTTCAGCGGGAAGGAACATTTGAACGCAGGGAACAATGAGAAGCAGAGGATCCCTTCCTGCAGCACCGAGCCAGCGTATCCCTGCCTGCAGTTCGTGAATACAACCTCCAGCTGAGTACTGAGCCTGAGTCTCAACGTAGTCTTCCATCGCCTTCCAGGTATGTGAAAGCGAGCTCCATGTGAAATCCTGGCTTAATTTCTGAAAACATATTTAACATGTTAAAGACTTATCGTTACTGCAAAATATATCATCAGTAATAATTCCTGCAGCACCGAGCCAGCATATCTACACGCATTCAAGGCAGTTCTGCCTGCAATTCGTGAATACAACCTCTAGCTGAGTACCGAGCCAGTTGAAGCGTTGAGCAGCTGAAGGGTACCGAGCCAGCTGAAGCATTGAGCAGTTGAAGGGTACCGAGCCAGCTGAAGCGTTGAGCAGTTGAAGGGTTGAGCTGGAGCGGCTAAAGCTTTAAGCTGGAGATTAAGGCGACTAGGTTCTACAGAGTTAGGAATCTCGGTGCTTCAGGTAGTCCTATGCTTCAGGCACTTATTAGAGCTTTGGCTGTTTACTTTACTTGCATTATTTTTAGGTATGACGCTTGTTCATGCTTTTGGATAATGGGTAATTTATAGGTATGACAACTTCGCTTTCCTTCATCAAACTCTACTAATTCATGGAACCTGCATACACACATCACAGCATATCAAATACAAATTCGATATTCTTAGACTTCAATAAAGGGACTTCTGGTTATCTAATGTGTGCACTTGGTAGAGATTTGCAAACTATATAATCAGATATATAAACAAAAACCCTCCAGGATTACTGCAGGGCAGGGGCACATAAGCATAAGGTATTACTGACATACATACTTCCACAAAGGATGAATAGGTGAAATCAATCTGTTGTATAGAAGGTCTCAGAATAGTCTTATTAAAATATCAACACTTTTTGTCCACCATACAAAACATCAATGCTCTAATTCGAAGTACGAGCTACCATTTCATTATCTTAAAAAGAGATCTGAATGGTCTGCATTAGTTAAAACTTAAATTTTGATAGACTTGCATGAATAGTGGTAGTCACCAAGGCTGATATAGTGGAAAAAGATATGATTACATATTCAGAGATTTAGACCTGATGAAAGCAGAAAAGTATAAAAGCATGGACGAACTTCATAGTCGAGCAAGCAGTTAGATGATAGAAAAGAGGAAAGAATAAGATCGTGTACAGAAAACCAAATCGGCTTCACTAGGAAAAATTACAATAAGAGGGAGCCACAATCAGATGAAACAACAACAAGGTAGTGGGAGCTGAAATTCCCTCCACTCATTGCATAAAGGCGTGTGGAGTCTGCAAATGATATGATTCCAACATAATTCAATCCGATGATCACCCACAGGTTCACATCTGCCACCCACTAGTTATTGGACCACTCATGAGAGAATTTAAAGTATGCCACAATTATTAGATCTATACTTAATCAAGCACTTTGCATTTGTAAGATTCTGCTCGGAAAATGAAAAAAGAAATTAATGGTGGCCAATTTTAAGAAAAATTAAAAACTTTAGATCTGAAAAGGAAAGAGAAACAGATGAGAATAAAGCCATAAAGGTCAAAACTAGGAGTGGAGAGGAAAATGGAAAACCTATAACACCCACTTTAAACGAGCAACCCCTTACACAAATTGTCTATAACCATTTCACACAACACTAGTCAGGATACTTGTTTACTATTGAAATTTGAAACACACTCTACTTTAGAGAAATTAGCAGGGAAAGCACTGCTTTCATCATTTAACAGAATTGCAGTAAAGGAATAAATCAGACACCACCATTTGGTATTAAATTTTCAGTTTGTAACTCAGAACTCTGAAACAGAATTCAGAATATTATTTTTTGTATTCTAGTGTGGTAAGACATTGGGTTTTAGTCTACCATCTATTCTATACATCATCTATTTTTTGCAGTGTCTTCAAGAAGTTTATTCTAGCCTAGCCTACATAAGCTGAAGATCTATATTTATCTTCAGTCTCCAATTTTGAGGCAAATATGTATACTAAATATATCTTGATGGCTAACACAAGAAGAGGCACGGTTTGAGGAAGCCATTGTATTGGGTAGTACAAAGACAGCCACATCTATCATCAACAAGTGTATTCACCCCAACACCACAGTCAACAGCCAAGATTTTTCAAAGCCTTAGCTGAAACGAAGTATTCATCCCTAATGAATTGAACAAGGTATTTACCCTCTTAGCTACACGCCAGCAAGCAGACAGGGCCTTTCAAAGCCTGGAACAGAGACTAGCCTAACTGTTCATTAGCTAAGGGTTTGATTAGAGAAATGGAGGGCAGACTTCACTTGTGTCTGTGCATCAATTTCCAGGGTGTAAGAATTTTAAAAGAAAGAAAGAAAATTTTATGAAGAGGACAAATTGGAGCTTGTTGTCCTATGTTCTTTGCAAATCCCACAAGATTTACAAGAAAGAAATGCAAGCTGAATTCATTCAAGAAGTTCCAGATAAAGCTCACTACCCAGTTTAGATATTTATGCAATTCACAATCAAGCAACATCACAACAAGCTTACAGAGTTTACCATCCAACCACTCTCTGTATCTAACGTTCGCCACATCACGGATTGGGTGATAAAACAAGGGTCATAATTTGACTCTGTTATTACGGCAAGAGCCATGTGATCCACTGAACAAAATTCATGACTATGGGACTCCCCTTTAATGTTTAATGTTTAATGTAGCAATAGCTAGATGATAAGGACATGTCTTGTGATGGCAGACCATTCTGTTTTTTTTTAATAGTGCTATGACCACTGAGGATCACTCTGCAAAAGCCATGGCTGACATGATTGCTTCTTGCACGCTGTCAGGCTCCAAGGATTGTTACTTCTGGGCAACTTACAGTAGTCCAAACCAAGCTCCTGATGGCAAGGAATACAGTCGATAACATCTCCATCCGAGCTCTGCAACGAACAGAAATTCAGACCCCTTTTATTCAGCCATTCCTCTATTGCTGTGAGAGTTCTTATGTAATTAAGCTTTTAATGGCGGGCTTGTTAATGGCCCTCAAATTGTATTCATTGTTTACCAATATAAACTATTATTTTATTGTATTCAAAGATGAATGTATAGTTTTGGTGGATGACACTGATATATATATATATATATAATAATAATAATAATTCAAGAATGAAATTAAACATGCTTTACTAGTTTCTACTTTCTAGAGGTTTAAAAATAACTGTTGATAAACTTGCTTATCCTTTTTTTGTTATGAAGTAATTGATAAATATGTTTTTGTTTATTTCTTATGATAATTTGAAGTGATTTTTAACCTTATAGTTATTTACATATTTATTTACAGGCATTTGAGAAAATGGAGGAAAATAAACAGGAATGGGATGTAGTTATGAAAGGCACTAAACATGTTTTTTACTATTTAATTGGTGATTGTCGCGGCACCTTTACTCGGTCAAAATTATGTGGCCTCAATCACCATCGGACTGTCATACATAATCTTCCTCCGATTCCCAAACGGCCAAGAGGGAGGCAAAGAAATGAAAATGCTAAACGCAATACAAAAACACCTAGTAAGATCCAAACTCAGAACCAAAAGTTACAATACGATCTAGATGCAAGGTTGTGTCGTGCACGCAAGCAAGCATATACAAGATTTGTTTGTGAAGAAATTATTTCTGCTGTAAGTATTTATTGGCATTTTTATGTGTGTGTGTGTTTTAATAACATGAATTTATTACTAAATTTATTGATTTTGTTGTAAGTATTTATTGGCATTTTTATGTGTGTGTGTGTTTTAATAACATGAATGTTACTAAATTTATTGATTTTGTTGTTTGCAGTCAGTTGCTACTGTTGATGAGCTAAATGATGCCTGAAGACATAAAATTAGTGAAAAAATGCATCGTTGGGATCAAAGCCTACCTCGTAAGCGTAAAGACACAGCAAAGCGCATAGAAATTGCTTTGCAACAAAAAGGAACAGTAGGGATTTTTAATGACATGGAAGAAGAAGAGCTAAATGGGCATAGTCCTATCATAAACTCTGGGGAAACTAGTATCAACAATGAGTACACAGTTGACTTTTTTTTCTTTTTTGCATGCATTTACTTTGAAGACATTTTAAGATAGATGATATAAATATATTTATTATTAGTTTTATACTAATTTCCCATTGTTATTGATATGCATAGCCTAATCAACAAAATTCTATGGAGAGATCTCCATACAGTAACAAGTTGGAAACCCAAGAAACAAGTTGTGAACCCTTGCGGCGTTCACGTAGATTTCAAGGGCTATTGGGGGAAGTATGTTTGGTTTCCATACTTATCTACATCACAACAACATTAGCATATCAATTTTTATATTAGAACTTCTATAATGATAAGAGGAAAACTAGATTTTTAATTTTCTAACTTCTTTTTATTATTGTTCATTATATGGAGTTATTTTTTTTATTTATACATTATTTCTTATTTATGTTGTAGGTTTTTCTTTTGAAGCCATTACAATCATTTGAAACCTCAAAACATGGTTATAGTTTTGGGAAGAATGTAAATGAAATTGATCAAGTATGCTTTTTTTTATTTTTTTTTATAGTTATTAACTTTTATATTTAATTTGGTTTGAGTTGCATACTTATATATATTTATGATGTTCTATCTAGAATCAAGAATATACATCTCCCCAAAGCCCTTTGCATAATATGGATGGTGAGCATGGGACACCTTTATTAGAAAACCATGAAAAAGCACATTCTCTTCAACCATTACGACGTTCTCCTAGATTTCAAGGAAATTTAGGAGAGGTAAGTTCTATACCCTATACCATGTCTCATAATAACATTAATATATAATTGATATTCTTTAGGATCTCTAGTTTTCCAATGCATTTCGTCTCCATATTTTCATTATATTATACCAATATTCATATTTATTGACTATGTTGTAACTTTTTGCAGAAGCTAAAAATGGAGAATGATTATGGTACGGTGAAAAGAACAAAAATTACACCAAAAGACTTGAAAGCACGTGGATTCAAGTCTCAAAAACAATACATTGAGCATATATCCTCGACAAGTATTTCTGCCACTAAACCTACTAGATTTGCTACTTTGAAGTCTAAAACAATGGACCATGTTTAGGTAATTTGGCTAAAAGTTAAAGGCTTTAATTAATGTTCTGTATAAATTTGGGTTTCCCCGTTTTGTAATGAATATTATCTTTTTGAATGATAGACTAAATTTATTCTCAATAGAGAATGGTGGATTAGAGACTTGTGCTTTTATCACATTGAAAATTGCATGTGCATTTCATCTTGTCATCTTATGAATAATATTATTTAAAAGAGTTGCATATGAAGTTTACAATTTAATAAAAATGTGGAAAATGAAATTTTATAATATTAATAACATATAATAAAATTAAAACAATTCTATAATCTAATAATTATCAAAATTAATGTTATAAATTAAATTAAATTTTCAATTATTTTGAATTCTAAAGTGTTTAGTAGCTTAAATTTATTATTAACAATTTGATGCAATGTTGAGAGTATAATGTGCTTTCAAATTTGTGAATGTAATTGACAAATATAAGAAGCTCACATGTAACTTTATCAATAAAGAATAATTATTGTGGAACATCCATACTCAATATCTTAAATATAAAAATTCTTTACTAAAACTTATTAAAGAAAAATTTGCAAAGAAATAGAGATTCAAAAAAGTATATCAAAGAAAAATTTGAAAAGAAATAGAGATTCAAAAAAATATATCAAAGAAAAATTTGCAAAGAAATAGAGATTCAAAATGGCTTTAGGAATCCTTGTCTAAGATAGCAAGAAAACATGAATGTTTCCAAGACTTATTTAGCCAAAATAAAGCGATCTCCCAAGTTAACAATCTATGGCACCCATTGGAAATTTCTTTTTCCACCTTTTGAAGAAGCCAAATCCAATCATTGAATGAGTAACAATTTGAATTAAGAAAAAACCCAAATACTTAAAACACTAATATATTCAAATGAATTAGTGTAATCTAAATATTTTAGGTATGTTGTATATTGAATGCATGTCTTATGAATATTAATATTTAAGGTTTAGTTGTCATTGTGAGAAATGTTGCAAGTGAGAGAGTTTGTGAGGAAAACTTATTTTTGTTAAGGGTGATGTAGGTGAGAGAATTTGTGAGAATTTTTTGTGTTAGAGGTGAAAGTAACATAAAAAGACCTACAAATATAATAACTAAATAAAATACATGATGAGATAGAAGTTTTACAAAATATATCTAGAGAGATTTGAAAATAAACTAGAAATCAAAGAAATAAATTGCAATATAGATTAGTTTATATAATTAAATGCAATTTATTAGTTAAAAAATAAATGTGTGTATAACGATTATGATATATGAAATAATAATACCATCCCAACATAGAGTTTGATTTTTAAAATGGTTTCATTCTTAATTCCACATTAATTCTTTCATTAAACTAAATCAAAGTGAGAAATGCTATATAAGATTAATATCCATAAAGGAGAACATTTTGTATTGTTTTTAGTAGTTTTATTGTACTATATGTATGACAAAATATTTTAATATATCATAATTGTATTCTAGGTTAACAAATATCATAATTGTATTATCAAAATTACTATATACAAAATTAATTTAACATTAAATCAATGCAAACCACACCCTTAAATCAACATTAAATAAGTGCAAATCACATCCTTAAGTCAAAAGGACTTATGAGCCCTATGAAAGGATTATAGTCCTAGAAGAAACTCAATGTTGGATTCCTTACTTTTAAATTTAAAAAATTCAATATTTTTTAGTATATAATGTACAATAGATGAACTCCAAAACTACTAATTACAAATATCTTCTTTTCTACTAATGAAATATGAGATAAATAAATAAAAGAAACCAGAAATAAATATTTCAAAACAAAAACATGACAAAGTATATATCAAAATTATGTATAATTGAATATGTAAACATTATAATAATAATTTAATTTAAAAAACTAATTAATTTGGTTAAGTTTCTTACGTCCTCATTTATATATACTATGTAAGTCAATTTTACTTACTTTATAAGTTAATTTTATTTAATTTATAAATATATTTCATCACTAGGTAATTCATAAGTCAATTTAACCACTAGGCCCATTACACATGTAACAACATAAAATATCCTACCAAATCAAGCCTAGGATACCATTAGAATTTTTAAGAATTCCTTAAAGTCTCTTGAAAATTATGTCCTTGGATTTGTTTTCTGAGAAATCTTTTCTTGAAAATTATGGTTTTGGATTCTTTTATATGAAAATCTCATGAAAATTATGCCATTGGATTTTTTTTTGAGAAATCTCTTAAAAATATGTGAAAATTTCCTTGAAACATCTCACAGAGTTTTGAGAATATCTTTGAAATCCTTTGTATTTGCCAAAGAATACTGATGAATATTCAACAATAGAGTTTTGAGAATATATTCAAAAGCCTTTGTATTTGCCAAAGAATACTTAGGAATATTCAACAATATTTAATAATAAGAATATTTAAGAATATTCAGCAATATTTAATATAAATCATATTTAGGAATATTCAATAATATTTAATAATATAATATATCAGAACTTCATTGAAATCATTAATGCGTACAATAATAATAACTAAAAACTATGATTATAAATATAACCTTGTACAAATAAAAAAATATTTATTTTTTAATATAAGTGAAAAATATATACGAGAGTCGAGGGAGCTTTCTCTCGTGGGGGAGTGGAGCAGAGCGGCGAATATGGACATGGGTTACAGGATTTGATACCACTAATATTAACTAGTTCTTGAGGGAGTGTTTGTGGTTGTATGTCATCGATTTATACTTCTGGGGAATGGTTCTTTGCGACTGTTGTCATTGCTATGTTTCTTTCTCGGTAGAATGGTTGTTTTCTTACGATGTTCTGATTTTCTGTGTATCTATTTCGTCCACTTCTAACACTTGACACTGGTCTCCACTTTGTTGTGCTACTGTCTTGGGTTCTTTTTGTATTTGTTTTTGGCTCTAGCTTACAGGAATGGGCTACCTTTGATGGTTACCAGACTTTGTTTTTTACTAGACTTTCACTGATGTACTTCTGGTTGTCATTGATGTTTAGATTTATTGACTTAGGACTACTTAGTGTTTGGCTATCTAAGTACTAGGATGCTTGGACATTCGTTGGTACTGGTCTGATGTCTGTTTTAGTCTCATCCGAAGACACAGGTGGTGGTGGAGGTCACTCCTGCTCAACTTGTACATGACTGTGTACACATCAAAATTTCTAGTCTTTTGGGTAAGATTTTAACATTTGATTCTATCAAATCTACGCATACACGGAAGGCAGAATGCGCATATACAGAAGAGAGATTCCATATATGTGTGCTCTCTTCCGTATATGTGAAGCCAACATGCGCATATACAGAAGAGAGCTTCCGTATATGCGCGCACTCTTCCGTATGTGCGCATGTTGGCTTCCGTATATGTGCATATACGGAAGGAGGAATGTGCACATACAGAAGAGTGCTTCCGTATATATGCATTTTGCCTTCCATATATGTGCATTTACGAGAGCCACAATGCGCATGTACGAAAGTTCTCCGAAAGAATAATGGTGGGATCAATAGATAGAGTGGACTCCGAAGGTATAGGAGAGTCACAAGGTATAGGGGTGGGTCAAGGGCCCCCCCCTCTATAGTAGGATGATATACGGAAGCTCTCTTCCAATGCGCATATACGGAAGCTCTCTTTCGTATATGCGCATTCTGCCTTCCATATATGCGCATATACGGAAGCCAACCTGCACATATACGGAAGAGTGCTTCCGTATATGCGCATGTTGGCTTCGCATATACGAAAGGGAGTGCACATATACGGAAGCTCTCTTTCGTATATGCGCATTTATGAGAGTCAAAATGCGCATATATGGAAGAGAGCTTCTGTATATGAGTTATCTGCTGCTCCGTATATGCGCATTCTGCGGAAGGTAGAATGTGCATATACGGAAGAGAGATTCCATATATGCGCATATACGGAAGAGTGCGTGCATATACGGAAGCTCTCTTCCGTATTATGCACGCTCTTTTAAGCTTCCGTATATGCGTGCTCTCTTCCGTATATGCACATGTTGGCTTCCGTATATGCGCATTTACGGAAGTTAGAATGCGCATAAGAGTGTGTGCATATACAGAAGAGAGCTTCCGTATATGCACGCTCTCTTCCATATGTGCGCGCTCTCTTTTGTATATGCGCATTTATGAAAGGCGAAATGCGCATATATGGAAGCTCTCTTCCGTATATGCACGCTTCCTTTCGTATATGCGAAGCCAACATGCACATATACGGAAGCTCTTCCGTATATGCGTGCTCTCTTCCGTATATGCGCATTTACGGAAGGTGGAATGTGCATATGGGTGATTCCATGAAGATGGGTAACACTTTTTGGCCAAATTTGGCGATGAAAACCTGATTTTTTACTCATGTACTAGAGAGAAGCCCTGAAAACG